>BGPR01001009.1:79962-91782 GCA_013235015.1 Araneus ventricosus | reverse complement strand
TTTTTTTGTATACAAGATATAAATTAAGATACGACTTAATTTCCTGATTTTTCACCACATAATACAATAAAAATTCCGTATTTAAACGAATATTAGATACACCTTAAAATCCGTAGATACACCTTAAAATCCGTGCACAGTTTTGTATAGTATATTTCAGTGAATCTAGAAATAAAAGTTGAAGCAAAATTTTGAAAAAGTAGTAGAGAATTTTAAAAATTGAATTGTTTATTAAAAAATTTAAATTTTAACTAAACATGCAGATCAAAGTGATTTTTTTCTCTTTAAGATGACTTTATACGATTGCTGAGTTTCAATAGTAGCAAAACTTTTTCAATAATACTTTAAATAAAAAAAAATGTTGAGAAGGTAATGTGTCTCCTTAACCCTTCTTTGCATGATGGTGGAAATTTCCATCATAACATTGAATGCCCAAAAATTATATAAAAGAACAAGTTCACTTTAAGTTGATCGTGTCTGGATACCTTTTTAATGTCCATTGCATAAAAAAAACATAGCTGTCAAAAATAAGCAAGTGTCACTATCAGTAAAACGAGCTTGAAGTTGTCATTCCGCTGTTTGTTGTAGTTGCAATAAACGTATGATTTCGTTTTTAATTTTGTTTTATTATATTTGAGTTTCTATTGCTAAAAAAGTGATGTGGATGAAAGGTTTGTAACATGTGTTTCTGTTATTTTTAGAGCAATTTCTGAAAAAGTTTGCGTTTAATCTAACTTTGCATGATGATGGAAATTTCCATCATATTGTTTTTTGCTAAATTTATACTATAAATATATACTAAGATTTTTTTAACCATTTTTCCTTTAATTTTGAACATGAATTATATCACCTTGATTTATTTCACCAATAAAGAAAAAATCATGCAAAGAAGGGTTAAAACTTATGAAAAGCCATTGAAGCTAAGGGGAAAAAACTTGCAAAATACAATTATAGTTTGGAAGCGACTTATTGTTATTCGAATGTTTCAGTAACACACAATAGATACCTAAGAGGATTTCTTTGGTGAAAATCTTATGTTATTCTTAGTCAAATCCTAAGTCTTATTCCTTGCCAAAAGATTTTTTATTTTTCAATCACAGTTGTGTAAATGAAGGGGAAATTAGAAGAGTTCGAGAAACTGGTTTGATCATCGTTTATTTTAAACACATAGCACGTAAGATACAGACATAAAGGACGTTTTACAAGCACAGTTAAAACTACATCACCAAGCCTCTTACCGGCTCTCCGTGAAAGGAATCATGAGATATATATGACGTCACGCAGTGACGTATTGTATCATGACATCATCACAATAGCTTGTGATTGGTTAGAAGATTGAATGAGGAGACTGAAGGAAAGTTAAACTGCTTATAATTTCCAACAATAAATATATATAAATGCGTGTAAATAATACAGGAAAAACTTATTTTAAAACCATAATTTTGAAAATGAACTTTTAATTAAAATTAATTAACTAAAACTGTAATTAAATTGAATAAAAATGTATTTTCTAAGAATGCATTTCCTGTTTCAAACCAAAAATGTTATATGATCAATTATTAAATTATTCAGCTTTAATTTTAAACAAATTTAAAATGTGACGCTAATACGCGTCACTGTGTAGTGTTGGGTTAGCAAAATTACTTTATTATAAAAAAAATATTTTTATTAAAAGTAGAAATAGTTTACATTTTCTTTAGTTTTAATAAATTAAAAAAATAAATTTTAGTTTTATATTTCTTTAGACTATAAATATGTTTTATAACATATTTTTGCGTGATTGCGACAAAAAATTCTTTGATGCGATCGAAGTTCGAAATTTAGATTGAATCTAGTCTCAAACCTGTCGTTTTCCTATCACAAAGCTGAGATTTGGCAACTTCAGACACGCATAATTCTTAACCCTGAGCTGCTTTTACCAAATGATACGTGATGTAAACTAATGATTCTTGTCTTTTCTTAAAAAATCGTTTGTCAAAAAAAAAAAAAAAAAGTTGAAAAATGAATGACTAACTTCCAGAGAAATTTTTAAAAATTTCAAGATTTTTCCATCTCAAATTTTAGAAATAATAAAATAATCAAAAATTTAATTCGAAATTTAAAATAATAATTCTTGTCTTTTATAAAATCGTTTGGCAAAATGAAGTTCGAGAATGAAAGAATATCTTCGGGAGAAATTTCAAAACTTTTAAGATTTACATCCAATAGTTTTTAGTCGTCTTCGAAAGACAGTTAACTATATTTACAATGCTACAATAAAGTAAGTACAAAAAAATATTTCGATTTTTGTTGTTGTTGTTGACATCTGTATCGCGTACAAATAACGCAAGAGAGAAACCCAAATAAGGTAGCATGACGAGAAAGGCGATCGGATGAGGTCTGCTGTGTTTTGTTGTTGAGCAACCTGAACAACTGGTTACACCCACATGAACGAGGCGACCGACGGCGCTCAATCATTTTCGTTTGCCTAATAACACCGATTTTCTAAACAGCGGCTTGCGATACTACTAAAGACAGGTCTATTCTTAGAAACTGTTCTGGTGGTTGTGAATAATTTCTAGAATGTTTATCGCGTGGTTGAAGCTTTACTTTAGAAGCTCAGGAATGGTGGGCTTTATTTACTTTCTTTCCTTCTTTTGGAGTGTTGTTACTGGATGGAAACTTTCGGACTAGAAATGTGTGAAAAGTCTTTAGCTTTTTCTTCTTTTTATTTTCTTGTATACGAAGTATACGAAGAGAAAGTATTGTAATCGACAAAAAATTCGAACTCGAGAATTTTGACGAATCTCCACGTTTTAGGATTCCGAGTCCCTGAGTCCGAAAAACACAATTTTGGAATTATGTCTGTCTGTCTGTGAACACGATAACTCGAAAACTATTGGCGCTACGGGGATGAAATTTGGTATGTGATCTTTACACATAATTTGTAGGTTTCTATCAAATTTTGGACAAAATCCGTCTACGGGAAGTCTGTCTGTCTGTATGTCCGAAGTCATGCGAACACTATAACTCAAAAACTTCAATAGCTAGATGGATAAAATTTGGTACACAGTTTTATCTTCATGAATGTAGGTCCGTATAAAATTTTGGGCCAAATCCATCAACGGGTTGACTGTCTGTCGGTCTGTATAATTTACTTTTGAAAAGAATCCGTTATCTCCAAGCGCATGCGTACTGGAAACAATGTTCTGTGTACGCTAAAGCTATGGAGCGAATTACGTTAGTTTGTCCTTGAGCCGGTACGAGTGGAAAATCGGTACGCATCTGTTTGAATTTGATTCTTTACCTAGATATTTTTCAATCACTATAATGAAAAACCTTCTGATAGTCATTGGATTCTGGGTAACAGTAGGTTCGAATTTTTTTAGCCACGCGGGGGGAGGGGAAACGGCACCTTTTTGGTGAAGTATACGAGAAAGTTTAGGGGAGAACACTCCTCTGGTTTTTTAATGCGCCGGAAAAGTTTCTTTAAGTGCATTATTTTAGCGCTACCAATATTACTAATATAATGTAATTTAATTTCTTAGTATAGTTCGTATTTTAATTTCTATGTGAACATTTTTTGGAACGATAATTAGTAGGCGTAAAAATCGAAAATTTTAAAATGAAAAAGAGAGAGAGAGGGTGGGTGGGTGGGGGATAAAAATGAATCCGACTTGCAGACTTAGTCAAAGGTCGGATGTTGATGGAATTGTTGAGTTTCTATATGAATTTGTTTGGAACGATCTGCTTGTAAAATCCGTTTCACTTTCATGAGTTACGAATTTTTCAAACATAACGGATACTAAGCAATGCTTTGCTTGTAAGACAATGCATATACACAAGTAAAACATTGGTTAATATATTGCATTAGCTGTTATTCATCTACACTTTAATTTTTTAAAAATTAAAGGATATTCGAACCTCTAGCCAGAAACATCGTAGTATGATAATGTTTAAGGCATGATTCCTCTGTCCTTATTTTATTTTTAAGAATTTACTCTTAAATGTATAACAACGATAGCGCACAAAAAGCACGCATGTGTTTAAATGCAGTAACTAAAACAATAAAAAGTATCATAAAATGTTTGAAAAATATATTAAAATTAGTAAAAAAAAATTGCACGGAAATAAAATTGGCATCACTGACAAGCTAATTTTTTTGTATTTTAAAATGGTGTAAAAATGGTTTTTAAGCAATAGTATCATCCGAGGTTATTGAGGGAACAAGCTAAAATTCCGATTAATTTTTAATGGTAAATGTGGAGTTTACCGTACATACCTGTTTCTTGGCAATTTTTCTTGGCGCAATTTTATTTGCTGTCGCCAAATACTGTTTTGGATGTGCAGTGCGATTTTTATTGATCTCTTACGCATGCGTCACCTGAAAACGAGAAATTGAGCAAGCAATGCTTGCGGCATTTTAAGCGTGTAACGGGCAAATTTTTTTAACTTAAAAAAAATATCAGCGACTTCGCTTTCAGCATAGCAGGAAACTAGTAGTTTCGCTTTTTCATTGAATGTTAGGAATCTAGGTTTTTTAAAAAATTCCGAAAACTAGAATTTTCTCACGAAATGCCTGTGGCATTTTAAGCATGTACCGGGCAAATTTTATAACTTAAAAAATATCAGCTGCTTCGCTTTCAGCATGGCTGAATACTCGTAGCTTCGCTTATTCATTGAGAAACGAAACACACAGAATAACATGCACGGTACTGAACCGATATTCAATAGGAAGAATTTCAAATGAAATTTGATTCAAATTCGAATTTATCGAGCTATCACATCGAAGAGTTGAACAAAACAGTCCAATCGAAACGTGGCGCAATATAGCCTGATAAGCAAAGCACCGACGAAAAGATGAATTTGTGCGCATGCGCGCTTGTCACTCGTTAAAAACATCTAGACGCATCCAAAACAAATGTTCTCTCATCGCCATTCTTGGCGGCAAAGATTTGGCGATCATAAGAGGAATGAAGTAAGTGTGTATCGTAAACTCCACATAATCCTTCATAGTTAAAAATCTGATTAAAATTTTGAAAAACCTTCCTTATTTAGAAACTACTACTCCAAGAAGTAATTACCTGCCGAATTTAGTACTACTTTCGCATCATGCATGTCGTATTTACAGACAGTATGCCAGCCCAGAGGCGACGCCAGAAATTTTCCGACGGGGAGGCAAGACATCTCCGACGGGGGGCCAAGCGAAATTTCTCTAATACAATAACACACAATATTTAATTTTATATTTAATTAAAGGTAATTAACAATTAATTAGCGAATTCAATTATAATAATTAATTATTTGGAATAATTAGCTATTTGTATAATGTCGGCGCGGTAAGAAATGTCTGACGGAACGACAAGCAGTAATAGAAAATGAAGAATTAAAAATATAAATCTCGTAGGAAATGAAGTGTACCGCACTGATAGTAGGGAACAAAATACAGATTGTTATCTAAATCTCATAACTAAATAAAATAATAGCCGAAACAAGTGAAAATAATTATTAACTTTTTTTAAACTTATAAATGCATAACTACATATTTAAAATTATTGGCAAAATCAGAGGACCAGTTCCCCAGCTCCAAACACCGGACCGATATCGATAATTTTTGTTTCACCTGCAAGCTTATGATATGTCATCAATGGTCGCCTGCCCCTACCACATTCCATTTTCGAGAGAAACCGAACAAAATACTTCTCTACTGCACATTGTCTTTTGAGAAAAACCATGAGATAGTTCCCCAGCCTGAATCACTGGACCGATTTCGACAACTTTTACTGCATATGAAAGTTTTTGACGTTTAGATATATCATCACTGGTCCCCTATCACCCACCGCCCTCCATATTCTAAATACATCGCAAACTAAAGCTTTCCTAATGTACCTCAGCCTCTACAACCGCCAACTTATTTCTCCAAGTTTCAAGCATAGGTACAGGATATTAAAATTAGAGGCGAACAGCTGGTCGCCAAAGGCGGGTAGTCTATATATTTAAAATAATTTTCTATACCAAAGGACCAATCCAACCACTGGACCTATTCTGACATTTTTTTTTTTCATATGAAAGCTTATGACTCCTAGGTCAGTCATCAAAGATCGCCTATCCCCCACCGACCCTACTTTTTTAGAGAAATCGGAAAAACACTACTTCACGGTACATTCTCTACGGGAAAAAACCTTGACTGAGTCCCCAGCCTCAATAACTGGACCGATTTCGCCAATTCATCTGATCACTTTGCAAGTATAGATAACCACTCAGAATGCCTCATGTTTATTGTGCAAGTTTAAAACAGTATTTTTGAACAGCTTTAATGAAAACGGTTCTTCAAAAAAGAACAAAATATCTACTCTAGGGGATGGAAACATTATTCAGAGCAATATCATATTGTATTTATGGTTCTGAAAACTTTTAGTCAAATTTGTGCAAAATATTAAAACTCAAATGTGGATTTTTCGTTGTCCCTTATCCTGTTCCACTAATCTCTATGCAGTATTTAAAACTGAAAAAAGGTAGCGGTTGCGAGCCGCGAAGCGCTGAGCACAGCGAGTTTCTCTCCCTCTTTATGTATATACTAGCAGTACGCGCCCGTGGAATCAGGACTTCAAGAAAATGAAAACAAAACAAACAAAAAAAAAAACCCACAATGACATGAAAAAGTTCTGAAAACAAAACAAAAGATACACATTATTGATTTTCCCGCTAATTTTTCTTCGCGATAATGACATTTCAACTGTAGAAAACACAGAGTACGTTAATCCGAAACAATATTAAAAAATTGCAACGTGAAAATGATTATTATAAAGCAAATAAAATATGCGAGACATAAACACGTTAAGACACTGCCGAAAATAATAATCGAAGTCATTCAGTTGAAGGTTATGACGTCACCTGTGCTCTGCACCGTCAGCCATTGAAATTGCCTACAACGTCCCGGAAAAGCGTCACGGGAGGGAGCTCGGTAGATAAAAATATCTTTCAACTGACCAGGAAAAAATTAATTAAAAAAAAAACGGGAAAAGATATTTTAACTGTCCTTGTTTTAAATACGATTGAACCATTCCAGTTATAAGCTGGAAAAAATTAAAAATAATAGTGTTATTAGAACGTCGGATGCAGCAAATTAAAAAAAAAAATTAAATTTCGATCGCAAAACTGACTATTTTTAAAAAATTTCTCAAAATTCAGTAAACTACGTTTGAAGCTCAAGCATACATAACATATATTTCTAACGTAGTTGGCTGTGAATCTTACTCCTCAAACGTAACGTTTATTGTATAGCAATGGATTCGGAAACCTTCCTCGCTTTTGCGCATGCGCCGGGAGGAGTTATTTTCATCAAAATAGGGGGAAAGTGAAGAATGGAAGGGTAATGTTTACATTTTACTGAGCGTGATTTAAGAAAGAACTCTGAAAATACGCTCATATTGTGGCGCACCGTGCTACGCCATCTTAGTCTGATGTTTATTAGCCAATATCCGCCTCCGGACATTGGGAATTCCTTTTGTCTAGTGGTTAGGATCTTCGGCTCGGAACCGAAAGGTCCCCGTTTCTATCCCGCCGCCAAAATATGACTCATTGCCTGACACCCTTTTCCTGTGTAAAATCGTCCAAAAGTGGTAGTCTTGGAATCCGTGGTCAGACTATATGTATATTGACTTTGCTGTGACAACTGTTAAACATGGCGGGCAACTGATACAGACAATAAATCTATGAATTTGGAATTAACGATTATTATGTAATTAATGTTATTTTACTACATTTGTAGTACAGCGGAAAAAATGAAATTTGCATTTTAATCATTAAAAAAATCATTTAAAAAGAAAATAAAAAAAAACTTTCGAAGGGGAATGAAACTTAGAATTCTTATCTTACTATAAAGCTTCAATATTCTTAATAAATTGCTGGCAGGCAAATTTTTTTTAGGGATGTCATTCTGAAATAAATCAACTTTTATTTGAAATCAAAATATTTTTGCAATTAGTAAAAATTTGGGTAATTTTTTCAGGTAATTTAATGATTCTCCGCAAACGATTATGATCGTCTTGAAAATGAAATTAAAAAAAAATCCGTTACAATTTAATTATAAGGATAAATTTCCAAACTATTATTATTTTGCTTTGCCAGAATTTCTTTAGTTCAATCAAATGAAATTCAAATGTAATATTTCTGCCATCTGTAGAAAGGTTATATTCGAATTGTAAAAATAAAAACATCCAACAGAAGCAAGATGAAAAAAGGATGAATTTTCAGTAACATTTCATGCCAGTTTTAACTCTTTACTTCTTATTTTATTATCACTAATTTATTATTTACTTTCTTTTTACTTTATCTAATTTTTTATTTACTTTCTTTTTTACTTTATTTGATTTTTTTATTTACTTTCTCTTTACTTTCATTTTTTTATTTACTTTCTTTTTACTTTAATTTTTTTATTTACTTTCGTTTTATCTTTATTTATTTACTTATTTATTTTTGCTATTCAATTGTACATTTTCCTTTTATATTTCAAAAGTTATTCTTTTGGCTTGTTTTGTCTAAATTCTCTTTTGGAGGAAGCCGGTTGGGTTTATGACCCTTTGGCCATTGGGTGGGTCAGAGTAGATCTTTAGTTTTACTGTATGTGACATTTTTCTGTTTGTCACTCCGAGGACCTTGATGTGAAAGAGCCAACTGCTGGCTCTTTTGTCCTTTTGTATGTCTGTGATTTCTTATGGGGCCTTCTTGCTAGATGTGTTACTTCAAGGCAGGTCATCTGCTTCCAGAATGGCTTCGGCTTGGGCGGGATTTGAATCTTGTCGATGACAATTGTTTAAACTATGATGATTCGAACTTACTCAACACAAAGTTCGTCTTAAAATTCAGTACTAAATGATTATTGATTTTATTTACCAGCAGTGGCGAATCCGGGGGGGGGCTATCGGGCAGCAACCCCCCCCAGAGCTAAGCCAGAATTATTGATATTATTTAAAAACACTAAAACTGTTTGTTCTTAATTTAAAAAAAATAAATATAAAAAAACGTGACACCATTGTTTTCAGGCTTGACAAGCTCGAAAATTTTCCTACTTTTCTAGTCATTCCACTTGTACTTGTAGCGTTAACGCGGTCGAAGACATTTTTTGGTTGGTTATTTCATTGTATTTTTTATTAAATTATCGAAAGTATTGAAGTGTTCTTTATGATTCTTATTGTCAGGTGAGGAAAGTCTGTAAAGTTAGTGTTTTGGTTTATATAAGCCAGGAGGTTTGACATTCGTCACGATGATACAAAATTTTTCTGACCTCAGCCCTCCCCCCGATCAAAATACTGGATTCGCGACCGTTTACCAGAATTCTTTTTGTAAAATTAAATGAAATTCAAATATTCCTCTGTAAAAAAGATAGATTTGTTAGATTTGAGTTGAAAAAAAAATATATATAAAGCATAAGTCTATTTTAATGAAACAAGATTTATTTTCGCATTACATTTAAGTTTTCTTTATTTCACATTTCATGCTACAATGAAGCCTCTTCGAACGGCCACCCCTGCATAGTGGCCACCCCTCTTAACGGCCAATTTTTCGAGGCACGGATTTTTCGGCCCATAGACCTAATGTTAAAATAACCCCTAGCAACGGCCACCCAACCCCTCTGAACGGCCGCCGGGTGGGTTCGCCCATCCCATTTAACAAACGCATCGGTTAGAGATTTACTTTTTAAACTGAAAAACGAACTTGAAAAAATGGTTTTTTCCGACAAGGGTAAAAACTTAAAACAGTCACAAATTGTATTCTTTTTTCAAAAAAATGTAAAAAAATTATTAAATAAAGTACTATTTTCTCTTTAGATAAGTCTGAAACTTCATTTTAAATAAGAAATATGTGTCAGACTTGTTTATATTAGGTATTATAGCAATTATCTTGTAATTGTAACGAAAACCCTTCAGAGCGGCCAATTTTTCTCGGAACGGAGGGGTGGCCGCTCAGAGAGGTTTCACTGTACTTCTTTAAGCCAATATCACTCGAACTTCCTCGACACGAAGTTTTCGAATTCTAAAATAAAACCGAAACTGAATATTTCGTAAACAAAGTGCAATAGACTCTTGTCCTTATTACTAGATAATGACCTTTCCATGTGAAATAATAAATTCGAGCCATTTAAAAGAAAAGAATGACACACGCAGAGTGACCAAAATCTTCATTCAAACAGCACGAAATGAATAATAAAAAGTTATTAATCTTACGAAAGAGACTTCAACTAAACATTAGGTAAGTAGTACAAACTGAGGAAAAAAAAAAAAGCAAACAAGTTTGATGCAATTTTAATTTACGTCTCAAGGTAAGACGTCGCAACGAGTTTGCAGAGAACGAAAAACAAAATTAATATGGGTCAGCCCTAAAAGATTGAAGCTCTGGTCCAATCACAGGAAGGGGAGACAACCCACGTGACTGAAGCGAAACCCACTCACTTTCATCTTAGTATGGAGGCGAAAATGAAAAGTTCCAGTAGAGCGGTAAAAATACGTCCGTCAAAATATAATGGGACTAATTTTTGTTCAACCGAGTAAACCGCAAATGAAAACCTGTTGGACTGTGTTTGCGTGAAAATGAAAGGTGGCAGTGTCGGTGTTGAAACGGGATACTCATACATCAAGAAGTAAAATGTTGGAATTAATATCATTTAAAAGGAGAAAGCGTAAAGTATGTGTCCTACGAACTCTTTTTAAGTCAAGATGCCAGCATTTTTAAAATTATTATATTCAAAATGGGCACTAAACCATTGCAAAAGGATTGGCGTAATACTGTGCTGCTTGATTCTATTTTGGCTCTACGTTGATTACGTTTTCCATTTTCAAGCAAGACGCTTCGCACCCAAGAGTAATTTGGAATTATATAAATTCCGATACCTCATTAACAACGACATTTGCAAGGAAGACCCATACCTTCTGATATTAGTGCACACAGCTGTTGAACATTTCGAACACAGAAATGTTATTCGAAATACTTGGAAAAACCCAGAAATGGATTTACCAACTACCAAAGTGGTTTTTCTATTGGGAACTACAGATAAATTTCAAACAGAAATTGAAAAAGAGAACGAACTGCACAGAGACATTGTACAAGGTGACTTTTTGGACTCCTATAGGAATTTAACTTATAAACACGTCATGGGTTTGTCATGGGCAGCGAGCAACTGTAACGGAACTAAATATCTCATGAAAATGGACGACGACATTTTCATTGACATTTACCAATTGATGGATTATATCATGAATCGGATGAAGAATCTTGATTTGAGGAATAACATTGCCTGTTACTTCCAAACCGGTATGCCAGTAGTTAGAGATCCTGTCAGTAAATGGTTTGTGTCCAAAGAAGAGTTCGCGCCAGACACATTTGATGATTACTGTTCTGGTTGGGCTTACTTAACCACAACTCGCGTCGCACAACGTTTACGTGAAGCGGCTAAGAAATTGCCATATTTCTGGGTGGACGATGTCCATCTTACAGGAACAGCGGCCAAACTGGCAAACGTTGGTCAAATAAGAATGAATCACTTGTTTGCCTTAGAGTCGGATGGTCTAATCGACTGGACACGAAGATCGGTCAATCTAAAGTGGGATAAAGTGTTTGCTCCAACGTGGGGTGATCTTGCTCTAAGTAGAAAAGCCATCAAAAAAGCTTTTAAATGTTATAAAACGAAATGCAAATGTTGTTACAAGCCACCAACAACTCCTAAACTCACTACGACCTCGACAACAGTCAAAGGAGTCGCACAACTGATTATGTTTCCTCTTCATTAAAACATTGTGATATAACAGAGATTTTTTTAAAGCTCTCTAAAGGAAGAGAATATAG
>BGPR01001009.1:0-66870 GCA_013235015.1 Araneus ventricosus | reverse complement strand
CCTAGTTCTTGGACTCCATATAAAACACTTTGGAGGAGATAGTCAGCTTCTTGGATTTGCTGGATGAGACCATCTTCCAAAATCTGAAACACAAACACAGAAATTTCTTTTACCATTTCAGATACTTTATTTTATTACCAAAAGAAAAGCAAGAAATTATGAATATGTTACAGTACTAGGATTAATTTTTAAGAAAATTTTATGGTACGGTAGAACCTCGGGAATACGAACCCCAGGAATCCAAAATTTTGGATAATCCGAACATCTTTTTAAAATTTTCTGAAAAAAAATTCGAACAGAACTATTCAGTTTAGCTTCCACTACCAGGAAAAAAAATCCGCTTAACCCTCTTTAGATAATGGTGAAAAGCTAATTTTGATGAAAATTTTGAATATATTCTCTTTTTTTTTCGGTTTTTCACAGGGTGAATCTCTTGTACTGCATACTATTGAGAAATTTTGTTAAGGATAATGATCCAATTCCATAGTTCAATTTGTATCCACCAGGTAGCAAGAACAATTAGTAGCTCAGTGTCATTTTAAAGGCAGCTAATAAACTTTCTGAGGTTTTAACGAATAAATAACTACCCAGCGAGAAAAGTTATTACTTTCTTTGCTAAATAATTATTACAGTGAGTATGTATACAAGTGCGAAGGTTTTTTCAGCAACAATTCATTGAGAAGAGTTGAAATTAATTAGTTTGTTCGAATAAAGTTGGGGCTAATGAAACTTGAAGAAATATTCAATTTTGTGTACCAATAAGTTTTAATGCCTGATTTCTGATTGATGTAAATAATTTATATTAGTAAACATTTTATAATTATACATTTTAGCAATCAAATTTCTTTCAAACATTTACATATATATATTTATATATATACTACCTTTAAATTTTAATTTTAGAAATTTGATGATTTAGTTTATTAGTAATTGCTGAAAAAATTTTAGGAGTTTATGCTATTTCAGATAATTTAAATTTACTTTTAGTAATTAATGTATTTATAATTTCCTATTACTAGCAGACAGTCATAACTGTACGGCGAAAAAGCGAAGCGAGCTGGGATCACGTAGTGATCCCAAAAGAATCACAACGTGATTCTTGGGGGTTGACGAGCGGAGCGAGTACGGGGTGTAACCTCCTAGTTCCATAGTTCAATTTGTATCCACCAGGTAGCCAGAACAATTAGTAGCTCACTGTCATTTTAAAGGCAGCTAATAAACTTTGAGGTCTGCTTTCTCAGAAATGAATATCATGGACTTGGTCTGCTTTAATTCTGAATCCACCAAATATGTTGGTACAATTCAATTATTATACAGTACTACACCGGAAATCCGAATTTTCTGAAACATTTTAACTGAAAAATGAAGGAAAAATAACAATTACGAATCAGAAACAAAGCTAATGTTTATTCCTAACTTAAAAGAAGTATTTGAATTGGTCTTTAAGAATGAATACAGTATCTTAATTAGTAGAAGAAACTCGGTTATCTTTTTACCCTCAACTCATTTGCCAGTGTATCTCGTGAATCACTACAAGCTTTTTTTGTAAGTCTTCGCAGAGCACCCAAAGTCAATACTCTACTGCATTTGGTATATCAAGAGTACTTTATGAAATTTCCCGGATAATCAGAATTCTCTGGAATCCAAACAAAAGTCAGCCGCAATCAGTTTGCATTCCCAGGGTTCTTCTGTAATTCTAATTTTAATGCAAGAGAGGTAAAAGCCGATGCGATTCAAAATCAATAGGTATTTTGAAAGAGAATATTGAAAATATTTGGGAGTTAAAAGTTTACATTGCTTATAGTCAATGGCAATACAAGTTGATGGTTCGTAGAAAGTTATGAGTGACTGCATCAAAGGTGAAAAATGCTGTATCGCCATTACTATATAAAAATGTTGTAAGTCAAAAACCACACACAGTAAAACATATGAAAATTTGAAGGAACCACTAGCGACATGGCATTTTTCGACAAAATACGACATTCACATATCACATACAACAACTTGGCAGCAAATGTAGTAATGTCCTATACAAGTGTATTACATCAATAAAATGTTTTGGCAATTATGATATACAACTTTAGGATATAACAATGGCAATATAAGTTCTATGGTTAGGGAGAGTTCTGCATTTTAAATACAGTTTTCTTACACAAAATATTGATTATTGATGTCTAAAATTACATTTTTGCTCTAATATATTAATTGCCTATAAATACATTACATACATAACAAGGCTATTATTACAACTTGAGTTACTACTGTCCATAATTATGTTTTCTGAGCATGCAAGAATTTAAGAAGTAAATAAAAAATATTAGAAAGATATTTTAAAAGTAAAAAAATATTTTAGAAATATTAGAAAAATAAATAAAAAAAGCTAAGAAAATTTTGAAAAAAAAAAAGCATAGTCAGACATAATCTATAAATTATGACATTACTTTAACACTTAAATGTGGCAGTCAACAGAAGATAAAAGCATAAAATCAATTTTTCACTTTACTTTCTATCATTATAGCTTAATTAAAATACTGATCTGTAGGCATTTTTGGCATCTAGTGATTTATACAAAAATTACAAACTGCTTAGCTGGTGAAATTTTTATAGTTTCAGGGTGATAGGTAGTCAGGCAAATATACTGGAGGAATTAAAATAACAATTCAACAATAAGCATTTAGCCTCAACTTATTGAGTGAAAACTATCAAATGAGGTGGATCAAGTTGGTAAATTCCCCCCTCCGAACCCCCCTTCTTTTTCTTTTTACAGAGCTCATAAATAGGTTGGAGGCTCTTAAGTAGATTTGCTGAGTCTTGGCTTGCGTGAATTCTGAATAATATTACAGTCAGATCTGATCAATGGTTAATCTAATGGGATGTTTTAGTTTTAAAAAGCAAAATAAAGATAAATAAATAAATATTAACACAGTTTTGTCTGGAATAATGATATGAAAAATTATCAAACAAAAACAGAGAGAAATTATCAAATATATGTTATATCCAAGAAAATTCCCCGCAAATCTGTAATTAGCGGCAGGAATTTCTGGCAATTCAATTTTCAACATGAATTCTGGTAGATACATACTTGCATTATGAGATTGATTAACAAATTGTACACTCCATCTGATAATTTCAAAAAGTATACCATAAAGTCTCTAATCAAATGGCACTCACCTAAATTAATAAACTTAATCTTGGACAGGTCACATCTCTGAAAGTTTAATCATAAGTAGACACCATCCTCTTTGTGCATTAACAATAATACATATTTTAGTTTTATTTTAATAATATCCTTCATTTTTTTATTTTCATACGTTTATCTGTGTTTTTACTACACCTTATGTCATTTTTATTGGGAAGGAGAACATTTAATAATACAATACTCAAAGGCAACTGATTTTTTTTCAAAATACTATATCATAAACATTCAGTCTCTCTCATTAAAGCTTTGATTGACAATCAATATATTCAAGTTTTGACTTGATTCATGTCATACACTTTTTAAATTTGGAAATTTATTTCAGTCTCTTTAATGACATTTCAAAAGTCACCTATCTGTGGATAAGTGAAAATAGATAGGAAAAAAAAAGTTTATCAAAAAATTATGCAATTCTACCTTTTTATTTACTGTGAATGAGCTGGATTAAAGCAATATTGGCTAAAATGCACACAAGAGACTTAGATCATGATTGGAAAACTGCAAGCAGAAAGGGGCCATTCCAGAGGAACAGGCATAGAAGTAAACAACTCCCTGAAGATAAACTTTTTGGACTATGCTCCACAATGAAATAAAATTCACATTGGGTCTGTTAAGTACCTGTGACCCCTTCAGAGTTAAATTGGTCTCTACAAACTATATTTTTTCCAACAATAACAAACTACCATCAAGAAGTCTTCTTTGTCCACTACTTATATGTTTCCAGAATAAAAAGTAAATCTATATGCAATACAATAATACGCAAATATGTATATAAATGAACACTCTTGGTTAAAGAAAATTTCTAAAAGCAAAAAACTTTCATGTTACGCTTTCGAATGTCAATTCTATGCATAAAAGTTGGGTGACACTTAGAGTTGGTACCTAAGTACTGCAAAGAGAAGATATCATACTTTCCCCTTATCATTATTCATGGATTTGGCTAGATATGCTACACCAGTGTTTCCCAACGATTTTTGTGCGGTGCTCCACCTAAGTCTTTCTAAAATTCTTACGCCCATACATAATTTTTAATATTCAAAAATTGTACCATTCACTGAAGAAACTTAAATGATAGGTTTTAGGTCCTAAATGATAAATAAAAATAAATTTTCGTAACTTCTCCATTTTTTAAAAAAGGATGCAGGGATTAAGAACAGCATATATATATATATATATATTTGAAAATAATTCATCGAATAGATCTTTAAAGAAAAATGCACCGTTTCGATCTGACAGTATATATTGTCACTTAACAGGCAACACCACCTATCTCAGTTTTTTGAAATTTCAAAGAGGAAGAAAATACTCAATTTTTTGCAATCAATAATGAATATTTCTGAATTTTTTTCACATCTGGTAGGAACATGCGGTCCTATGTTTATATCAGATGTCAAAAAAATTCGGAAATATACATTATTGGTTGCAAAAAATTGAGTATTTTCTTCCTCTTTGAAATTTCAAAAAACTGAGATAGGTGGTGTTGCTTGTTAAGCAACGATACACCAGTTAAATCACAGCAGGTGGTTGCTTTTAAATTCTGGGCGTCCATTTTTGAATTGCCCCCCTTAAGAATCAAATTGCCCCACATTGGGGAACACTATGCATGTGGGATTAGAACCATTACTGCATGAACATGATAATTAGTAATTTTCATCTGAAAGACAACAGAACAACAGTTTTTTTTGTCATTAACGAGAGGAAAGATAACTTACTTTATTAAAAACTAATTCACTAAGTTGAATAGCTTTAATGTTTGTTGTTGTATCAAGCCATCGAAGAGAATCAAATGCTGTGCATATGAAAATAGGACGGACAGACTGAAAAGCAGAAGAAAAACAGACAGATTACAGCTTTTATCAAATAGCAAAATCTGAATGAACATGAAGACTGAAAAGATTTTATTTTATAAAATCTATAACAAGCATATTTTTAAGCAAATATAAACACCAACAAAATAACTGAAATATGAGTAAACAATGAAAAAAATCATTTTATAAAATTATTTATTCTAAAAATATTTGTTTAAAAGAAATTAATAAAATTAAAAAAATCGTTTGGCATCAGCATTTATGAAAAAGTAATTGAAATATAATGGCAATGCCATAGTTTTTTCTGTTTTTGTGAACGCTGCCTGGCAAATATGAAAAATGATGTTTTTGAGAATTCGAAGTTAATTAATTTGTGTCAAGTTGTTGTACATAGTGTGTAAATATTTTATGTTATAAAAAAATGACTGTTCTTTGTGTAAGTCATAAATAAATGCGTTATTTTGGAAAGAAGGTGTCATTGTACTTCATATAATGTTGGAAATATAGAACACAACTAAAAAAAAAAGTGCCAATTCTTGCTTATATGAACATGTCAAGTGTGAGGCCCCAATTTCACTTGAAATTCATTACACATCTGGCAAAGGGAGAAAGGCTATAACATCCCAACACACTATAAGATGTGTAGTCAGATGTCAAATGACATATACATTTGTCTCATGACTCGATATCACATGAATCGACTCAATCAAATTTATAAATTATCAATGAAGTCCTCTGATATGTCACAAAAACTAAAAGAAATTAGAATTTTTTTTACGAACAGGTTAACAGTCAAACAGGTTAAAAAAAAACACATTTCAGAGTGAAATTACATTTCTTTCTCCCTCATTAAGAACTTTGAAATAAACCCTAGAAGCATTGATCTAAGTCTTGCATTTAAATAAGGAAATTAAGTTTGTACAAAAAGTTTAATGTTTATTTAAATTCATAAAAAGAATATCTGAAATACAAGGAATAACTGAAGTACAAAGAAAAATTTAAAAGTCAGAATTTATTTAATTAACCTTTTTTTCATGTGTGGTATAACTGCTACCAGTAAATGATCAGGATTTCACTCTTCCTGTTGAACTAATCTATATCTGTTCTAATTATTTTAATTTCCTGTCCTATATGATAGCTGAGCTAATTGCTAATGTGGGAAAGGCTACTCCATGGGCATAGAAGGAGACTACAGACCTTATCTTCCAACTGACTTGATTAAAAGGGAAGTCATTTTTTCATTTCTATGTCAAAACTTTTGTTGTAAACGGAAGCCCCTAACCTAAAGGTTAATTCATTCCCTCCTAACCCTTTTGGTATATAACTTAAGTCTACAATTTATTTTATTATTTATAATATTATTGTAATTTGTATATAATATTATTACTATTGTTATTAACCATTTAATGCAGGGGTTCTCAACCTTTTCCCCTCACATACAACTTGTTATTCTTTTTGTTTTTGCATATCCCCTACTTTCATATCCACCCCGAACCATCCATTTATGCAAAGAAGTTTTTATCAATAATGTTAAGGTTAGTTTAAGAGTAAAATGACTCAAATTAATAACATTTGCAGAACTTATTTTTGATTTTACATTTTATCCCATTCTTACAATAGTAACAGTTCAACATCAATTAAATGAAACCAATATTGTAATTATTTCTTTTAACTTATAAGGACAGGTAAAAATTACTCTTTGTAATAATCAGCTATTCAAGTGGCCTAGTTATTAAATTGCAGGTACTCTCTAACTTTTTTTTATCCCTTATGTTTTATTGTTTCTGCCATTAACAACTTTGATGTTGCGTATCTCCACTGGTTGGGAACCTCTGATCTAATGTAATCAACCATCATAATGTAAATGTCTAAACTATGTTAAGGTCTCATAGGCCATGTAAATTATGCTAAAAACATAAGCAACTAGATGTATAAGGAAGAATCAGCAAGCCAAAGCAAGTCAGTGTGAGCATGATGCTTTTGGGGAGCATATTGCTTCCCTCACACACATGTCCATCCCAATCGGGTTAGAAAATATGTTGTGATTTGAGGTACAGGGGTACACTGTGGTGTCAAAGTTTATTGCAAGGAAGACAAAATGATAATACAGTCGGATCTCTATTTAACGAATCTCTATATTGCGAATTTCTCTATTTTGCTAACTTTTCCTTGGAACCAAGAACATTATGCAAATTTCTTCGTAAAATAACATCCAAATAGCGAAGTGCATTCTCTATTTAACGAACTTTTTCCTGTGATCCAATATTTTTTTCTCTCTATTTCTCAAAATATTTCAGCATATTTCAAAACTTATTCTTTCTTTTAACACATTTTGTGGTGATCAATGACCTTGAACTGGGTTTACCAGTCTCCTAACTAATCGAGAGCAGTAAAATCGCAGTCATTCTTCTCATTTCATCCAGGAGGTGTAACCTTTACCCCCCCCCCCACACAAACTGTCCACTTCACTGAAAAAACTTTCAATATCCCCCTTTCACTCTCAATGGAGCTGTCCCGTGTCCTCGAACTTTACTAGTAATTAAATTTAAGGACGCATGTGGTAATGTATGCTTAAAATTACTTGTTGAAATAAATGCGATAATGCCATTAAAATTCATTAATTTTAATATAAATTTTTTTTAAAATTGAAAAGACTGTGTATTCCTGGACAAAGTTTTGTTTTATTCTGGTTTTCCTTGCAGATTTCTTTCTGATGGGTAAGATATATAAAATAAATAGATATTAATTTACAAAATAAAGGAGTGATTAATTACTTTTTTAATAATATTTAGTGTTCATGAATTTAAAATCTGTTTTGCGTAGTTTAAAGTACTTTAAAAGGTGAATCTCTCTATTTAACGAACTTTCCATATAACGAACTTTTTTCGGGATTTAGCGACTTTGTTAAATAGAGGTCTGACTGTATTTTAATTCCTTTTTCTAATACCAGCACAATGAAGAAGTATAAATAGAATAAAATAATGATTTTCAGCAAATATCAAAAATAATAAATACAAGAAGCATACGACATCAAAAATGCAGGTACCTCAGTCTGTAAAATTTTTGTACCAAGTTCTGTAAGACCTTTTGCATGACCATTAGATGTATCCTTTTTATCACTTTCCATTGTATTTTCATTTACAGAACAAGTGTCCTGTTTAGTCATAAGTTCAACTGAAAATAAACAAAATGTTATATATATTGCACCTTTTCATTAGGGATGTAATGGATATTCGGCAACTATTCCGTATTCGGCCCTTTTGCCGAATACTAAATAGTTGTATTCGGAAACAACTATTTAGTAGTTCGGATGTATTCAGGATAATAATTTTTTTAAAATGGGCTTTTAAATACACATTTAAAAAAGAATATTGCAGAATTACATATCATATTTAATAAAGTTACATATAATTTATCATTGCAAAGACTGCAATTATGATGCAAGAACAATAATTTTTCAGCATTTTAGGAGGAAGTCTGTTCCGTTTGGTTTTGTACACATATAATACCAACTAAGGATGGAACTAATATTCAGTATTAAGCCTATTCGGCCCCTCCCCGAATATTTGGTCTGGCCGAATGCTACACAGAAATTCAACAGAATAAATTCAGGATAAAATGCTTTTTAAAAAAATGTTTTAAATATATTTAATAAAGAATATTTCAGAATTACATGCCAGTACATTTATTATTAAAAAAAATATTTATCCAATTTTAAGTTGTATAGTACATAAGTGTATTTAATAATGCTGCATACCATTTATAGAAGTCTTTTCCATATGGTTTCATATATATATTACCAGCCTCAGAAAATAAATAGTCACTATACAATGCTTGCAAGTGCTGAAAGACATTTTCTTGCTAAATTTGTGAATCTTGGAAATTTTTCTGAATTTTTTCCATCAATTAAGTGGACACTCCATCCTACCTATTAGAAGTTCTTTACCAAAATAGAAGTTTACTTCTAGTAATTTTAATTTATCCATTCAATTTTCTTCTGTGTTTGTCATTGTCATGTTCTGCATTTTATTTCTTTAAAGAAATCCCAAAATAATGAGGGTTTCTCATTACTTATTATGGGAATTCAAGTATTTAAAATATTACAAATATACATAATAATATATTATTAATAAAATATATTATTTATAATCAAAAATGAAATGTTTTTTAAAAATTTAGTATTCAGCCTGAAACTTTGCTGAATGTTCAGTATTCAGTCAAATCACTATTCATTACATCCTTACTTTTCATATTAAAAGTTTATAATATTTGCATATGTGAACTGTCATTCTAAGTTTCAAATTCAAATTACACAAAAAGATAAATGGTTTTTTATTAGTAATTATTATAAAATTAAATTTAATACTTTCCAGAAAAATACTGGAAAAACAGATAATTAGAAAATATAATGTTTCTTAACATGGCTTCAATTATGTTTTAAATTTGTAAGTATTCTTGGATATACATGTAAGAAAACAGTAGATTCTAGCACAAGTACATTTTGGAATTTTAACTTAATCTTTCCAATTAGGAATAGGCCACATGTAAATTATGTTAATTTGAAGATTCATTTATAAAGGGCCAGTAAAAACTACATGCCTAGGTCCTATTATGATTGGGGGTTAAAAAAGGAAGAAAGAAGAAGAAAAAGTATTCCCACACACAAATTCCTAGGAAAAACTTAGTTGGAGTGTAGTATACGATTCATACAAATTATTATTAGTGTACTTTTAGATATTCAAAACAAATATGAAAATTTAAAGCAGACTTAATTTAAGATTGTCTGAAAAAATGATTATCATATACATATTTTATGACAACATGGAGTAATTAAAAAATAAAACTGAATATAGCTATTATAAGATGAATAGAGCTGAAGTAGAATGAAAACTACTTTTCTGGTATGGTTATGCTACCAAGGATAAAATGGTGGATTTCACAGCTAATAGGCAACCTAAACAGCCTAGCCAGGGTTCTTACTGATTTTTTAAATTAAAAATCAAGGAGTATTTAAGGAGTTTTCAAGGAGTCAATATTTACGCATGAAAAAGGTTTCCCTTTTTAAAGTACACGAAAATTATATTAGAGTATTTAAAACATTGCTAATAACTCAAATAAATGTGGTTATATTTTTTTTTTCTTTTATAAGTTTTTACTAAGCTGATTTATCCAAGAACGCCATATTAAATCTATTTATATGAAAGTAGAGTGGTGCCGCTTAGACACACAATTTTTTTTATAAAATTATTCAACTACCCCAAAAGTTCAAATAGTTCATTACATACCATGATTTACCATTTTTCAAATAAAAAACCATTTCCAATAATTTTTTTTAGAATTTAAATTCTTAAATAATTTCCATGCCTCATTGCGCACCTTATGTAGTGCACAGTGATCCAGAATTTAAAATATAGAGGTGCACAGAGAGACATGGATTTAGATATTAGAAACTGTTTTTTGGCATTTTCATTGCTTATATGAAGAAAATAAAATTAACAAAATTTCTTGATTATTAAAACTAATTTAGCTAAAATTGATTAATAGTATCTAATTTCCTTCAACTCCACCATCACAATATATGTCTGTCACAACAAACCATATGTTACAATTTAAAGAAATACAGCTAATTTTTCGAAATAATCCAAGAGAAATAACATTCTCAATTTGCACCATTCTATTGTTTTGGTTATTACTGATTCACACTTAAAACTAATTATTAAATTTTGGATAGGAGATGAACATTAAATCGTAGAAAGAGCAACGCAAAATGCTGGATAATTGATACGGCGGTGATTTAGAATCATTTCTATCAGTGAAACTTAGTACACATTTAATAAAAGAAATGTTAAAAATTGAAAATCAAGGAGTTTATAAGGAGTAAAACCCAAATTCAAGGAGTTTCCATAGTGCTTAAAAATGAAAATCGTTTTCAAGGAGTTGTTAAGGAGTTTTCAAGAAGAGTACGAACCCTGCTAGCTGAAATGTGTTTTTTATATTAGCAGCTATCTGGATTCTCAGCATCCCTTCACAATGGTTGGTATCATGGCGGAACTGATGAAAGTGTAATATCAAAATGTTGCCAAGAAAACACAAATAAAAAAATGTGAATGAACTTCCAAACATCAAGAAACAGCTTCTGAAAAAGAATTACACACACATAGACATCATTTTTAGTGTACTACGAAGTTGGTTTCAGTTTTCTGAATCTTTGTAAGAGCTTCTCTGAACTCTTTATTTAAACCAGTTGGAGTGGTCTCCCCCAAACTTTCTTGCATCCACCCTAACGTGGGTGGGGAAAAAATACACAGGATGGCAGAAACATGGACAATTCCCTACACAGGAGAGGAAAAACGTGTGCACCGTTTTTTGTATTGTACAATGGTGAAGAAACCGAATATGCAATTTGAATGCCTTTTTTCTAACGGATAGAAACGAAAATTGGGCATGGATATACAATTAATGTTAGCAGACCTCGTACCAATTTTTATTTATCCAAGTTATACAGTTTAGAAGTTATCGTGTTAACAAGTATGCAATTAATACAGGCCAACAGACAGTCAACCCTTTGATGGATTTTGTCCAAAATTTGATACGGACCTACATTCCTGATGATAAAACTGTGTACCAAATTTTCTCTCTCTAGCTATTAAAATTTTTGAGTTCACATGAACGTTAACAGATAGACTATCTGAGGACGGATTTTGTCCAACATTTGATAGAAACTAAAAATCATGTGCAAAGATCACATACCAAATTTCGTTGCTCTAGCTCTAACCGTTTCTGAGTTATCGTGTTCACAGAAAGACAGACATAATTTCAAAATTGTGGTTTTTGGACTCAGGGAGGTCTAAAACATGGAAATTCGCCAAAATTCCGAGTTTGAATTTTTTGACGATTATAATATACTTTCTCTTTGCATACGAGAAAGTAAAAACATTATGACATTATAGGGACTAAAGAGTGGAGTGTCGAGAACTGTGCTCACCATCAAAACCAAATAAGAGACATTTCATATACTGTACTTAGAAGTTCAATCATGTTCGAAAGGATTAAAAGAATACAAAATTTTTAATGATGCCAGTTACCTAAGAAAGAAATATATTCTCTGGAAAGAGTCCTGTGTAGTTGGTCCTCTATAATTTCTTCATTCTCTGTTAATTTATCTTCATAATTCACACTGCAAAAAGGGGAAAATAATTATTCAGGTTTACACAAAAGCTGAAAAAAATTTCTAATAGCTAATTATTACACAAAATGGAATTAAAAAAGAATTCACATTTACTTCCCACACAATAATTTGATTAGTTAACTGTGGAATTTAGATAATTAAATCTCTCATTGTGTGCCTAAATAACTGTTTTTTACATTTAAAATATATAATTATTTTTATCTAAGCAATGAAATTATGAAATAATAAAATGTCAAAAATGAAAAAATGCATATTTTGAAGTTATTATTTTTTATTTTATTTTTGACTAGCCGCCTTCGATGACCAGCTTGTTCACTGGGAATATGATGTCAATTAAATCTTGCATCATTTTATATTCATGGTTCCCTTAACAACGTACGCAGATTGTAGTAGATATTTAACTTATGTTTTTTCAGTGGCCTTGCACCTGTTCTTTTCATTGTCTACATAAATGTCCCTAAAGGAGTCAAATAACTGACCATGCCATGTAACATCTAAATGCAAGTTGTCAGCACCATCTTCACTTTCCTATTCCTCCTCCAAAATATGCATTTGATTTCAACACTAAAATGGTGCAGCACATTTTATGGCCAGCTACATGTTTACTGAATTAAAACTTGCTGAAAAAAGAATAAAAGCATGGCAACCATAATCATTTAGCTTACTGGATATATATTTTCATACACCTAAAATCTCAGAGATCTTGGTTTACAGATTCTACAAAAAATAATTGATGAAATAAAATATGAAAGCAAAATGTAATAGGATATTACCTTAGCTTTCAACAATGAAAGAGAAACACGCAATTAAATATTTATTTAAACAATGCAAACGGTTTGAAATGCGTTGCAACGATGAAAAGTATTTTTGTAAATTATGCCAAAAAATATTTTTAAAAGGTTATTAAAATTAGAGAAAAAATTGTACAGCAACTTAATTGATATCATTGAAAAGGTAATTTTTTGCGCTTTAAAAATGAGTTTTATGCTGTAATATTTTCGGAACTTATTAAGGAAAAATGCCAAAATTTCGCTTAATTTGTAATTAATTAGAATTCCAATTAAAATTAAAAAAAAAAAAAAAACAACAGCTCCGAGGTGCACATCTACAGCATCCAAAGTATATCTGTGCCAAATTTGGTAGCTCTATGTTCTACGGTCTGTTCTGTACACCACCAACACACACAGACAGACTTTCTCTTTTGTTATTAGTAGAGATTAAACACTAACATAATGTGTACTGTAGTCAAAATATAGATATAATGCAAATTTTAAAGAATAATTTTTTAAATTTATGTTAATTTCAAATTACACTATAATTAAGCAATTTCAATGTAAAATCATGACAAAGGCAAGTAATGTGAAAAATATCATGCGTTTTCAGAATCAAAACATAAAACACATTTAAATGTTTGTAACCATAATATTTTTAATACTTCCTGCAACCACTTGTCAGAGGCTAATCACTTTTATTAATATCAATCATTAGAATTTGACAAAGAACAATTTGTTTTAAAGAGATATCTTACAATTTTTCTTTATTTCTCGTTAGAAAAAAAAAAAGGAGTACCAGAACGGTGTTCCGCCTTCACTACACTCGATAAAGTCAACAAGTGATAAGTATATAAATGAAAGGAAGGACAATTGCTCCTGGTAATTATTAAAAAACAACGAATGCTTCTATTTTTATTTGAAAAAATTAATGTTCCACTGTAGGAAAAATGGTTGTTTCCAAAAAGTTTAAAATTTTAACAAAATTATAAAGTTTATAATTAAGAAAAGCAAAAACATAAAAGCAATAACTCATACGTATACATGGCAGTTTTAAAGTAAATATACCATTTAATGGCAATTTAATTACATCTCATTAAATTTTGCAAATAAATAGTAATTTTGTAAAGGCAATACATAATAATTTCTGCAAACACAACGGTGTAATCAATAAATAATGGGGTTGTAATTCTATTCTCCAAGTATTTAATTAATTTTTCAATTCATAGAAACTTTAGTAATCGGCAATTTTTTTAACATATGAACATTTTTAATACCAAATTTAATAAATGAACATTTTATGAACTATCCATTAAGTAAAACATTTTTCTACATCAGATATTGAAACTAATTCTGGTTGTATCCAAAGCAGAACAACAGGTATTCAAGTAAGTATAAACTCAATTGACTAAAACATTTTCAAAACAACAAAACTTTTTATTAATAACAGCTGCACAATTCAATAAACTGAACTGTAGAAACTGCAGACAATCCATAGCAATAGCCATTTTAGTAGATATCGAAAAAAAAATGCATTCTCCAAAACACGTTGTTGCAAAATTTAGCAATAATTAAACATTAAGGATAAGCAGCCTTTATTTATAATAAGTCTCATAAATAATGCAAACTTTAATGTTACACAAATGAAAAAAAAAAAAAATCTTACCATGTTCCATACTTGTTTTTAAATTTTTCCCACACTGCATTTAGTTTCTACAAAGGTAAACGAGAGTTAATACGGCATTAAACAAAATGATATATTTTTTTACAATTCTAAAGACGAAAATGGATGCTTAATTGTCACCTAATTTGTTTTAGTTAGTATTAATGTGACAAGAAATTAGCAGAAAGTTATTTTACTAGAATCCCCCTCGACAAGTCATTGGAAGCCAAGATCTTTGTGCCTTTTTTACATCCCATGGGTTTAGGTTTTAGGTTTAGTGATATTAACGTCCCGTTTGGAAGCAACACGAGGGCTATTTTGGGACGGACCTCGTAATTTTGAACCTCGGTCAGATGATGAGGACGACACCTGAGCTGGCACCACCTCTCCAAACTTCCACACCACACCAACGGGAGGACGTTTGACCACTACGTATGATTTAATGTGCAACAGGCCTCATACACGGCGGATCTTCAGTGGAATCGGGTTTCGAACCTGGAACCCTCCGGCCCCAAAGCCAAGACCTTACCACTAGGCCACCGCGGCCTCAACATCCCGTGGGATTAGCTATTCTAGCCTTGCTTCATCAGAAGTAGATATAGCCATCACATGTGGGACGATGCAATGTGACAGAGGATGAAAACTATCAACATGATAATTAGAAGAAACCTGAATTAGTTTGCTGATAGAACTTAAATCCTAATGGTTTAGTTGCACAGCATTTGATTTGGTCTAGTGCAACATCTACATTTCAAACTGTCTTCCAAAATGATTTTGTGAATTACACTGATTTAAACAATACTTCATACAAATTGAGGCCACTCTATAGACATGCTGTATCAATATAAGAATTTTTTTATAATGTATAGTTCATGTAAAACAAACATGTAACATGATAGGCAGTAAAACAATTCATATTTATATATTTCTTAATAAAAACTGAAATATATATTGGTTTAATAAGTATATATACTGAAAATGTTATTTGAATTTTAATTGCTTGTAAAATATTTAACTAGTTGCATATATACATACAGATGTATAATTGATTCCAAAGAACTTATAATCAGAAAACATCTGTCCTAATTAAATACATACATGAGTAAAAGCATTTAATTTAGAAACAGAAAATCTTAAAAATATATGTAAAGCATTGATGTATCAAAGTTCCTATCTGTATCCTGGATTTAAAAGAAGAATAATAAAAAGCTTTCTTGGCATAGATTTAAAAAAAAATTGTTACATGAAACTCAATGTCTTAAATAATCACACTGATGATATTTTGCAATGCAGCCGAAAATTAAGAACTTTCAGTTGCATTGCAAAGTAATCTCACAAGCAATCAATCTAAAGTTTTTACATGTCTTACTCCTTTTTCCTCTTAGCGGAGGAGACGACTTTTTCCCATTTTCCATGTTCAGTTCCAAAGCAGATAATTTGCTCTTATATGCATGTTTTCTTAAACATACATGGATAAACATTATTAAGACATCAGAGATATCATTAAATGCAAAAAAAAAAAAGTTTGTTCACTTCATAAGCTAAATTTACTAACCTGAAAGCTATAAGATCACAATAATTGGATACTTGGAGGGTTAAATGATTTTTTTTTCAAAAAAAGAAAAGCTTTCTTTGATAAAATTATTCTACAATTTTTTTGACTTGGACTATATTCATTTTCAGTATTACTGGAACATTAAATTAAGATGTATAAATACTAGAACAAATATAACACTTACTTGAAGCATAAATGGGCATAAGCCAGCTAAAACTGACATTAGTTCATCATATGCTTTAGGTGGACACCTCAAGAAAAATGGCCTTAAAAACAGTCTTGGAAAATGTTAAGAAAAACATTCGCACAGAATGATTGCTGCTATAGGTTAATTATTTTATTTCGTAAGAAGATTATGGGGAAAAAGAAATGAGATACTCTTTAATGAATATTCAACCAATTATTTTAGAAATCAAAAATATAAAAATTGACTAAAAAAAATCACACTTACAATCATATATATATATATACAATGAATCAGAACTACTTCATTTTATGATTCATAAAGGAATCAGTTTAAACTCTGAAAATAATATGAATATCTTCTTTTACTATAAATCTATTTTATAACAACTTAAACAAAGAGCAGACATATATATATATATATATACGTACATGAACTATTTATTAAAATGAAGACACAAAAGAAAAACTAATGACCTAGAAGCTTAACCCTTTTACCCTGACCAATGAATAAATTATATCCCAATTATTCTGTACAATTTGGCAAGCAGTGCCATTAAAACACTGCATTTATATAACATAATTACTAATGCTAATTTTTAAATATATTATTTGTGAATTCCTAACTGAGCAGAAATCTCTAAGTAGAAAGATTTAATACTTAAAGAAGCAAAGTAAGTGGATTAGTAACTTAGAAGCAAGAGTAATTGGATTTACTTATAAGCCTTTGTGCATAAATAGAGATTCAAGTTCAGTTAGATTAACATCCGATTTTGAAGCAACACAAGGATTATTTGAGGATGGACGTCATAACTTTGAATTGTGGTCAAATAAAGAAGGGCACCTGAGATGGCTCCCACTTCTCCAAACTTCTGCACCAGAAGAAGGATGTTTGACCTTTGACATCAGATTTAAGCTGCATGACTTCCATACACACATGGATCTTTTGTAGAATTGGGATTCAAATCTGGAACTGACCAGAGTTCCCAATCTTATTGAGAGAAAGAAAGAAAGAAAGAAAGAAAAAAAAAATCAAGGATTTTTCAAGGATCTTTTAAAGAAAATTAAGGACCATAAAATTACATATTTTAGACATAAAAATGCAAATGATAAATTTAAATCAAATTAATCATTCGCATTCTTATTTCTGAAATAATAAATTTGATATGAATCTACAATTCTAATGATTAAAACTATGTACCAAATTTTATCCATCTAGCTTTTTAAGTTATTGTGCTCACATGAACATGGACTTCCCTGGGTCTATGAAATTAAATAACATACATTTTGAAATCAGATTTCACGGCAAAGAAAATCTGTTATTGGTATTTAAAATAAAATTCTGTTAAAACACATTGGCTACTTTCAGAATGCATTCGGATAATTGCAGGACTATTTTATTCAACAGAGAAATACCCACTGTAGCTTTTATTGTAATGTCAAATTAAGCTGTCTTTGAATATACAAAGAGAAAAAATTGACGATTGACAGCATTCCCAAGCAAACACCTTTTTTCTAGTTGTGGAATTCTCAAGACAAAAACAAGTCATAAACAGGTTTTCTCTTCTGTCCCAAACATATTGGATGGACATTTTGCTTATTTGTCAAGGAACCAATGAAAAATCGAGTACTTTTCCAGGGCCCTACGTAAGGCAAATAAAATTCAAGGAGTTTTCCTTGGAGGAGAAGGAATTCAAGGAGTGACCTGCTGATCTATCTTGAAGTTGAAATTTATCCACCAGACCACAGCTACCCCTATATAGTGCTTGAAAATAGCCTTGGATGTTATGAAGATAAAAGTAAAAAAATGACTATGGTTATGGGATTAAGAGTGCTATTGTAGGAGATACAAATATGTTTGGAAAAGGGAATAAGTTCTTGTTTTCTCAGCATCACTTAGAAAATAGCTACAGAGAATGTGCATTTCAGTAAAACTTTCTATACGCACAGAGGCTTTCTTTCATACAAAGCATGAATAGGAGCCAGTCCCCTTGAGAAACACTTCAGGAAGGCATACTCTTTTTCCATACCTTTCTGCAGAAGTGATGTTACTAGTTAGGTACATTTTTGCATATGGTCACTAAGCATATTTGTTTTGATGACCCTTCACACTCGAAAAAGTGATTAGATGCATAATTATTCATGGATTTACAAGAGCTCATATTATTGCTTTGGAACGTAAAAAAAATATGTTTGCATAAGTTCATTTTTCCCAAAAAATTATTCTACAACTTCTTAAAACTTTGTACAGTGAAACCTCTTCGAACTGCCAATTTTTCATGGCACGGATTTTTCGGCCCATAGACCTAATGTTAAAATAACCCCTAGCAACGGCCACCCAACCCCTCTGAACGGCCGCCGGGTGGGTTCGCCCATCCCATTTGACAAACGCATCGGTTAGAGATTTACTTTTTAAATTGAAAAACGAACTTGAAAAAATGGTTTTTTCCAAGAAGGGTAAAAACTTAAAACAGTCACAAATTGTATTCTTTTTTTAAAAAAATGTAGAAAATTATTAAATAAAGTGCTATTTTCTCTTTAGATGTCTCAAACTTCATTTTAAATAAGAAATATGTGTCACACTTGTTTATATTATGTATTATAGAAATTATCTTGTAATTGTAACGAAAACCCTTCAGAGCGGCCAATTTTCCTCGGAATGGAGGGGTGGCCGCTCAGAGAGGTTTCACTGTAGGTAGTGTTTTAACCATCGACATTAAGAAACGTAAAAATGATGTACCGTCTAGAATGGTGTCTGAGAGTCACCTCTCATGTGCAAAAGGTTAAAAGACAAAACAGAAGAAAATAGATGAGTATAAAGAAATACTAACTAAGCAAATAAAAATGGGTCAAGCCAATATTCTTTGCATTCACAACTGAAAAAAAGGCAGATTTGACTAGTTTTAAATATATATTATATGTGCAAATTTTAAAAAAGCAATAAAATAACATTAAAAAATCAATAGTATTTTTTAGGAAGAATAGTTCATAAACCATATAAAGTAGGAATACTTTTACTGTTCAAAATACAGGGAAAGGATATGAATTAAACTTCTGAGCTTTAAAGCTGGCATGTATTCAACCTTATGTAGGATTTTTCCTTTTAACAGGGCAGGCAATTCTGGAATTGTGTAGAAATCAATTCCAAGATTTTCAACTGAACTACCAAGAATTTGCAAACTGTAAAAAACTAAAAATTAATTTATGTATCAATACAATCAGAAAACAATTTCAATTCAATATATATATATATGCACAGATAGAAGATGATAAAAAAAGAATAAAATATAGTAAAACCTGTTTATAATGATATTGTAAAGACCTAGAAAAAATATTATTATAAACAGGTTATCGTTGTAGACAGTTTGATAATTTGTGCATAAAATATTTATGTATGTGTGCATTAATTAATATACTAATTTTATTGTGCCTACTGATTCATCTTACAAATACAGGCTGATATAAAATTGCATTTTACAAACTTTGAAGTTCTTTAAAAAGTATGCGCAAAATTGTTGAAGCAACTAACATTTATATATACATATATTTCAACTAATCCAATACACACCAGGAACATCTGGTTATACTGAAACAAAATCCTGTAGAGTGTTAATTAGGGATATGGTGTCCTTAGCAAAAATTTGTGGCTTCTTTTGTGAAAAGTCAAGTGCTTTCTTTTCATCACTCAGTTCACCTGGAAGCAGTTCTGCAATAGGTTCTTCATTGCTTGAACCATTGAACACTATTACATCATAGTTTGAGTTTAAGAATTAAAGCACCAGCTTTCTACAGACTTAAAATTATTGTTACAGACCGGTGCATTCAAAAATTATTATTGCTGTAGACAGGTCAAGAATATATTGAGTAAATAGGAAAACAGCCGGGACCAAAGAAAATATCGTTATAGGCAAGTTTATCAACATAGACAGGTTTCACCACACATAAAAAAAAAACAATCAATACCCAACCCTTAAAACTACCAGTAAAAACACAAAATGTTTATGATAAGAGATCAAAATAACTACCCTACCACATAATAAATGTTTATAAGCATTAACAAAAGTATCAATAAATCTAAACAATATATAAATCTTGAATTAAATAATTAATATTGCATAACCCTAGAAAACACATAAAAGTACCTAAATATGACAAAAGTTGCACATCAAAATCGAAGTAAAAGAAAATAAGAAAAACTTATTACTTATTATAAGAAAACTATTACTGCATACATCCACAAGAAATCAAAAGATTGAAAAAGCCAATTTAAATTTAAATAACAGGATTCCCTATAACTCAATCAAACTTCTGGACTGCAGACCATGAAGTAGAGCTCTTAAAATAATTTGTCTTCAAATGAAGTTAACAAAATTATTGCAAATGTTACCTTGTACAAAACCAATATCCATTATGAAATTAAATGTTGAATAGTAGAAAAGCCAAAAACTCCACTTCTAAAATGTAAGCTAGTACAAACACCTTGAATCAAAACATGGTACAAAAGTAGCGAAAGAGAAGTATGTGAAGGAAGGCACATGTGGTGTCAAAATCTACTCAGACAATGAGAGTTGTTTCAAATTGCATAATCATTCCTGCTATTTCAGTGTATCTTTCGCCCTCAATATTTAAATAAATAAATTTTTATATAAAATTTCACTTGCATATTTGAAATTATAATGATTTTTCTATAAATACGGATTGCTTTCACACGTTTATAAAAAATGCTGAAGTTCCCCATTCTCTATATTGCAACATAATTTCTTGTCGGTTTAAACATTTATCGTAATGAACAAAGAGTTTTTGAAATCTTTCTCATAGAACTCAACCACATGTGATGGTAGCCAATTATTCACAGTCATTTTACACTTCTTTATCAGTGTCTAGATGCCTACCACTCAGGAAGGTCTCAGATGGCAGAAGAGGCGAGTGACCCTCATGGAAAAATTCCAACAAAACATGCCTGCCTGAACCAAAACACCAGGATTTTATGATTGACTGCAGATGGCCAATCAAAATACGATTCAATATTGATGTTTTCCTTAACCCGTTCAGGACCATCATCGCATATATGTGATCACTCTTTCCGTGCCCTACAGCCCATCATCACATATATGTGATAGCAACATCAACTTTTTATTTGAATTTTTAAACGGCACTAGATGGCGGTAAAAACCGTTACCTTTTCGAATAATGTTGCATCAGAGTTTTGACGCGCGGGCCTGGGGAAGCTCTACTTTCTCCTTTCGCTGGTCCTGAACGGGTTAAACAATCTTGTTCATTTTCTCACTTTAATGTCAATCGTTACATTGTAACCATACACTTCACATGTAACGTGATGCATATCTTCAGCTTTGATATTCCTTTCTGCTAAAAAACAGATAAATGACAATATTTCATAGTTGGTGAGGCGCTCTTCTTAAATATTGCAACAAAATCGTCTTGTGGGTGTACGTGAATGTAGTCCAATAAGCAGGATTTCTTTTTTTTAAAAAAAGCTCTTTATTCTAAAGTATTATATTAAAAGAAACGTAGCCCAAGTATTCAGACAGCACTTGTAAAAATTCACAACAGAGATTACCAATAAATGTCAACACAGCACTCAAAGGTTTCTCATTCACTCACCAGTTTACTTGCTGATCAAAATCCAACCAACCCCTCTTGGCTTGAGAGCTTCCTTTTATACTTTTTCAACAGGAAACGACGCCATTACGAAGGAAGTGACATAATCTCCAGAAAGTTCTAGCTAGTATAAATAGGTTGACAGTTCGAGGTCTTTCTAGAAAATTCCTTTTGTCACCAAAATGATAGCCAAATCTGTCACCAAGATTAGCATCTCAAGGATACAACTTTATAGCTTTGTAACAATATTTTAATTTCACATTAAAAAGAAAACAGATTGTCACAGTGAATACAAATGGTGCAGGATTCTGTGCAAAAAATGTCGGAAGTCTGGACACACACTCATACTGACACGTGTGAAATTTGAAATGGTCCAATCCGACCTCGAAAATCTGGAAACCTCCAAAAACCGGAAAATTTTTTTCAACTCATGGTGAGAAAAAAATGAGCTAAATAAATTTTAAACTAGCATTTTCTTGTCTTTGTATCATTTTTTAATGTCTCTTTATGATTTTATATGGAGTTGTTGAAATTGATATCAACATGTAGATCAGCATATGTCTTGATTAGTTGCACATGCGCAAACGTCAGAGGCAACCATTTGCCGTTGCCTTGCGACTCCCGGGTCTGTTGTCTGTTCTGAAGACGTCTGCACATGCGTGTTTAATTGTGACGTAACTTACCTACACGGTGACATCAGAACTTTGACATCTCTATTGGTTTAAGTGAGATATCTAAAATCCGGAAATTTCTGAAATCCAGACCTTCCAAACCCCCGAGCAGTCCGGATTTTCGCGGTTGTACTGTACTGACAAACGGACCTCACTTAAAAAATAGCTCACATAGTTTTGAAATATATATATCTTAATTCTTGGCCTTGAATTTACCAATTTGTAAATTACTCACACATAAAGAACTAATCAACATTCATTTAGATAGACAGCTTTAAGAGATTGAGAAAAGAAATTTCAAAATTTTAATAACAGTAATAAAACTTACCACGAATCATACATATTATGCAAATAAAACCTCATGTGGTCACTAGGTGTTTTAGGATGAGAATTTTCTACAACAGGAATTCCTGCATAAAAGAACAAAAGAAAAACTTTTAAAGGTTATTATTCAAAGCATCTTCAAGCTAGGTCTAGTAAGTAATTCTATTACTAAATAACAACGGTAAATTTACTTTTAATGACACCATCTTCAATCAGGAAGATACACAACAAGTACATTACTTTAAAAAAAAGTTTTCAAAAGATCTCTAAAAGCTATCTCTCCACAAATGTCAACTACATGTAAATGACTTGGATATCATTAAAAAGAGAGACTAAAGTTTAGTTTTTATTATTTATCATTGCCAGTAAATCTGGACACCAGGCATGCTTTAACCCTTTGCGGCGCAGTGTGCCAGCTGATGGCACACCTAATTTCACTCGCTTCTCAACCGTTAAATTCAACTATAAATGGAAAATAATAGGTTTAGGATAGGGCTAATAGTACTCCTTTTAGAATGTTTATAGCAGAATTATGAAATTTCGTTTCGGAATAGGAATTATTAGAGATAAAGTTTGGGAAAATTCCTTAACTCGGAGATAAGAAATTTTTTCAGTTCTAGATGTTTACAATTTTAGCAAATTAACTCAAAAATTTTCCTCCAATATTCTTGAAGTTTTAATTTATGATTTTCTGTAAGATTCAACAATATTTTTTGAGTGTATCAAGGTGGCTGTATCTACAGGGGTGAGTGAGAGGGGTGACGCCCTCAGAATGAAGAGTTTTTTTTTTTTTTTTTGTAGATTCTATGTCTAGACAATAAACTAAACCCATTCATGATGTTTTTTCATCATATTTCAAAAAATTTACTGCCTTGCACTGCAAAGGGTGAACAAATGTGGGAGGAATTTGAGTATCAAGTAAAAGTATGTTGTGCAACTGCAGGAAGTAATATGGAACATTTATACAAAACTATGTCCAAACATGAATATATTTTGGGTACTCTGATAGTTGAACGACTTTTATATGCTGATTTAAAGAAATTTGAAATTAGACAAAGACTTAATACACATTACATTATAATACAAGGAATAAAACTATAAGTTATTTTAAAGGATGTTAATAAAAGAACATATGTTTCAGTGCTCAGCCATCTGGAGTTAGACTGCTACTTTCATCAAGTTTTCACCAGAAACAAAACAGTATAATGTCAACAGATACAATTACAAATCCAGTTTTATATGGGTTGAAAATTTCTACAACTATTATATAAAGAACTATAACAATTTCAAAAATTTTAGAAATTCACTTTTTGTTTATCCATATTGTTTAATATAGATCCACTAGCACATATATAATTGCAAAAAAATAAAAATAATAAAAAAGATATCAAACTGAACAAAAGACAAAACTGAAATTTAAAACCAATGCTAAGTTTTAAGATATCTAATAATAACTTAAAATAACATAAAGCTAGTAATCATATTTACCTAAAAGAATTGTTTTATCAGCATCTGTGAGATCCAAAATCCTTTGATAGCTTGGATGAATTTTTTCTTGATATACAGGATCATGCAATTCATTTAAAATACTGGAAAAAATTGTTTTTACTATAAAAACAAAATAACTGTAAACAGTAAAATATCATTTGTGCGTCTTTCAGAGCACTGGTGTAAAATGATGTATAACCAAAATTTTAATAAACAACTTTGATTGTTACAAATTTAATGCTATTAATGAAATTCATTTAAAAGCAATGATTTAAATTTTTTTTAAAGATAGCACTAGTTTATTACTACACAGTACGGAAAAAATTATTAACCCTTTAAAGGGTCATTTTTTCTGCCGGTGGTATAATAAAATAACTTTGGGATTGATATTAATTTAAGGAAAGAAATTCATTTAGCTTACTGGATGACATAAATTTTTGTTAATTAATTATCAAGTCAAGACACTTTGTTTAGGTTTGAGAAAAGAAACGGGAATATATAGGTTTATCGTTTCATCGAAAAAATTGGCGAGAACCGACGGCAACATCAAAAATCGATGAATTTAGTGGGAAGTATTTTGCCCACGGCCTTAGCAAGGTTTAAATTTTAAAATTAAATATCCAACTTAAAAGTGAGAAAAATCATACATATATTGTATATATTGAGTATTAATTACACATTTCTTATTTTATACAATTGATGTGCATGCAGGTAGGTCTTTATTTGGAAATGTGAGGGAGGAAAAAGATGTTAATCCTCCTGTTCTCTATGAAAAGTTTCCCTTTTAACAATTTACAATTCACTACATGTTTCATTTTGAAAATTACTAAATTTATTTCAAAAATGAGTATTAGACAAATTGCTGATCATAAATATGTAAAATAATAAAAAAAAAATTTTAGTTTTTTATTTTCAAGAAATTTGTGGTTTCACAGTGAAACCAATGAATGGTAACAGGCTATTTTTCCTCTGAATAAGTTATTGTCAAAATGCAATTTAATTTATAAGTATACGTGAGTATTCATGATAGTCAAAATTCCTAAAATTCAATATTACTTTCGAAGATTCAATTTTTAAAAATATTAATTTGTGCAAAACCCCTCATCATTTTGTTTCTCTTAGAGATCGAAAGCAATTTAGATCTTGGAATGCCGATATCTTTGAGAATACTAACGGTATTGAACTGGAATTGTTACATAAGTTGGCTCTTAAATTATGAAAAAATAGTAAAGATATGTTTCGCCCATGCGCAGTAAAAAAATACTAAATGTGTGGTTTCACTGTGAAACCAATAAACGTTAAAGGGTTAAAAAACTAATGACTGAGTTAGAAAATTTAGGAATGTTAGAAGGTGGGAAAATGACATATAGCTGAAGCTTTGCATTGTGTAAATGAAATACTTTATCATTACAATGGTTAAAAATTAATCGAGACTGTGGTGAAACACTGTGTAAATGAGAAATACATGGTGCTTTACTGTATTAAGAAACTTCAAATGAGACCTTTTATTCACTTCTTACCTAATAATATGAATAATTTTGTCTATAATTAGAAGAATATACTGTGCTGCAGGGTTTCGATAAAATGTGCAACCAAAGGAATCACTAAGAGGATGAATAAAATTTCCTTTGTGAGCAATCTAGAAATTTAAAATAGTTCATATCATTATTCTGTTAAGACTGAATTATTTATGAAAATCTAAATCAAAACTTAAGGTAAAATTCTGCTTACCACAGGGTCAGTTGGGCACACACATCTTTTGGCACAAGCTTTCAAGACATTAATACCAAGCATCAGCTGTGAAAAAAAAAGACAAATTACACAAAATAAAAGAATTCATTTTTTTTTTTTAACAAACTCTATTTTCTTATCAAATGTCCAGAATAATCTCATTTTACACATTGAATAGTTTAAAAGTTTCACATAAGAACTTTTTAAGATATATATCTTTTCTCCTTTTTTACATGAAAAAACAACGATTTCCAAGTCTACGTGCTATATCAGGGACAAATTCCAAAGTTATTTCCACCTTTGAAAAAGAAAGCATTAAATAAAGGAATTTTCTACTTCACAAATCATAGCAATTTACACCATTTTGAAGAGGCATAATCTTAGGATACAAAAAACAACAAGTAGCAAATGGTTAGTTAATTTCATGTAGAGAGTTTTTTTACTTACATCTGATGCATTTTTGTTAAGTGGACCACTGTCAATAGCTGCATCATGAGGTTTGTCGATACCAATTAAACACATAAATGTGTCAAGAGATCCTATTCCTCTACAAAAAAATAACATAAGTAATTATCATTAAACAATGCAAAATTCAACTTTAGTATCTGCAGTAAGTTTGCAGTTGACAACATTTATAGTTTATCTTTTAAGTGGAAATAAAATATGGGGTTACAGAAGTTACCTAATTAATATATAATGAAGATTAATATTTTACAAGCCATACAAATCAGGGATGAAAGTAATGTCAAATTTTGAGCAAAATCTTTTAATGTGAATTATACAATAACATATATATTCTGGGAAAAAGTGACATTTCTGGTCTCTTTAACTGCACACCAAAAGTTGCAGTTAACAATAGCAAAAATCACAAACAGGCATAAATTTGCTGCAAGAACTCACATAAAGAAATATTTTCCTGCAAAATGTTTTAATTTACAATTCTGATAAATGCTACTCGTATGAGAATTATATTGATTTTAAAAGAACAAAATATTTGTAAAAGCTAGAATATTCAGGATTTTTAAAATGATTCTTGAACTAATAAAGGTAAAACTTTTGAAACATCAAAATAATTTACATAGTCATTTAAGTTTTATGATTTGATTTCCATATTTCAGATTATCACTTAATAAGTTTTTATTTTTCTAGGAATCATAATTGCATATAAAAAGATTGTTGCAAATAATATTCAAATACCTAATAAACACTATATATAACACAAAAATTCATCAGAATTTTCTTCACTTTTCTATATTATAAGCCTCATGCTAATTCAATATCATGTTAAATTTATTTTGCTAAAATATTGATAAATCCAGTATTGCCCTATTTGTAAAAAAATTATTTAACTAACATTTTTAAAGGTAATATATGGGATTTTAATAATTTTATTTAAAAAACAGATACAATAATGTTACATTTTAAAATTGTCAATCAGAAAAGATTTATATTCAATTATAAATAATTAATGATCAATAAAAAGTTTTATAAGTCATAATATATATTTAGGTTATACAGGGTATGCACTCTATTTGTGGTCCAAATAGCTAATTTCTAAACTGTTAGAGATGGGCGCATACTTCCAATTAGAATAAAGGCTTTAAAAGACAAAGAATCATATTTTATATTGTTTGAGTCAATAAATGTCCTGTTGGAAAAATTATGATGTAAAAATTTTTATACAGTTCCACAGCCCTACTAGTCATATTTAATAAAATATTCTTGACAGACATTTTAAATAAATAAAAAAAAATTCATCGGAGGGCTGTCTGGGTGAAACGGCAGTTGTTATTGAGGGGCGTAGACTTACTTATGTTACTCAACTGTGACTATAAACTCCATAGTGTATAGTGACCATTAGTCTAGTGTGACTAGGTGACTCTATCTATGTAAAATTCTTCATGATTTTCACCAACTTTGAAAATTGACTGTGACTAAACCATAATTCCAAATTCTAAAATTCTTTTTGCAATCTTCAACGTACCCCTTTCTCTGTTAAATGAAACTAAAACCAACTTACTATGTTATTTGGTTGTGGATCTATAAGCGTTTAATGTCACTGTGATGTCATCAAAATTTTTCATTATTTTCATCAACTTTGCAGCTGTGACTAAACCGTAATTCCAAATTCTAAAATTCTTTTTGCAATCTTCAATGTACCCCTTCCTCTGTTAAAATGAAACTAAAACCAACTCTTTATGTTATTCGGTTCTTGAGATATAAGCATTTAACTTGAGCGTGAAAAACGTCATAATTTTTTTCTTTCTCGACACACCATTCGACTACTATGGAGAGATGAAAGTCTACGCAAAAAAAAGTTCCACTCTTCTGTGAGTAAAACCAACCAAGTTATGAAGCTTTGAATATCATTATTTTAGACAGTTTTAAATCATTTTAAAAGCTGTCTTGCGGAAGATCCTCTAATCAGCAGGGAGCTTTGGCTTGAGATGGCCACTAATCGCTCTAAAATAGTGAAGCAAGTAAATGCAAGTTTTAGGTGTGGGGTGTTCTGTATAAACATTTAGACTTAGCAATTTTTCAGCAATATATTTATTGACACAAGCAACATAAAATATAATTCTTTATGTCACTTAAAGCATTTTTCCAATTTGAAATATATATTTATCTGTAACAATTTAGAAATTAATTCTTGGGCCATGATTAGAGCAGACACTGTGTATATGTTAAGTTTAAGTAAATGTGTGAGAAAATAACTTACTGTAATATTACAGGAAAAGTCCATATGTGATCTGTAGTTGATAAAGCTGCCTTCAAAAAGCTTGACTGTTTTTCATAATCATGAAATTTAGTGCTGTAATTAAATAAATTTTATGATAAAATTACCTTTAATTACGTTAATGAAATAAATATATATATGTTACAGTCAATGTGATAAATCCGTTATTATATATAATCACCAGTGTAATTATATATAATGACCAGTTGTTATATACTATCCACCTATATAGCCACCAGCTTGTGGGCCAGAAATAAAATTTCAAATGAATCTCTTATGCATAATTTCATATGCATGGTTACCTTAAGAAAGTAATTTTACACTTCAAATTCTAGTTGACATTTAAGCCATGTTCTTTTGGTAGCCTTGCACCTTTTATGTTCATTGTCTACATGAACAATCATAATCATTTAACATGTCAAGAATGGCGGTTCGTCCATTAGGGTTGCAGAGCTGCACAGCACCCCTGAAATTAATTATTTTTTAAACTTGTATTTTTTGTTTTTAATCTTATTTGCTTACTTTTCCACTTTCAAAGTTCAATGACTTACGAAAATGCAAAAAAATTAATAAAAAATTGAAAAAAAGTCATAAAATGAATCCAAACGAAGATAGACGCAGGTCTGAGCTGCAAAATAGGCCGCGCCCGCCCCAGGGAAATCCGTTCACTGAGAAGGAAATCCGGAGTGAAAAAGCAACTCTTTCTTCCTTTACCTTAGATGGGCTATGGGCTGAAAGCCAACACAGCTCTAGCTGGCACGGAGCCAACTGAATGAAAAAAAGATGCTCTTCTTAATATATTTTTCTTTTTTCCTCACTCTCACACAAGTTGCAATCTCATTGGCTATTTATGAGTATCGCTTTCGATCTGTGTTGCGACAACAGATTCAAGGAAATAATACCATTCTAAAACTTTCAAATTTTTAGAGTATTTTAGTAAAAAATGTATTTAATGTTTTAGCTTAATAATAAATTTTCTGTGTATGAGCTATTTGATATTCATTTTTGAAGGAGTGTTAACGAGTGAACTGGGCAAAGAGGGAAGGGAATATGTGGAGCTCCGATTATTATTATTATTTTTCGCCAGAGGAATGGTCACATCAAGAATCACTGTAATTTTTGTTAGTAAAACTAATAGAAAATGTCATATGCTGGTTATCTACTTTGTGTGAAAAGCTGGAAATTTCACCTCTGGATTTAGAATGAAAAAAATTTGGCCTACTTGGATATAAAGTAGCTTTTAAAATTGTATTCTCTTAATAACATTTTTTTTGCAGCCCTCCTCGTTTCTGAGCTTAAGAGCCGTCACTGCATGTCATACAACATTTAATTCCACTTTCTTGGTGTCAACTTTATTTTACTATTTCTCATGCAAAATGTGCATTTGATTTCAACATTAAAAGGTGCAGCACCGCTTACGCCCAGCAGCATGTTAGCTGGATTACAACATGCTGAGAAAAAGAATTAAAACATACCATTAAACATTAAGATATTACCTTAGCTTTCAACAATGGAAAAGAAACATGCAAATAAATATTTGTTTAAACAATGGAAATGGTTTGAATTTCATTGCAAAAAGAAAAGAATTGTTGCAAATTATGCCTAAAAAAATATTTTTTTTAAATTTATTAAAATTAGACAAAAATGTTATGACATCTAAATTGGTTTCATAGAAAAGATAATTTTTTGAATTTTTAAATGTTGTAAAAATGGTTTTTGTATTATAATATTTTTGGAAGTTATTAACGAAAAACACCAAAATTTTGCTTAATTTTCAATTAAAATTTCAAAAAGCTCTGAGGTGCACATTTCTACCCTCCAAAGTATGATTTTGCCAAATTTCTTAGCTCTAGGTCCAGCAGTCTGGTCTGTAGAGTGCCAATACACACATTTACCATGGTGGTTATATATAACAAATGATTACTCATATTGACTGTAACATATATACAACACAACAATAAAAGCTTTTATGTTAACATTTTCTTAATCAAACAAAATATTAAAAAACATCTTTAAAAAGTGCAAGATTTAGAATTCAATGCCATGAAAATAATGCAGAATTACAATATTGAAAATATAAAAATTCAAATTTCAGATTGACCTAAGCATTAAAAATGATAATGTTCAATGGCAGAATGGATGAAGCACAACAAAATGCTTTAATTTTCAACAATTCATAGTTCTTTATTTTTTTTATTTGAAACACATTTTTACAGTCATATTTTACAAGTTTTGAAAGTGCAGATTTTTATTTTACAAAAGAAATATTTATTACTGTAAACTGTTCAGATATATATTTACAGCAATAGTATTTAAGTAAACTGCAGATTTGATTGCTTAGGATTTGAGAATCTGGATAAATAAACAGGATGAGAAAAAAAATCCAGAAAAAAAAATGAATAACTGGGATGGAGGAAGGGATATTAGAAACAATTTTTGATACCAAGGATTTTAGAAAGGCTTTATATATATTCTATTAGACAGAACATATAATAGGAAAAAATACTTTCAAAGTGGATAAAATTCAACTGTTTGATATGCAATTGAAAACTTGTAATGTGAAGAATATTTTTACTATAGCATTTTATCCAAATGAGTAAATAAATATGAATTAGCTCCTCTGCAACTGAAGATCAAAAGGGGGAGGGAAAAAAACCAGTTTAGTCATTTAGTGCAGGGGTTCCCAAACTTTTTTCCCTTGCGTACCCCTTGATTATTCTTTTTGTTTTTGCGTACTCCCTACTATTATATCCAACCCCCCTCCCTCACACAACCATCCATCTATACAAAGAAGTTTTTATCAATAACGTTAAGGTTAGCTTAAAAGTGAAATGACTCAACTTAATAACATTTGCAGAAATTATTTTTAATTTTACATTTTATTGCATTTTTTCAATGGGATTAGTTCAACACCAAAGCAAATGAAACCAGTGTTGTAACTATTTTGTTTTAACTTATAAAGGCAGCTAAAAATTACTCTTTGTAATAATCAACTATTCAAGTGGTATAGTTATTAATATAATTCTCTTTTTCTTTTATTCCTTATGTTTTATTGTTTCCCCCATTAACAACTTTGATTTCGTATACCATATATAAATGGTCTTTCGCGTATCCCCATGGGTACGCATACCACAGGTTGGGAACTTCTGGTTTAATGGATTAAAGAAGGATGCTATAAACTGATTCTGACTTTTTAACTAGAGCAAAAATAATGATATGCTTCATGAAAATAATAAACATAACAGCCTTTCAGACCAATATCATTATTCGTCCTTTGGTAAAGTAAAGAGATATGCCAAATATTTTTTTTTTTATAATTTAATTCAAATAAAACTAAAAATTGCATATTAAGCTACAAAATATATTTGTATTTGATACATGTAGATAAAAAAATATTTTGCTCCTGAACATACTGGTTGAGAATGCAAATATTTAAGAGGAAAAAAATGAAAAAATTCTCACATAAAATATTTCAAAGGAAATAAAAACATAAAAAAATCATCTCATAATGTTTAATTTTTATATCATAGAATTATTCACATATATCATACAGAGCACTATTAAGAAATGGGCTTTTATTTAAAAAATATACCAGATCTACAGTGTTTCATTTTTAATTCAGCTTGCCTAGAAAGACTGATGAAATATATAACATTGATAATAATAAAATTTAAAAAAAACATTCACCGTAAAATAACCAAAATAAATTTATAAAATATTACGAATTTAAGCTCTCATATATGCACTTGGAAAACTAACTTATATTTACAACATAACAGAAGAACCTTACAAAAATTCACTGATTTTATCAAGATACACTACCTAAAGATTATAAGAAATATGCATTTCATTCACAGTTACATTATGCATTCTTTACTACCAAAAATGGCTTTAAGAATTATTTGGTACTGATCAGTTTTAAGTTTCCAGAATTTCCATAACTAAAACTTTCCAGGTTTAGATTTTATCTCATTTCCCGTATAAAAAAATATTAATTATTTTGAAACTGAAGAAAATGAGCAATTTAACTCATTGTTTGGAAATAGGTTTTAATTTTATGCTTAAATACATTAATTCATTTCTTTTTGTTTTGAAACAAAATAATATGAACTACACACCTTAGGATCATAAGAGATTCTAAAAGAGCACATTTTTCAAACCGCGATGTAGACTGATCGTCCTGAAGAAGAGTCTGCACTTTGCTGCATAAATAGTCCCATTCAGGCTGTGGAAAAATGCAAGTAAATAAATACATTCGACAAATATTTTTTAAGTGAAAATATTATTATGAATTATCTTAGTAAGTAACAATATTGATACATAGAATTTTCTGGAATCTCTCTCATTGACTGATGAGAGAAATTCCAGACTCTCATTCATTTTCTTGTTAATCAAAATGATCTGGTTAGGATTTATGGTTAAAAAATTTCAATTTTCTCTCTCTCATGTATATATTTATCACTAGCCACCTTCGGCGACCAGCTTGTTAGCTGATAATATAATTTCAACTAAATCTATGGTATGATATTCATGGTTCACTTAACAAAGTAATTTTAAATTTCAAATTTTGATAGATATTTAACCCATGTTCTTTCGATAGCCTTGCACCTGTTCTGTTCGTTGTCTGCATTAACGTCCTTAATGGAGTTGAGTGGCTGTCTCTGTCACGTAGCATACAATTTCCTATTATCAGCATCAACTTCACTCTCTTATTCCTCTTGCAAAATATGCATTTGATTTTAACTTTAAAATCAAATGCATATTTTGCAAGAAATATCAAGGTACATTTTATGTCCAGCAGCATATTAGCTGTATGAAATTATGCAGATCAAAATATATTATTAAATATTACCTTAGCTTTCAACAATTAAAAAGAAACATGCACATAAATATTTATTTAAACAATGAAAATAGTTTGAATTTCTTTGCAACAATGAAAAGTATTGTTGTAAATTATGCCAAAAAATCTTTTTAAAAGGTTATTAAAATTAGAGAAAAAAAAATTTCACAGCAACTTAATTGATATCACTGGAAAGATAATTTTTTGCACTTTCAGATGGCATAAAAATGATTTTTGTGCTGTAATATTTTCAAAAGTTATTAAGGTAAAACGATAAAATTTCGCTTATTTTTTAATTACTTAGAATTTCAAAAAAATGGCACATTCCACCCTCCAAAGAATGTTCGTGCCAAATTCCGTAGCTTTAAGTCCAGCGGTCTGCCCTGTAGAGCACCAACACACACATTCTCCTTTATTATTAGTAGAGATAAAATTATGTTTTGATAAGACATCTCTTTTCTTCCTGTCTATTATAGGAACAGAAAGTTAGGTGATATAATTGGAAAAAAAAAAAAAACCCTTTAAACAATGTCTACGACATTCAGATAAATAATGAATATCAATTTAAGTATATTTTATTTCTAAAAAAATTGATATTTTATTTATATATCTGTGATTCTCTTTTAAATTATGTTAGATGATTAAATTGAACAATTTTCTAATAAATTAACAAAGCTGCTTATAAAAATGAGATTCAGTCTACTACTGAATTTGAGAGAGGGTTATTGAGATTTCTATAGTTAGCATCATTGTAGCCGAAAAAATATTTTCAATCAGTCAGTCATATTTTCTTTGAATTAATGATGCGACTTATACCAGAACTGTTATTTAAAGGAAGCAGTTGAATCGGCAGATAAAAATTGAAGAGTATAAGTACAGTACAATCCCAGGTCCCCCCCCCCCCCCGCCCCCTAAAATATTGATTTTTTTGGTTACGCCATGAATATCTATTACTATTTTTTACCTAATTGCAGTATGTAATTCTGAAATGTTTTCAGTGTACTGTCTGTCCACCATGAGAACTGTGGCCGCCAAAATATCCAGTTTACAGCGGCCGCTATAGAAACAGGTTATCTTAGGAATAATCCATTTCTAGTAGGTAGAAGTTCATTTAAAAGTGCTACATTGGCACATTTAGCACCAAAGGGGCAATGCATGGTAACCAAGAAGACGAATGATCAACTACTCTTTTTACCACTGCAAACTGTCACCAAGAATAAAATAAAACTCTGACTTCCGTCGGATTAATCCTACTGAAAATGGATCTTCCCTAGCACAACCAATTGTTATAGCGACCGCTGTAAACTAGACATTTTGGCGGCCACAGTTCTCGTAGTGGACAGACAGTAAAACAAATTAAGCTTTTCGTGTGAAACAAATTCAAAACTCTCTTTGTAGGCTACATTTATGTTCTTTATCAAAGTTAAACCTCTGGGGTGCAATATTTGCACTGGTGATTCGGCCACAATGCAACTGACAGGCAAAGGTAAACAATAACGCAATTGTTATTGTTAATACCCATTATTTTTAATTTTTTGTTCTAAAATTAATCACTAACCTTCTTGAGGAGGCTTAAAAGAAAGAAGTGGGGATGTCATTACAAAAAAGTCTCACCTTCGCAATTATTTCCGTGCAGTATAGTACATGATTTTTTAATTTGCGATTTCAGAGGCATTTTGGATAACCCGTGTTTCGGTTAACAGGGGTTTCAATATAATAAGATTTTCTCCCTCCTGTTTCAATTTTTCTTAGAATAATTTTCATGCTAATCACAAGGGTCGCAATGGTGGCAAAGTCTAGGCAATGGGAACCCAATTTGAGAACTGATGCTACTGAATCTGTGGTGTATGAAGGCTTAGTGCATGTTAAATCCCTTTTCTGCTGGTAGTTACACCTCTTCTCACTGGTGTGGAATGGTAGTTTGGAGCAGGTTAACAGTTCGGGTGTCATCCCATGTCTTTTGGCCACAGTTCACAAACAGCATCCTAGAATTTCTTGTATAATGACTAATAAAGGTGTCATTCCCACCACGAGTACCCCCCCCCCCGATTCCAGATTTCATATACAGTGACACAATATGGCATGTTTTGTGCTTTGTACCATTACAGAGGATACCAATAATGCATTTCTTTTCAACTGATTAAAACCAAAATTTGATTCAGATCTACATTCTTGGTAACAAGAACACATACAGAACCTCCTTCATCTAAGTCATTGTGCGAGTTTTCACATCCACATACATGTGAATATACAGACCAGCAGACAGTCAATTCATTGACTGATTTGGTCTAGAATTTGATACAGGTCTACAATTCGGGATGATAAAACTGTAGCAAATTTTATCCATCCAGCTATTCACATTTTTTAGTTTTCATGTTCCCAAGCATAAGGACAGACTTTCTGCTGGTGGATTTCATCCAAAATACGATAGTAATCTACAAATTTGGGGTAAAGACACATACCAAATTTCGTCCATCTACCTCATTGCATTTTTGAGTTATTGTGCTCAGAAACAGACAAGACATAGTTCCAAAACTGTGCTTTTAAAACTCGGGCATGTTTAAAACATGGAAATCCAACAAAATCTTGAGGTCCAATTTGACAGGTATAACACTTTCTCTTTGTATAAGAGAAAGTAACTACAAGGTCTGTTCCAAAATATCCTCAGGTTGTTTCAAAATGGTACGTTAAATTATCTGAACTAAACTAAATCATTAAATAATAAGATAAGTACATACCAAAAGTAATTCTGGAAAGTTCATGCATAATTTTATTAGTAAGGCTGATGAATGTCTTCGCAAATTCATCACATCTTTGTTGATAGTGTCACTTTTCACAGTGCAGGTTAAATATGAGAATATCTAATAAATAAATAAAACCAAATTAAAATACAAAATAATAAGTCAGTAGCATTCTTGCTATATTTCATCAGTACAAAAACTATCATATCATGTAAAATTAATTCTTTACACTAAATGACAATTAATCAATATGATGTACAGTAGAGCATTGATTATCTCAAACAATTGAGGACTGATGGTGCTCAGATAACTGATTTTTCGGCTAACCGATCATTTAACAGAAAAAATTGTACGTGCCATAGGATAAACATGAAAGTGAAGGTTTTTGGCCACTAAATCTTGCAAAAGTTTTAAAGACAGCAGTTAGATAACATCACAATCTTCAAGAAATTTTAATTGGATGACAGAAGGAAAAACTTCTATCAGTGCATACTTAAAATTAAACAAATTTTGACAATATTTGGCTTAAAATTCAATTTCTGAAAACAAAACGCGAGACAAATCCAACTCTCTTACCTTTTCAAGAACTCGTAACCTCAGCTCAGGTTGGAATGTGATGAAGAAGAAAAGTGATGATATGCATGATAATGCAAATGATAGTATCACAGGATCCTGAAAAGTTAACAGTAAATATGCGTTAAATGTTTGGCTGAAAGACTAATCTAAATTTTTATTTCAAAATCATTCGAAATACTTACATTACAGATGAAATTGAGTGCCAAGTTCAATAATTCTAATCCATCATTAACCAGTTCCTAGAAAGAAAAGTAAACATTTATCAATTGTGTGATTATCTATAATCTTCATAAATAAATAAAACAAAATTGGTTTAATATTTCTACTTCCTTTCAAAAACAGAATCCTAACTTTTTTTCTCTTAGTGTCTGTGTTTTCAAGTTTAATAATTTTGAGAAACTCTACTAAGTGTTTTTGGGAATGCCATGGAAAATGTCTGTTGGTATTATGACTTAATTTTCTTCGTCAAAATTTTTATTAAAAAAAAGCATATACTTCCCAAATTGTAGCTTCTTGTGACAAAGAAACATTTTTAAATGCATCAATATTTTTTTTGCTTCTTTTAGCTAGATTTGGCAAATATAACTAGTCCCATTTGTTTTATCATAAGAATTACCTGAAAAATTCAGAATTTTTAAGATTTTGTTATCTCTTACTAATAATATTCCTTAAACATCGATATTTCATCTATTGATAGTTTTCCCAAACTATTGGCTGAACTACAGATAGTATCAAAACTATTGATTGTTTCCTCCCCTGCGGTACCATCAATAGGTGTTGTTCCAGTCGATAGTTTAGATTGTATTGACAGTTCCAGTTGATTGTTTCGGCCGATAGTTTTAAAACTATCAACAATATTGTCTGGGAGAAAACTATCGATTGTTTCAGTCAATAGTTCCAAAAACCTGATAATATCGATTTGGCTTGATAGCATCGATAGTCTATCGATGTTTAAGGAACACTACTTAATATCATCAGTGTCTATAAAGCTTTAAAATGAAGTAAATATCTATTTCAAGCATTAAAATAGGTTAACTATAACAAAATCTTTAATTTCTTATTTTTTAATTCATATTGCAATTAAAAAATGAAGACAAAATAAGTTTGAATGAAAAGTGTTCGCGATAAATGAAGGAATAAAAGATTAAAAATAGTAAAATAATGCCATATTTCATAAAATTGAAAATTATAAAATGTAAAAAAAATTATTATTTTATTTGAACAAAATTAATGCTGATTTCTAGATTAAGGATGAAAAAATCAAATTATCCAACTTTTTACGAAAAAACAGTTTCTCCCATCTTTTTCATGAAAATCAAATCCCAGCAATTATTTGGAGGAAAACTGGCGAGTTTGGAAGTGAAGTATTGCTCAGGTTGTAGTTTCAGATTTGGAATTATAGATTCGAGATCCAATTCCATAGAACATCAGCCGGTATGGTAACTGTAATGGTTACAGGAACAGGGGCAGTGTTCTGTATATGTGGGCATGGTGGTGTGGTGGGTCAAATGTCCTCACACTGAAGCTGCGTGGAAGTTTGGAGAGAGGACCGTCTAAGATGCCATCTTTGTCATCCGAGCATGGTTCACAAAGACGGCATCCAAGACAGTCTTGTCTCCACACTCCGTCCATCCTTGTAGACTCTAAACCTAATGGGCGAGTCAGTGGACGTGGGTCATGGTCATACGAGCATGGTTCAAAATTATGAATTTCGACTCCAAAATATCCTCTAAATGGGACATTAAATGAATAAATCAAATTATTTATAATGCACTGGGAGGAAACATTTTAGTAGTAGAATTAAGTTTCAGAACAACCTGATAACAACAACAGTAAAGGCTCTAGACAAGTGCAAGTGCTGAAACACTGCAATGGGATAAATGTGCCATGGCTCACAGAAGGGCACTAGAAGCGTTTGATTGCATTTTGCAAGATATACAGGGTAACAGGCTTATAGTGTTAATAGTGGGACAGTAGTAATACAAATGGATTATAGACAAAGTAATAGCGTTTTATATATTTTTTATATTTATTTGTATTATTGTTATATCTTTCAAGTATTTACTATATGGTTAAAATGGATAGTAGTTTTTATTTTAATTTTTGTCATCAGTAATTCTGTATGCTTAGGCTGGATATTCTCCATTTATGTATGCCATCTTCTACCCCTTTCCTCTTGCATACACTCAAATAATAAAAATAGGATGCCTTTAAATGAAGCCTCCTAACTTTACTCTGTGCAAAGCATGGGCAACAATAGGTAACCCAGCTAGTTAATATAATAAATCAAATCATTTAATAACACACTGGGAAGAACAATCTCAGAAGTGGAAATAAAAACTTGCCTTGACTTCAGGAATTTCAATGTTTTTCATCAATATACCACAAGAAGCATCCATATAGCTAACTACTGCGTCCCAACACGATACTGTATTCAGAGCTTAAATGAGAAAAGCATAGTTATTTTTTGACATTGAATATTTTACATTTACTATTTAAATAAATCAGAATTTCAGAAAAATTATCAATACTTAAATGAATAATTACCTGCAGATGGATTATCTAAAACAGCTTGCCAATCTCGTCCATTCATAAGTGATTTAAGCAATAAACTTCCAAAAGAAAAAGTATGTTTAGGATAAACTTTGACAATGAGCCTCAAATTTTCTAAAACATCTGAACGGCATTCTGTAAGGAGATAATAATTAATTTCCAAAACAACTAATCATAACATACAGTGGATATCCAGTCTAATCATGGTCAAACAGCTAATTTCTAAACCATTAGCGATAAGCATACACTTCCAATTGGAGAAATGCTCTAAATGACAAAGAATTATATTTTACAATGTTAGAGTTGATAAATGTACTTCTAAAAAGATTATGAAATCTGCATTTTATACAGTCTTATTTAGTAACACATACAGTCATAGTCATATTTAGTAGTCATATTTAGTTTAGTACTGACAGAGTTATGAAGCTTTGAATTTCATTATTTTAGGCCAATCAGCAGTTACCTCATGAAAAGTTGGCTAATCTTCCTTGAGGCGGCCTTATTGCAATGGTCTAAAACACTGATACTTAGAGATGTTGCTCTTGGAACCCTTTAGTATTTGGGTTATAACGAATAGTGATTTGGCCGAATACCGAATAGACGGCCAAAAATCAGAGGTCAAATATCTACTTTTTAAAAACATTTCTATTTTGATGGTAAATAAACCAATCCTCAAAATTTTAAATGAAAAAAAATTAATAAAATTGACCTTTTTACTATTTTTTTATTGATTTTATTAAATATTAACACCTTGATATATTTTTGTAACACTTTAAACACTTTAATTTCAACAATAAGACAATGTGGCTTTCATAAATCTAAATGAATTTTAATTGAATAATAATAATTTTATCTATAGATACATTAGATAATATTTTTAAGATTTTTTTTTTTTAGAAAATTTATTAAAACCTTAAAAAGAAATAAAAACTTGCTTGCCATCCTTTTTACTTAACTATAAAAAATTTCTTTACTTCAAGTCAGAATGTTATTTCCTTTAAAATATATCCTTCCTCACTTCTACTTATTACCCAGTAAGACATTTCTCATTTTCTTTAAAAGTTATTTAACAGTCCTAATAAAGCTCACTTTCTCCCTTAAAATTGAATAAATGTTAGGAGATTTTTTGATAATAAATGCACTGAAATGTAATTCTGCAATATTCTTTGTTAAAAAAATTATTATCCTTTATTTATTTCGTCGAATATCCGTTTAGTATTCAGCAAAAGGGCCAAAAATTATTGCTCTTGCATCATAATTTCAGGCTTTACAATGATAGATAACATGTAAAGTTATTAAATACATTTATGTGTTATGCAACTTAAAATTGAGTATAAATGTTAGGAGATTTTTGGATAAAAAATGCACTGAAATATAATTCTGCAATATTCTTCATTTTATTATTTAATAGCATATTTTTTAAAAAAATATTACCTTGAAAATATTTGGCTGAATATCTGCTTAGTATTTGGCAAAAGGGCCAAATACAGAAGAGTTGCCGAATATTCATTACATCCCTATTTAGTACCATTTTCATCTGCTCCTCACTGCTGCAACACTACCAACTGATGGAAATAAAATGCAGTGCTACCAACCTTAGACAGTATTGTTTCAATTTTGTGTATGCCAAACACTTTTATTTATCTTGACTTGTTTCATGTTTGTAAAGATGGAATTTTGAAATAGATTTTTCACTCCCTACTGCGCTAGAGGTTTGAAAGGTTTTACAATTGTGTATTCACAATGACAACACACTATTTTAAATATTAACTGATGATTAACTTGCTGAGCTGATAATTAAGTTATGATATTTTCAGAATTTAATTAACAATTCATCTTTAATTAAATTTAATTTTGATTCCATTTCAAGGATGCCACTTAGTGGCGACTTTGAGAAAAAGTAGATCTCAAGATAAGTGTTCATTGTTCACAGACTGAACTGTTAGTTAACTGATCACTTACTGTATATAACAATATCACGCAGGTTTAGACACTGTACAAAGATGTTAAGGTATTGCTTAGAATAGTTTACAGATCTGATTCTAAACCTTTAAAGTATTATTAAATTCTTTCATAAGAAATACTTTCTAAAGAAATTTATTAAAAAAATTAGGATTTTTTAAAATTTAAAATGTTTCAAAACAATGGTTATGAATTCAGGAAGGCTTATGGTGACTAAATTACACTGTATATGTTTACATTACAGTGCAGTTGTTTGAGACAATTCATTTTAATCTGTTAACACATTAATATCATGTTAGGGTTGTATATTCAGTTACCAAAAGAGAGAATAAAGCTATAATTAAGCAAAACTGAAGACGTTTCAAGCCGAACAATTTCAGTCCCTCCCTGATTTCACAATATACATGTATTTTTGTGAAATAGAGTACACACTAAATATTAATAATGCTAAATTCTAATATATATATATTCACTGATATTTTTATTATAAGGAAGGTATAAGAAATATGTTTGTAAATGAATTCTTACTGCTGAATGCCATTTCAAATTCTTCATCAGAGTCAAACTCTAACAGAGAAAACTTGCAAGATATGCAATCATTCTTAGATGGATATCCACACTGAAAAATAAAGAATGGAAATCAGTTGCAAAGCCAATATAAGTTTTATTCACAATGAAATATTAATGATTTATAAGAAACACGAATGTTTACTCTTAACTAATGCAATATCTTATAGCCCACAGTAATAACATTATAATACAAATCTTGTCTATAATTCTGCTCTTGATAATAGCACAAAAGCTCTTACTCAACTCTACTAAATTCACCTTATTCACTGAAACTTGACAGTCACAGGGAAACTAGCCTTAATATTGGAAGAGAAGTTCAGATCGACTTCCTCTATGCTGACTGTGACCATGTGCTTACTTTGTCGGCTTCTATTTCTCACCCCCCTCCGAGAGAAATCCCGAACTCCCCTATATTGGCACTTGCTCTTCAGCTCTATTTATTGTCTGAATTTGACCTTCTTATACATTTAGGTCAAGTTCTCATTACCTGGAGGGCGGCAAGCTCTCATAGAAAAACTATGCACTTCTTTTGTACAAACAAGTCAAACTGTTGTTAGTTGGTTATTGTGGGTCATTTACACAGGTATTCCATCAAGCCAATCCATAATCTCTGGACCTATGCAGCACCATCACATGTAGAGATTTTTTCAATATTCCAAACACTATGTTAGTTATCAAAGAAATATTACTACTATTATCTCTACTATAACATATTTCTTCATTATTCTATAAGGTATTCATTCATATTTGTCAATTTCTTTTAAAGGCAAATATAGATATAAAAAATATAGATACTGACAAAAGAAATGTGATTGTTAACTTAAATTAGTTTGCATTGACTACAATAATTCATTAATTTATATATCATATTAACTTTAGATAATAAAACTAGAAATACCAGTTAATAAAATTTCACAATAAATTCATCAAAATGTTATGATTAAATTTATGTAAATCACATAATTATTTTATGCATGAAATAATTTTGTCATCGCCTTTTTATCAAAAAGACAAAGTCATATATTCTAGATAGTAACAATGCCCATTCAAATAAAATAAATAAAACATGTTTCTTTTTGAAAAAGTCTAACATTAATGCATTTGATTTAATTCCAACAAGTTTTTTATTATATTTGTAACTTTTAACACTGAGCTTGACTTAGAATAAACAAAAGGGATATAAGTCCCATAAAATTAACAAACTAAAAACTCATGACAGAATATTACATCTAAAATGTAAAATAAAAAACTGCATATTTTGTAATTTAATTTTCAATTCAGAACCACTATTTACTTTAATATAAATTGACTCTCCATTTCCCATATTGCCCTCTCCCCTGCATACACTACGTGTGCAATAAAGTTACAGTGCAAAAACATTTTATTGTTTTTGATAAGGATTGTTCCAAAGCTGTAGTATCAATCATAAAACATAACATACAACAAAAGGGCAACTATGAATTTTCTTTTTTTGACAAATTTCATCCAATAATCATCAATAGATTGCATCAATGCATTTATATCAAAACAAAAACAATGAAAAAAAGTGCTTTTTGGTGATAATAAATATTACCTTAATAAGTTTCTCTGCTTCATACATTAACAGAGTAGGGACTAAATCTATAACAGATTCATTTGTAGATAGCTTAGCATTTCGAAAAATATGTAACCATATGCATTGAGCTAAGTGACTCAGCACCTGAAAAGAAATTTAAACAACTGCATCAATCAAACTGCAAAGATTCACATTATTAAATAAATTGAAAATCATAAAGGATACAAAAAGAAATGATACAGATTTCTAACTTTCACAATGTACTCAAAGTTCGAAAAAATTAATGTGAATACTATTTAAATTATATTTGGTACTTTTCCGTTAGCCGGGCGCAAATGTCGCCAAAATTTGGCGGAATTCTACATTATTTGGCGATTTTTCGCTTGCGCCCGGCTAAAATGTCGCCAATTGTGAACCAAACGCGAGCCAAGTCGCCAGGCGCAAATGTCGCCAATTGTCAACCAAACATGCAAATGTCACCAAATTTGGTGGAATTCTACATTATTTGGCGATTTTTCGCTTGAACCCGGCTAAAGGAAGAGTCATAAAGGTTGTACCTTTATGTCTTGAATCATAAAGGATACAACCAGAAATGATACAGATTTCTGGCTTTCACAATGTACTCAAAGTTCGAAAAAATTAATGTGAATACTATTTAAATTATATTTTAATGGAAATGTCCTTTTAGGATATATGATAACGTAAAACTAAGAAGGAATCAAAGAGTTATGGCATTTTTCAGTAACAGTAGTTTCATCCATATAATATGTAAATGGTCACCATATATTGTGAAAGGTTAAAAAAAAAAAAAAATTGAGGTCCCATTTCTAATATCCAAAAAATTATGATGTAAAAATTTGACATAATTTCCATTGATTTACAATGTTTCCAGATACATGCAATATATTCTGCAACTATTTCATCAGCAAAACAAACAGCAAAATTTTTTGTAAGACATTCACTCTAACACCTAAACTGGTTTACCTGTACAACGTTCATGCATCAAATTACCAAAATTTTAAACTTATGAACTAAAACAAAGTCATTCACAGACGTTAAAATATGATACAAAAATTTCATTGACTTCATAAACTTTTCAACTGTCCTTTAAGTTCTCAATTGAATTAAACTGACAATGTATGCCCAAAGTAAAAGGTATCATATAATTAGATAGGTGAAAAAACAAACCCAGTTAAAGGGTTAATTCCTACATTAGCATAAACTTTTTGGAAGCTTAACATTTTAAAAAAGCAATTAGTTTCTTTAAATAAGGATTATAATCTAAGAACTGAAGCTTTCAAATTCCTTTTTTATTTATAACTGAAAGTTCAGTGTAATGAGAGACATTTTGATGCAGGCGGTATCGTTTTACTTAGATAGTGCTTGAGAAGATTAGAACTTGAAATTTGCTTATTAATAGATATTGGAGATGCATAATTACATCAGAAATACTTCATGCGATCCTATCGAGAGAGATTTTAGGGATAGCGTATTGGATAATTAGAATCTTACAGAAATTCCTTACTTTCCATGAATGTATTTTTGTTAACAAGCTTAACTAGTATTTCATTCTCTGTTCTTAATGTACAAAGATGTTCTGCATTCGATCAAAATATCACCCAAAAATTCGAAATTAAATCTGAGTATTTTTTCACCAAAACAAAATTCAAGAACGATGACAAATTTATATTTAACAAATCCGAAATTCCAAATATAGCAGGATCGCAATCACCGCCACATTAAAAAAAAAAAAAAAAATTAAAATGATAATAGAAATGCAGTTTTTAAATATGTGAAAAGTTGATTTCAAAATTAATTTTATAAGCTGTAAATGCATGCACCATGAATTGAAACTTGATTTAAATGTGTTGAATTGATGGTCTTGCAAGTTAAAACTATTAACCCCTACTGTGGCTATCTGCATCACATCCAACTATTCCAGCAGTTCCCAACCTTTTTGATAATGCAGCCCACCTGTTGTGTAAAAAATATTTTGAGTAACTAAAAAAATTAACTAAATATGCAAGTAAAAAATGCAAACACATATAATGCATGTATATATTATGCACATATATGTCAGTAATTAATTGAGGTCACTGTAAAAGGGTTAAAAATGTATTGTTCATAAATGAAAAAACTTTATTGTCATCACTTAGCTGTCAAAATGTAAGAAAACTCAAAAACAAGCTATCAAGATTCAAAAAAAGGATTTTTGACACTGTTTGTCGCCCACGAGAGATCTGATATCTGGATTAAAACTTGATAGTTTCAGCTTCAAGTCACTTTCTACATTCAGTTTGTTTCTGTACTTATGTTTCAAAAACACTAAAGTTGTGAAAGCATGTTCACGCAGATACTGTTACCAAATATTTATCCAGAATGGGACCAATGATATTGTTCTAAAAAACGATTTTAGAGTCATCACATGATAGTTATTCAACGAGTCTTCTTCATTTGCTGGTACTTTTATTTTCTTTACCCCTGACTTTGATTCGTGACTAGTGTTTCGTGGCCAACAATAAGCTATCAATGGCACATAGGTTGGGAACCGCTGACCTATTCAATCTGAAGAACTAATCAGGGTTGACGACACTTAAATGATTCTGCTCCTCAAAACGAAACAAAATCGCTTTTGGCTACAAAGCAATGTTACTTTCTACATAATGCTACATGAACAGGGTTCGTACACATTTCCTTAAAAGAAAATCAAGGACTATCAAGGACAAAAAAAACCCCCAAAAAATAAGGACCTCTAAATTGAATAAACTTAACGAATTGTCGCACGTATTTTTAAATAAAATCTCATTTTTGCAAATTCAACCTATTAGATGATAAATTATAATATAAAACATAGAAGATACATTACAAATTTAACACAACAAAACTCCTAAAAATATGAGTTAATAAATTGATGAAAAAAACCCCATGAAACTGGTAATCAAATTAAATATCTTTTAATTCCAAACTTTTTCATTCAACTTTACATCCAAGGTATTTATTTTAATTTCTTTTTCAGAAATTGTTTTTCTTAGTTCATGCGATTGAATAAATAAATTTATGTCCTTTGGCTTTTCAGCCTCCTTAGCTAAATTATTTGCTTTCTCATTTGTTTGGTGTATGTTCGTTTGGAGGAACATTTTCTTTTGTTTTAAAAAATCTATTTCCTCCTCTAAAGCTTTTCGTTTCAGTTGTTTTGTTTCAGTCTTTTCTTTGGATTTTTCACTTTCTAAATACTGCATGTATTTTGCTCTAGCTGAGGTGGCAGCCGTCCTCATTTCTTTAGTAATTTTTAAGTCATAAATATCCCAGACAGCTTAATAAATTCATCATTTACACGCTGGGAAACATATGAAGCATCTTTCAAATTTTCTATTTCCAGGACCTTGTTCACCGAAAAACCTCATTGTCCATGTGACAGTTTTAATACCATTTTGATAATCTTCCAAATGTTTTCATAATGATTATTGTTAAAATAAGTTTGTAAAAAAAGTATCAAGGGAATCACTCTTTGGATTGAAAGAAGTAAATTCAAATGAATTTGGCTTTACAATATTTAACAGAAAATCTGCATAGAGTAACAAAATTTCGTCGCAATCTTTTTCCAAAATACGTTTATTTTGCGACAATACAATCAATACTTTTTTCATTTTTTCCTGTGCTTTTTCGGGATATCCAGCCATTACTCGTGGATCAATGCAAATCGCAGGTCTTATTAGTGCGCAATTCACAGGACATTTCTGCATGAAATGTTTTATCATTGTTATGATGTTTTTCCGACTATCCTGTCTGAGTGTGAAAACATCCTTGTCTGCTAATTCCTTATTTTTTATCTTTTCTTTATTAGTTGCTCTGCAGCAAATCCTAAATACACTTAACTTTTATCATTATACAAGTTTGGGTCACTGAAGTTGAATTAACAAGTTTTAAAAACATCACTTGCAAAAAATAGAAGTAAAGGTTTATAACTTTGATACTGTTCTAAAAACGGTAACAGCACTTTTGACGATCATTCCTATGAAACCATGGACCAATAAAGGCCATCTGTAACTCCTCCCTTATTTCCCAAAGTGTATGCGATGGATATGGATTCGTAGAACGCAAGCAGTGTCGTACCCCCACCCCCATCGCATTCCTCGAGAACCACGTCGACTGAGATTAGAGCCGTCGAGAAGGAGGAATTAGAAAAACGATAATCGGTGAAATTTTAAATTTTTTAATAATGGCAGAGTAAAAAATAAGGACTTTTTAAAAATGGGGCATAAAAATAAGGATTTGTAAGGACTTATAAGGACGCATACGAACCCTGATGAATGAATATATAATGCTTTAGCCTGTTTGTCAAATGCATTATATAGTCATTTAGTTATATTTATAATTATTTATCAGGCTACAGCATCATGGTAATTTTAGAAAGGCAGAGACTATATAAAGAGAAACAGGGAAAATTTTAATTATTTTCCAAATTATTTTATTAACACTCACATCAATCGATTGGCAACTTACTGGGCAAAATAATTAGAGAATCTTAGTTATATAAACGTTTTGAAGCAACACAAGGCTATTTTGGGATGGACTTTTTAATTTGAAACCGTGGTCAGATGACGAGGACAACATCTGAGCCGACACCCCGTCTCCAAACTTCCACACTACACCAAGCAGGAGGATGTTTGACCCACAATGTATGATTTAAAATGCAACAGGCCCACATACATGGCAGATCTTCAGTGGAATTGGGTTTTGAACCTGGAACCTTCTGACCCCGAGGCTGAGACACTATCACTAGGCCACCTTGGCTCCAAATTTAATTAAGAAACTAAATTGCTTTGAAGCTAAATCATTTGCAGTGCCATTCTCTCTGGTGGTTTGGGAGAAAAACTCTCTTGGTTCTAGCTAAGAGTTCACATCAGCTGTATCTTAAGAGGTTACTCCTCTATTAAGCAGCAGAAAGAATATTGTTACAAAGCTATAAAGTCATTTCCCTGAGATGCTAATCTTGGCGACAAATATGGCGACAAAGGGAATTTTCTAGAAGGACCTCAAACTTTCTACCCATTTCTACTGGTTTCCTGAACTTTCTAGAGATTACGTCACTTCCTACGTAATGAAGTCACTTCTGTTGAAAAGTATAAAGGCAAGCTCTCAAGCCAAGAAGAGTGAGTTGGAATTTGATCAGCAAGCAAGCTGGTGAGCTAACAAGAAACCTTGGAGCTTTGTTTTGAGATTTATTGGTAGTCTCTGTTGTGAATTTTTACTAGTGCTGTGTTAATACTTGTGCTACGTTTCTTAGCTTGGAATATTTGAAAAATAAAGAGCTTTATTTTTTTAATCCTGCTTATTGGATTGCATTCACGTACACCCACAAGACAATTTCGTTACAATATTTATTACCTAACCAGTGCAGCTAGTGATGAGTGGGTGTAGTCGAAGCACACTGTCGCGATGGACCACGATCTTCGAGCGTAGCAATTAGAGTAAGATTTTGCCTAATACAGTGCTTTTACCTGATGTAAAAGAAATTAGTTTTACCGTGCGAGACTGAAAAGGAATTATCATTAGTTATTGGATTTACAGAAGCCTTTCACTCATGCACACATTCGTTCTCCTTATGCTCATTTCATTCACACAATCATGCATACACAAAAAAGAAGAGAAACAAATTGTTAGTAACAGAGAGTATATTTTTACCTGTTTATTGTATTTATTACCTATTAACCCGTTAGCACCCAGTGTCCTATTTTTAGGACAGTTACATTTCACTTCCATGTCTAAACATTCCATTGTTCTTTTTTTTGCTTCGTCTAACAAGTCAATGCATATTCCCAAACAGATTTCAAGTGGCATATACCATCCTTTAGCCAGATTTTGAAGTCAAGTGTTGCTATTTTGAAGCATCCCCCCCATCCGATTTAATTTTGAGGTAATGAAGAAATTTGAAAGTAATGTTCATTTTTTAAAAAAGTATTTTACTATACAGTATTACTTATCTTTTATGCTTTTAAGAGATCAGAGGAATAGGATCATAAACCGGGGGAAGTGCAAATCACAGGAAACCACTTTCATAGATTAAAATGCTCTGGAAATCTGAGGGGGACCAACAATAAATGCGGTAAACGATGCGAAATAATTGAAGATGGGAAAAGAAATGCGGGTAATGCTAGATTTAAATTTAAAAAAAATATAGATCTATAATTTTTTTTCTTCAAATGAATGATTTTCTACCAAAAATACCTAACAAACAAACAAACAAAAAACACAACAGGAATGAAATTTTACTTCATAGTTATTTTAATCTAGGTGTTTAAATATAATTTTAAAAAATATTTCCTGAAAACTATGCATTCAATTAAGATGAGTGTTACTGGGTTAAGTGAGATCTTATAAAAGTGATCTTATTTTCATTGCTTAAATCCATGTTTACTAAGATGTCACAATTTAGTTTAGTTACATTAACATCCCATTCCAAAGCAACACAAGGGCTATTTTGGGATGGAACTCATAATTTTGAACCATGGTCAGACGACGAAGATAACACCTCAGCTGGCAACCTCTCTCCAAACTTCTGCGCCACACCAGTGGGAGGACGTTTGACCCCCTATATATGCTGTAAAGTGCAACACGCCCAATACAAGACGGATCTTCCGTGAAATCGGGTTTCGAACCTGAAACCCTCTGGTTCCGAGGTCAACACCTTACCACTAGGCCACCACGGCCATCAATTTTGTCACAGATTTTAAAATATCCATCTATGTTAAATGTCATAAAAAATTAATACAATCTGTTTTCATCTTGATTAATGAGCCAAAGACACAAAGAATGCAGAAAAAAACCTTATATTAAATACGATAATTAAATTGATTAAAAATTATACTTAACCACACTTGGATGAAAGGTAAACACAAGAACACACTTGAGATAAAATGAGAAATTCTGAGGAATTTCTACAGGATCCTATAAAAGTAATAATAGAATTTAATCAGAAATAAAAATAATTGTTTTTTATTATCAGATTTCAAATAAAAACACTGAGATAATAAGAGTGACGTACAACAGAAAGGCGGCAAGAATAAGCAATAAAGAATAAGTTACAGTACAATAAATTATTAAATGTAAATTATAGAGAATGCTTCAGCTTTTTTTATGTATATAATTACAAAAAAGTTTTAGTCATTCTAGCAATTATTTACATTATTATTTAGTCATTTATTAATTTTTTTTTGCATACTGTATTAAAAATTGCAAAAAGAAAAAAAGTAAGAGAAAAACAAATAACAAAGCTGAACATCATAAAACATGCCATTTGAGCAAAAAGAAAATATGTATTATATAAACGGGCAACTTTTTAATATTTTATCTTAAAAACTTAACACAAATCTCATCTTTTAAGCTTTCTAAACCCTGTACTATTTTCCAATATGGTTAGTATCTTTATCTCAGGAGTCATACTTCCCAAATTTTAAAAGAACATTTTTCTTAACAACAGCTTATAACTTTCCAGTTATTTAGGATTTTTCACAGTTTATGTATTTTGTATCAAACAGGATATAATAAGAAAAACTCGATTTTATGAAGTTCTGTATTTCCTTTGATTTTTTTTTTTAATGTGATAACATATTCAAGAATTTATCTTCCTTTTTTTTTTTTATCTTGAACTAAAATTACATGGCAAAATAATATCATGTATGAATTTATATTTCACAATATAGACAGTTTAAATGCAGCATCTAATTAGAAATAAAAATATTATAATAAGTTACCTAATTATAAAGTAGTGCCTACAGAACAGAAATCATGAACATCTATTTATCTCTACTACAGAACAGAAATCATGAACATCTATTTATCTCTACTACAGAACAGAAATCATGAACATCTATTTATCTCTATGTGTGCTGGCACTCTGCAAGGCAAGACTGCAAGACCTAGAATTACAAAATTTGGCACAAACATACCTAGGAAGGTAGAAATGTGCCCCTAGGAGTGATTTCATTTCAAACCTCAATTAGAATTTAAATTAGTTAAAAGTTAAGTGAAATTTTGACAATTTTCTGCAATAAATTCTGAAAAATTAATGTTTTTAAGTAATTTTCCATCAATTTAAAATTCAAAAAATTATTTTTTCAATGATACTAATTTAGTTTCCGCATATATTTTTTCTCTAATTTAATAAATTTTCAAAACTATTTTAGGTATATTGGACAACAGTACTTTCCATTGTTGTAATGAAATTCGAATTGCTTCTATTGTTACTAGAAGTATTTTATCTTGCACTTTTCTTCCATTGTTATTAACCAAAGGTATGAAGATTTGGCATATTTTTTTTTCATACCGAGTAGGTTGTAGTGATAACAGATAAGGTTTAACTTCAAAAGCAGGTACTGATGAAAATATTTTACAGTTTTACATTTCTAAATACTGCAGATCTCTCCTGTAATATACTTGTATAAAAATATACCATCGCTCTTAAAGCTTCAAGTTTTGCTTTCTTATTGTAGTGCACTAAATTTTATTGAATCAGGAAACAAAACTTCTCAACAAAAATTATGAAACATATTTGGCAGCAAATAAAAAAAACCCTCCAATGTTATTATTCTTTTATGAATTTTATTGGCATGCCTCAATTCAGTAAGCAAGTTATTGGATTAGGTGAAGTTTAACCATTTCCCATTTCAGATTAAAGCTCAAATTTTAAGCGAGATGACATATAAAGAAAATTGGGTAGGTGCATAATACAATGAATACAATTGGTGTAAGGCAGATGAGGCACTAAAACTAAGCTAAACATAAAAGATTTTATTGGAATTTCCCACATGTAAAAATCCCAACGAACCAGCTAATTGCCAAAGACATCTAGTTTATACATATATAAAAAAAGACCAGGCTTATTAAAGTCATATTTAATGCAACACAATGACATAATTATTCTCTTATTGCATTGCAAAAATTCAGTAGCATTCAGCAGTTTCACATAATTTTAGTAAAACTAATTTTCCTCCATAGGAGACATCATACTTTATCTTTTACATTTTTTTCGCAAACTTTTCATTACTGAGGTATGGCTCTTCACTAAATTTTCATGCACTTCAAGTACGGATTCTAGTAGTTTGTACAGTTTATACAGTGTTGAGAGAAGAAGACCTCTTGTAAATTACTTCGGATTACAATAAAAGGAGGCCCTAATGTTTTTCTGTACCTGCCAGAGTGACCTATTCTGTGCATATTGATTTACCACCCGCCTTCGGCAACCAATTTGTTCGATGGGAATACAGGGTGCGTAGTGAGAAATTGCTGTAAAAATTAAGCACTTTTAAGGACTTTTTAAGCACCTTATCCAAAAAAATTAAGCACCTTTGTACATGCACGCATACGTAGACCCACATATTTTCTAAGTATAGGATGTTTTTTTCTGTTTTATAATACGGCATAGTTTTTATTTAAAAATTTAAATATGTCTTTTTTTAAATTTAAAATATGTAATTTTTTAATTTTAATACTTATTTCTGTATTTTCACAACGTCTTCTATTATAAAATAAAGAATGTCTTTTTAGTTTGAGAAAAAAATAAAAATGATAATGCAAACTGTCGTTAATAAAATTAAAACAACTTTTATACAATTAACAATAAAAATCTGTGACCTTTTCCAACATTTCTTAAAATTAACAAATTACCAGTTAATTTGCTCCTTTGGGATAACCATTCCAGTACTTCAAGAAGAAAGAGGGAGTATTTCAAGTTGAAGAAAGAGGGAGCAAAAAAAAAAGTCATTAATAGTCCAGTCAACGAAGGGTTTCAAAAAAACATTAAATCATATAGTTTTGAAATTGATAAACATGTTTGTGAGGGGCTCCTGATAAACATACTAAAAGTCCCCGGTCCTGAGGGGGTACTCGCGCCACCATCTTGGATTTCGCACCCCCTTTTTAGTTCTTTCTCGAATATCTCAAAAATTATTTAGTTATAAAATTACAATTGATTTAATGAAATAAAGAGCACGAAATTCCCTGCAAATACATGCTGTTATCTTTCTGCTATCTTTAATAGTTTCCAATGTAATGGATATCCAAGTTTGTCGCCAACTTGGATTTTATCCCCTTTTTTTAGTTTTTCTGGAATATCTCAAAAACTTAAAACTAGACGAAAAATAATAGCATGTATTTGTAGAGAATTTTATGATCATTAATTTGTTAAATAAAATGTGATTTGAAAATTGAATAGTTTTCCAGATATTCAAGAAAAACTAAAAATGGGGGATGAAATCCAAGATGGGGGCAAATTTGAGACCGATTATCTCTGAAACTATCAAAGCTAGAAGAGTAATAAATGCATGTATTCGTAGGAAATTTCAAGTTCTTTAATTTGTTATATCGATTAGTTTTTGAGATATTCAAGAAAAACTTTAAAAAAGGAAGATGAAATCCAAGATTTCAGCAAACTGTGAGACCCATTATCTCGGAAACTATTAAAGAAATAAGAACAATAAAAGCATGTATTTGTAGGGAATTTTACCCTCTTTAATTTGTTAAATCAATTTGAATTTGAAAACTGAATAGTTTTCGAGATAGTCAAGAAAAACTAAAAAAAGGAGGGGGGATGAAACTCAAGATGGCAGCGCAAGCTCTGCCCCCAGGACGGGAACCTTTACAATGTTCAACAGAAGCCTCTCGCGAACATGTGCACCAATTTTCAAAACTATACGATTTAATGTTTTTTTCAAACCCATAGTTGACTGTACTATCAACTACGATTTTTTACAAATTCATCCGTTTTGAGACCAATTATCTTAAAAACTATTAAAGCTAGAAGAAAAATAAAAGCATGCATTTGTAGGAAATTGTACAATCTTTAATTTGTTATATCAATTGTAATTTGAAAACTGAATAGTTTTTGAGATATTCAAGAAAAACTAAAAAAGGGGGGATGAAATACAAGATAGCGGAGGGAGCCCCCTCTTCACGACCGGGGCCTTTTAGTACGTTCATCAGGAGGCCCTTACGAAAATATGTAACAATTTTTAAAACTATATGATTTAATGTTTTTTCCACCCTCATTTTGGACCTTCGTTGACTGGATTATAAGCATTATCTTAACATGTGTCGACACCCTTGGATCTTATCACACCCTGGATTCCTTCCTCGAATTCTTCCCTTACGTAGGTTTTCATTCTTGATGCAACCGGTAAACAAAGCTTTATGACTATGCTTTCGATTTATCGTATTGAACGTCTGAGATTTTGAAGGAAGAATGTTTTCTTTGCATATCTTGGGAAAATTAAGCACTTTTTAAGCACCTGTTTTCAAAATTAAGCACATTTAAGGTGCTTAAAAATGGTTTTTAAATTTAAGCACTTTTCATGACGCTATGCACCCTGGAATATAATTTCAACTGAATTTCTCATGCATAATTAGATATTCATGATCCCCTTAACAAAGTCATTTTAAATTGAGGTAGAAATTTAACCCACATTCTTTTAGTGGCTTTGCACCTGTTTAGTTAATTGTCAACATAAACGTCCCTAATGGAGCCAAGTAGCTGTCCATGTCATGCAACATCTACTTGCCAACTTCACTTTCTTATTCTTCATGCAAAATATGCATTTGATTTCAACATTAAAATAGCATGGCACATTTTACATTCAGTAGCATGTTAACTAGATTAAACATACCGATAAAAAAAATTAAAACATCTTTCAGCATACTGGATATATTTCCTAATATACTAACTATTTCAAAGGACCTTGTTTACAGATTTCAGAGTAAAATTGATGAAATAAAAAATAAATAAAATTCCTTGGCTTTCAATAATGGAAGGCAAACATACAATTAAATATTTTTTTAAACAACGAAAATGGTTTGAATTTGATTGCAACAATGAAAAGTATTGTTGTAAATTATGCCTAAAAATATTTTTTAAAATTTATTAAAATTAGAGAAAAAATTGTACAGCAACTCAATTAATATCATTGAAAAAGCAATTTTTTTGCATTTTTAGATGGTGTAAAAATGATCTTTGTGCTGTAATATTTTTGGAAGTTAAGAAAAATGCCAAATTTTTGCTTAATTTTTAATTAATTAAAATTTTTAAAAAAAGTTATCTGAAGTGCACAATCCTACTTCCAAAATATATAAATTGTACCAAATTTCATAGCTCTATGTCCAGAGGTCTGCCCCTGTTGAGAGACCAACACGCACACATATTCTCTTTTATTATTAGTAGAAAAGAGCCAAATGTACAAAACATAAAACTAAAGGCATATAAATATATAAAATTAAGAAGCATACAAGAAATTAAATGCAGGAGTAAATTGACAACTTACTGCTGAAGCACATAAATTTGATGTTAATGCTAAGAGGCACTGCAAAAATTCCTTGAAAAATAGATGACTACAGACATCTAGACTACGGACATTTTTGTTACTGGAAAAAAAAAAGGGTGCAATCACAAATAGATACATTATTTTAAGCATAAGTTGAAGTAAATAGAAAAAAAAAAATTAATATCAATGCGAAGCAAGCTTTTAAAATTTACAAATATATTTTGCACAGGAACAGCAATTTCATCAACTAAAATAACAATCGCACAACATTATTAAAACAGGAAGACAAAATAAATAAATAAAAAGAATGATAAAAATATAAAATGAAACATAAGTTTATGAAAATTATCCATAAAAAACATATTTAAAGTATGGTATCACTTACTTTATAGCTTTGAATAGATCAATTTCTTCAAAGAAAAAAAGCAGCATATTTCTGTCAGATGGCTTACCCTGAAAGTACAAATATTTTTCATAAAAATAAAGTAAACAGATAATACCAGGGTGGGTCATGCATAGACACTGTAGAACTGCAACCTCATCAACTTTTTCAATGTATAAATATATTCACTTATTTATTTAAATTTTGAACATGTCTAAATCCATCAAAAATCTAACAGCATTCCTTATAGAGCTATCGAAATTTATCGAAAAAGCAGAAGAAAATGATATGCCTCTCTTCATAGAGAGAGAGAGCTTCTTAGAGAATTCTGACTTAACTTAGTACCGATTTTTGTCACTGAGCACATAAGCAAATTCCTTCTGCCACACAGTTCGAGAAGGGTAGAAAGTGCTGTCACAAATACAGCACCTTCTTCTTTTAAAGAGATAGATGTTTTTCTACTGCAGAAAATATTTTCGTGGACATAAAATTTGAATATAAATAAAGAATGTAGGGTAATTATTGATAAACAAAAATTAATTAAAACATATTGCACTTTCAAATTAGTCTTTTAGTAAATAAATATAAAAGTAACGTCCCTAAAAATGTATTTACTTTAAAAATTACACTTTTTATTCTTCACTAGCAGTTGAATAAATTTTTATTAATGAGAGTAAGGAATGCAAGGAAAATAATCAAAAAGATGTATTTTGAAGTTTAATTTGTAATTAAAAATTAGTAATTATTCAGTTGCAGAATTTTATTAAACCTTACCTACATCAAGTCAAAAACCTAATTATTTTTTTAATGACTAATAATTAAATGGTTCAAAATTGATTACAAAAGGCAATTATTGTTAAATAATTGATTTCTTATTTATATGAAAGGCGTAATGCACAATGTGTGTAGTAAAGGTTACAACACACCAACGGCTAGAATGTACAAGCCACCACTGAATAAGATCAACAAATATGAAAGCAAATTTAACAATGCAAGTTTTTCTTCATCACTGGATAAGGCACTTAATTCATACATATCACAATACTTTTAAAAATCAGAGCTTCTATAATAATGATTTCTGACTCCTTGTGAGATTCCATTGTGAGAATTCAGAAATTCATATAAATTCCCAGAGAAAGACGCTACTAAAAGCACCCGTGTGGTCGGTCTATGTGGGGTCTAAGACCCCCACTTGAACTATGCAGCTTCCCTGTGAGATACAGATTCATATAATTGGACGGCATCAACAAGGCGACAAAAAGCTAAAACCAGACTATAAAACTGTCGGGTTGTCAAGCCCTAGGTTTGAGATTGAAAAATCTCCAGATTGACAGTATCGGATCAGCTGATCCAAAAAGGGGCAGGTCATGGACTTTAGGTCTCCACAGGCGAGAGCGAATGACAAGCCATCATACGGATCTCCTTACCCTCCTCAACCTATCAATGGAAAATCGGGGGGAACGTAACAAGAAGAGAAAGACCCCATCTCGGGGAACGAAAGAAAATATTGAAGAAGATTTTTTTTTTCAGATTTTTGATCCGGGAGTGAAGACGATAATTTTGGGTGAGATTGTGAATCTCATCTGTTAGAGCATTAGCTCTGTTTTGCGAAGTCGTGATAGCAAAATCATGCAAGGTTTTGAGAAGTACCGTTGTACTTCTAGGGAAATATTTCTCCAAATAGAGCCTCACTCTTCTGAAGGAAACAAATTGATTTTCACTAAAGCGATTGTAGATCATAAATTATCGCACCAAAGTCGTGCGATTCTGAAGTCTAGAGACTTATTTTGAACTGTCGTCTTCCTCTTGTTAAGTCATTCTCAAGGTAGAACCGATTTCCGTTTACAATTCCGGGCAGCGGACAAATTCGATCTCTTACTGTCCTAGAACCAGATTCTCTGAAGACTAGTAGAACTTTCTAATCCCAATTAATCGAGACCGAGTTAATTATTTATACTCAAATAGTCAAGAAATATGTACAAGTCATCTATTGTAAATATTTTATTTTCTTTCAATTAAATTCCTGAGATTTCATATTAGTATTGCTGTCTGACTTGCTACCATTTGTTTGACACTGTCGAACACGTCACAGCATGGATGAATTTTGGGATCCCAAATATTAATGGACGAAACTCCTTTATTCAATATAAATAACGAAAAATCACCAAGAAACCCATTCCGATGCGAAACAACTTAAAAAATTTTTACAAAACAGCTGCATTTAATTTTCTTTACCATTCATTAATCTCCATTTTCTAGTTCTGTTTCCACCTTTTAGATGAACGTGGGGGATCACAGAAAATTTTTGCAACTGAAGTAGGATTGTAAATGGAAAAAATACTTGTGAAATCAATTTCATAGAGTATAATGGGTCCATGTAGTAAAAAATATAACTCAAGATAGGTGGAAAATTTTAAAACAAAAACCCTTCATGAAATGCTCTAAAGAGAAAAAAAAAAAAAAAAACATTAAATAAATTATACTAACAAACTAAAAATATAAAGAGATTAAAGTAAGTGTGTAGCAGAATTAACAACAGCTAAGAAGTATATTTAACTCAGTGTTGCATTGCTAAGTATTCATTTTCAATTGTTGACGAGTCCATCAGGACTCAACAACAGTTGGAACTGAAAATGGTCATATGGAGGAGGGAATGGGAATTCGAGAAGGAGTACTGTTCTGTCAAATGCTCCAACGTTTATTCAAGGACTAAATGTTTATTTAGAAATATGCCATGCATGTAATTGTGTACATAATGTGTATGCAATGCAGAACAATGAGTGCTTGGTGGCACTATAGGTTTTTGCTAGTCTGTGATTTTTATTTTGTTACTGAAATTTTGTATTTCTTGTGTATTTTAGACAATACTTTAAATCCATTAGAAAACTACCACTAATAATGGCTACACTAATCCAGATTTAAAAAATGCTCTGACATACTTAATATTACATAGAAATTCTGTACTTCAGAGGTCAACTAAGGCAAGTACAATTTCACTGTTTTTATTATATTTGCATTATTCTGATCACATTTTCAGGTAGGTAAATCATCATAACTGCGAGTTGAAAAAATAATAATAATGAATAAAATACATACATAAAAGAAAATACAGCACGCGAAATATTGCATTCTGGAATTTCTTTTTGGAAATGTTAAAATTGTTACTTATGATAGTTTACTTCTGACTACAGGATTCCTATACAATATTAAGCATTTCAGAACATTTTTTAAACATGGATTGCTGTAGCCATAATTAGTGATGATTTTTCTAAGGGGTTTGACAGAAAACAATGTATTATCTAAAACACGAATTTTTAGTTGAAAAGTAAAAAAATTCCAGACTAGCAAAACCCCACAGAACACACATTATTCTGCATTTAGAATGGCAAAATATGTATAAAACTTGAACAAATTCCCCACTGTTTTAAGGTAATAACATGTAAGCAAGTCAAGACAGCATATAATGAACTAAAAAGAGGAAGAAAAATAACTATCAGTCAAACTAATCTATCAAATAAAACATTTTAGAAATGTAAATTTAACACAAATAAATACTTTTGGACAATTTTACCTCATAACTCATATTAATTTTTGCAATTATGATTTTTAAAAACTTAATAGTATTTCATAATTAAATTCATCAGTAAATAAGAAGTTATTAGATAAAGAATAATAATAAAAAAAATTACCTTTCTCTCAAGAATATTCAACAAACACTTGACAGCATGCATGCGCAAATCAGGGTAATGTAGGAGTTTACACAGAAGGGAAAATAGAGGTCGCTTTTCTGTAATGTTATATACGGGAACCCAATCTACAAAAGCAGACAATGTTTCTAGAGTGACTTGAATGATCCTGCAGTTCGTTAATGTCTGAAAGAAATTAAAAATCAGAACAGTAACATTTTTAAAATGTAAAACATATGCATTACATCACATGAAAACAAATTAAAAAAAAAAAAAAAAAAAACTAAGACCAGTGCTTCATACTGTTGTGCAGAGTACCATCTTTCACTTATAAAAGGGAGTAAAACTGATGATGCAGGTACCTTGGATTAGAATAATTTAATTTATAGTCAATTATTTACAATAATCAGCCACAAATCCAAATATATGAAGAAGTATGCTTATATATCTCAATCATAATAGAGCATATAATAGACAAAAGAGTTCACTAGGCTTCATTGCATTTGATAACTCGACTAACACTAAGACTGAACTTCAGAGCAGCTCTCTGCCTTTTATAGATTGGTGAGGCGAAGGATAAAAATTTCTAGAAGTTCCCCCAAATCTTGAGAATGAAGTTTCGCTGAGCCTCGAGCTTCCCAAACAAGCATTTGATGCAAAATTGGTTGCTGAGTCCCAAAATTGCTGCAACAATATTAAGCTAAAAGTAACAACGCCAGAACAAAAGCCCTAACTACTTTTCATACTTTTATAATTATTTATAGAGATAATTCAAATCAATAAGTGCTTTTCCTTTTAATGAAAGTAAATGTTATTTAATTATAACATTAATAAATATATAATAACTATTATTTTACACAATGTTAAAAAATTTGAATTAATAATAAATTTAATTTTACCTTTTTCATATCGAATCTTTTTGCCATAAAATAAAACTCAAGATTCTTATTTGAAAGCTGCATTGTCTCTTCCAAACAAAATATTTCATGCACATAATTCACATTAAACAATTTCTTAATTATAATTAAATAGTATATACAAAAATGTTTTCAAATCTTAATGAATGCTTATAATAAATATTTCATACAATAAAGCAACTAACAAAATTCTAGAATTTAAGAAAGCTATATTTTTTCTTATGCTATATTTTTTTATGTAAAAAAAAACTTTTAAAACTACATTTTTTTTTTTTTTTGCACAGGCTGGAATTTATATATGCTGAAATTATTTGAGAAATAATACATTTCACTTGTTTTCCATAAAGTTACATTGCTACAGCTAATTTTAAAAATCTAATAAAGATAATAAAGGTTAAAATATTTAATTTCATCTGTTCAAAATTATTTTAACTGATTTTTAATAAATATATTTATAAAATTATCACAAGAACATACCTCTGCATCTGTAATATTACACTTGTTCTGAAAAAGAAAGAAATGTGAAAAATGAATATTACAAAATATTTAACTTGAGTCACTTTATATCTTATACAACATCAAAAAAATTCTTTTAATAAAATAAATTATAGAAATGCGCTGACAATTTAAAGTAATATCAGTGTAGAAAAAATTAGAAAGAAAATGTGAAATTATAAATAAATATTAATTATACTTTCATACCTCTCCATCTATAATATTAAACTGGTTCTGAAAAAGAAAGAAACGTGAAAAATGAATATTACAAAATATTTAACTCTAGTCACATTATCTATATACATAAAAGAGGAAAGTGTGTTTGTTTTTGGTTCTTTATGCACGTCCGCACCGTTGGACTTGCAACATCCAAATTTGGCACAGAGATGGATTAGCACAAAAGAGCGCTTAACGTCATAAAAATTATTTTAAAATTGGAATTAGATTTTTATTTATTTAATTAAATAAATAACAAAAATAAAATTTAAAAAAATAAAATAAATAACAAAGCTATTTTTAAACATTTTTCGCCAATACCTTCTGAAATACTTATGGTACAATTTTTTTTTCACATCACCTTAAAGAGCAAAAAATTATCTTTTTAATGATACCAATTTAATTGTTGTACAGTTTTTTCTCTAACTGTAATTAACGCTTCAAAATTCATTTTACACTCAAATTGCAACAATGCTTTTATCGTTATAAAGTAAAAATTCAAAGGAATATATTATTTCATCAAATTCTTTATTCATGTGTTTTTATAAGGCTGTTAAAGCTAAGAAAATAATGTTTTTTTTGGTTAAGCTAGAATTCTTACTTCCGCTGTTATTTCGTAGCTTTTAATATGAAATCAAATATCCAATGACGTTAGTTTAGTTACAACATGATGTGAGTTTCAGTTTGACTTTATTTATAGTATTAATAGAGAGTCTTTATATTTAATTTTTAGTCCCCTAACTGAGGTTAAAAGTATTCTCTTTGTATGAGCATAGTTCTTCGTCGAAATTCTTTCGGGTGAGAATTGTTCTCGAGCGATTTTGACTCTATCTGATTTACAAAACATTTCATTTAGAAGCTTCGCAGTAACCAAGTTATGGAGTATAAGTAAATTTGCACATTGCAAAACTGTATTAGTTATTTAACTATATATTGAATAAAATAAATGTTTTTTTAAAATTTTTTTCACATTTTCATTCAAACCATACTGTTATAAGGTGATAAAAAGGCTACATTCAAAAGTTTTAAATCAACAAGAAAAGATTCATTTACATTTGTTGGAGAAAGTAGGTGACAATATTTTTAAGGGGAAAAAAAAAAAAGGAGGCCAGTATATGAAAAAATATGGATTCTGAGCAACGATGGGTTTTCAGCTAGTATCTAATACAAAAAGGGTGTCATGTAACCCAGCATAGATAACAGCATGAAACAACATTTTTTATAAAAATTCCGCAGTTTAATTTTTAAAATTCTTAATTATACATAATTATTATAAACAAGCCACAATAACTGCTTGGCAATTACTAGTTGTGTTATTTCACTTGAAATAATTGAGAATGAATACTCTACAGATTTGAAGGTAACATTCAGCGAAATTGGGAAGCCTAAATTTTACAAATATTTGCTAGATAGGTTGAAAACCCTCGAAAATTGGCACATGAAATCATTTCACTATTTGGAAGTACATATAGGTGCAAGCAATTATTTTCCCTTAAGCAAGCAGTCACTGTGAATGAGATATACATCGAAGTAGGAAAGCTGATAGCAAAGAAAAGATGCCAAGGACCAACACTAATTTTACGGTGGTTCTTTTAAATATATACTTTATCATATATTATTTTGAAAAAATAAACCTGCGTTTCAATAAAAATTGAAAGTTATTATTTTTTTTCTTTCTAGGGGCCCATACAAACTTAGACCTTGCATATTTGGCCCATGCCAGAATTTCAGTTTGACACCACTGTTATACACAGAAGTGGCCCGAGGTAGCTTTACCAACCGGGCAAGGTAACAAAGGGCCCCCCCCCCCACATATCTAACATTTTTTTTTAATTTTATAATGCCCGTATTCTAAATATCAAACAAAATTTTAGTGAAAAATATGCATGTTTTACTTGTAAATACAATCAAATACTACTATGATGAGAAGTTTTAAACTTCAGATATATTTAAGATTATACAGAGGTCATTGAAGCAAACACAATATATTCAATAAATTCATCCTAAAAATATATGACATTATTTCTCAATTTTATTAAACGAAATTTTTCTTCATACTCCCACTTTGGTGACATTCCGGAATTTGGCGCCATGGTCATTTGCCCGGGCCGCCCCTCGAAAAACATTCTTTTCACAAAATAAATTATAGAAATGTGCAGACACTTTAAAGTAATATCAATATATTAAAAAAATTAGAAAGAAAATGTGGAATTGTAAATAAATATTAATCAGAATTTCAATAAATTTGTATTAAGTGCTCTCATGACCCATATTATTCACCAATTAAATTTATTGAACCGATAAACTTTTTCCAATAAATTTTCATGAACCTGCCACAAGATGCCTCATATCATCATTTTTTCACATCAGCCGAGTTGAGTTGATGGACTGCCCATCACAACATAAAGCAAAGATTGATATTAATGATACATGAACATAATTTAGTTCAGTAGGTTTAGTTTAATTCAGTGGCATCAGACCTTGAACCTGAACTCTATAGTCTCAAAGAGCAGATGTTACCAGATCCTAGAAGTTACTTTTTTACATTGAAACCTGTGTATAATGATAGTGTCTATAAGGATAAACTTCCCTATAATGATATTTTCTTTGGTCACAGCAGAATTCTTATTTACTCAAAGTATTTTGAACATGCCGACAATGATAATAACTTTTAAGAAGCACCTGTCTATAATGATAATTTTACCTCTTTAGAAAGCTGGTGCAGTAAAATTCTGAATTTTTACCCCTAAGAATGTGATTTGATACCATTAAGCCTGTTCATGTATACAATGAACAGAATAAGTACAAGGCTAATAAAATAACACAGTTGAAATGTCAATCATAGTTTTGAAGTTTAAAAATATTGTGTTAATGGAACCATGAATATCAAATCAAGCATAAGCAATGCGACTGAAATTAAACACAATTAATAATCCTGGCAAACAAGCTGGTCATCGAAGATGGTTAGTATGCAAATAAATAAATTTAATATGGTTTTGAGTTGAACATGAAAAATTGAAAAGGCTGTTTTGAACTGTTGGAGAACATTTCTGATTGATTATAAAATGGTAATCAGTTAATCGATTTCTGATCAATTTTTACTTTATTCAGCTAACTTTGCTACTGATGATTAATCATTATAAATGAAACAGTGATGAGAAAATAATTTTTTTCCTGTCAACATACAATGAATATTGTCCTATAAGATTATTCGGCAAATGCAAGTTACCCATTAAAGAAAAACTTAATTACATACGACAACATAACAATAAGCAGACTACTTGTTATACTTACTTTAGCTATATACTTTTCTGATTTTTCTGTCAGAGTCTCATAAAAGAAATTAAAGAGATCATGCACATAGTTAGACAGAATCATATACATTTCTCTTCGTCTTTTTTCTGGAATGTTCTGGAACTGTACTATATCTTCTGTTAACCGGGAAAATATCAGTAAAACCAATTCTGTCTGTGCATCCTAACAAAGTAAACAGAACAAATTTAGTATAAAATCTTAAAAAACAATTTATATTGAGCTCTAATACAATTCAGTTGGAACTCCTTGAGTCTTTACGAACAAGCAAGTGAGCAATAATATTTTGATTAACATCAGAATTTTCACGTACAGTAAAGCACTATTTGTACGTCTTTCAAGGGACTAAAGTAAAAGAACATATAAATGAAAAGACATGCAATCAAAATTTTTATAAACAACTTTGATTACAAATTTAATGTGACTAATGCAAATTCATTTATAAGTATAATTTTAAAATTCATTAAGACAGCACTAGTATGCTACTACATAGTATGGAAGCAATAGTTAAGCTTTAAAATTAAATATTTATTATAAAAATGAGAAAAACATACCTTCATTGCATATTTTGAGTATTAGTTAAATATTTCTGATATTTTATGATTTATAGGCATGCAGATGGGCATTTACTTAAAAAATCTTAAAACAATAGGAATGGAGAAATAATGACTGAAGCAGAAAATCTGTGAATTTTAGAAAAGGGGAAAGGACATATAACTGAAGCTTTGTGTTGTATAAACCAAGTACTTTATCATTAAAATGGTTATGAATGTATCAGGACCATGATGAAATGATGTTTAATTTGAGTAGGGTCAGGTGGGGTAAAGTGGTCATAAAATCCACATTTTTCAACTCAGGTGGATCATAAATATAAGAAATTGTTGAAATACTTCAAATTTTTTGGTTATTATTTTACATTACATTATTGAAGAACACATCGCATTAAATTTTAGGGAAAAATAACTGATTTAAACAATTTTATAACACCTTCTTTTTGCTGTTTTTACTTCATAGGGTGGGGTTAAGTGAGTAAGTAATACATGGGGTAAAGTGGTCATAATGAAAACAATAAGCATAAAATAGTATTATATGTAAGCAGAGATTTTTTTAATATTTAAAAATGCTCAAATACCTTCAGTTTTAAAAGAAAATCAGTTTATTTGATCTAATTATAAATTTATAATGTTCTATAATCAAAAGTTGGCTCATCAAGCATTTTAAGGATATCGGACTCTTTAATTTCATCAATGGCATGATTTCCAGGAAAGTGCAGTACTCTCCAGTTACTTTATTGGCAATAAATCTTCTATTTTATCAAAAACCTGTCTAATAAGGTTGATTTTCCTTCTTCATATTTTGCCAACATTCCACAGAAATACTTTGTGATAACCGATTATCTGCAATTGTGGACTCACTTGACTGAATAAAAGGAATTCTCTGCTTTTTATTAGGTTTTTCTTTGCATGTTTTAAACTGTTTTCTTGCATCTCATTCTTTTTGTAGTTATTTTATTAATATTTCTTCAGTCAAAACTTCACCCTTCTTTGGAATCGTTTTCTTTTTTCTCCTGAATTTTGTATGGCCACTTTAGGTGTAGCTGAAACAGGTGGTTATAGAGTTGTAAGTATAGCTGGTTTCAAATCTTTTAGAAGTGAAACTATGTTATCAGCTATACCTGAAATTTCACTGTGTTCTAGATTTAAACTATCTGTATGTGATGGTTCAGGTTCTCAATCTCCATTTAAACTGACAGTAGACCCATCTATGTTAAGCTGAATATCTGTTTCAGATATTACAATATGGTTCACTACTTCCTATTT
>BGPR01001008.1:278698-334744 GCA_013235015.1 Araneus ventricosus | reverse complement strand
GCTTCTTACAAAGATAGTAGATTTGTCGGGGTTATGTGATAGTAGATGTATTTCTGTACCTCGTATACGACAGTACTTTTATTTTTGGCCTTTTTTCCTTTCTGGTTTGCGTTAAGGCCGCCGTTAAAGGAGAATGAAAAGATATTATAAGCTGTTTCTTTCTAAGGTTGAATATGCTTCGTAGTCGGGTAAACCTGCTTAAAATCTTATAAATTGTAACTTTCTATAATTCTGTCTTATGTCTGCTTTCAGCAATGGAAATGAAAAAAGTGCAAAATAGTTTCTATTTCAAAACTAAATTTATTAATTACATTAAATATTCTGAAAATGTTACCTTCATGTTTCAATATTTCAACTCTGATATGGGAATTTCCGCTTTCAAAGTCTTCAGGATTTTTAAAATTTTATTATAAATATGAAAATCAATTCAATTTTAGATTTGAAGGAATTTCAGGGATCTTTTACATTTTCATCCATAAAGAATTCCTTTTTCTAAAAATAACCAGCAGTTGCTTGTAAATTTATTATAGTAAGTGCTGATTTACTAATTTTAGCCGGATTGCATATTTTTTCTGAAAAACTGAGTTTAATGGTAGATCTGGAAATTTGTTGACAAAGTGAAAATTAATTTCTCCTTTCCGTGCTATTGAAATAAAGGGCCTATGGTTTTTATCGATAAGCACCTGGTTTCTGTGTTCTTGTCTTACCTCTTCAGAAATAACTTTAAAAAACACGACTTTTTTATTTTAAAGTTCAACTTTTTTCAAACAACGATTCGTTTGGGTTTTTTTAACCCTTTGTTAGTCGCGTGGGGTACAGCTGTCCCCCGTTAATTTTCAAAATACTGCACTTAAAATTCAATTAACTGTTTAGAGGTCAAACTTTTAGTACCTGTCCTTGAAATTCTCTGGAAGAATATCGCGCAGTCATTCAAGTTCAAAATTCCACTGCATGGGAGATAAGAGAAAACAAAGACGCATGGGGTGGCAGTTTATCATTCTTCTTCTTTCGATGTTTCTGTAATACTGCTTACTTTTTAACGAGTTATTATTCTCCCTATGTTAATTTCGACAGTTTGCTTCGTTTAATTTTTAATTTTTAAATATTTTATATAATTTCAGTGAATTTCATTCTAAAAAACTAGTGAACTTTTATAGTAGAGGATAACTTTTTTCTAGTTTCGAACTTTCCAAAATACTTTTAAGAGATATAAAATAATTTATGTCGTTGCAATTTCTTTAAATAAATGGGAGTTTACTCCAAAAACTTTTATCAAATAAAAAGAGAGATATTAATTCATGAACATTTGGCTTCCAATCTAACACTATGCTTGTTTCATAATAATTTATGCAGCTTTCAATTTTATTGCTTAAGTTACAAGTGATAACAATAGAATCTGAAATAGATATCGTTTATAATATGACAAAAGAAGTTTATATTCTAGGTCAGCTATGCCAGAAAAATGATCTCTCAAGAAATACTTCTAAATGGATTATGGTTCCTTTTTACCATAATTATTACACCTCTTCTATTAACGCTTTAGTAATTTTGAAACGCAATAATATCGATAAGGATATGAAACTACTTGATGACATCGAAAATTTCAGTTGGATACTAATATTCTTTAAATTTTATGCTGAGCTGCCCAATGCCCTCCTTCCAGTGGAATTAAAGAGAAGTGAAAATTTGATGTTAGGATGCAAGCGAACTGGACCAATTGCTATAACATTGTCAAATGCTTTAATATGTGAAAAATGCTATAATATTGAGCATTTAAAAGTCGCATATGTAAAATATTGTAATTTTTGATAGCATTTTAGCAATATCTGTAATAGTATTAAAATAGTCACCTAAAATTATTTTTGCTATTTTTTGCGTTTCTTATATGTTTATTCTTTAATTTGCAACTAATAATCTTTTTCTCAAAAATATATACTCTTGGAAAATAAAAGGAAGAGAAAATGGGGTACATATGTACCCCAAGTGCCTGACGAAATTTCACTCGCCTAACGGACGGTTGAAAAAACATCCAGCCTAGATTTGTTATTTACAAAGGGTTTTGAAAAGTCATTTTCTTTCAATAAACCGCAAATTTTTGAAAGTAGTCTAAGCGACCACTTTTACTTTCTACATCACAATCATTCCCTAACTAAACGGTAAAATGAAATTAGGAATTTATTTTTGGTACGGTCCACACTAAGGAAAGGGGGATCTCTTTCAAGGCCACGTCCAATTCAGCACAGACCTTGAAAAGGTTTTAACTTTGGTTATGAAAAGAATTTTGATAAATGTACCGATTGCTGGTCTCTGACGTTTGAAAAGTTGCAACGATTAGAATTCTTGTATTAATCAATACCAGAATTTTATTGAATATGTATATTAATAAAGCAAAGAGTTCAAAATACCAAAATTATTCCAGAAGAGATGGTACTTATGATATTTATTTTGCTTCAGATTGATAGAAAAATTGCATACAATAATAATTATTCTATCAAACTGAGCAAAACCAAACTGTTTATTGATCAGTGCACTTTTAATAAATCCTATATGTTTATTAAAAAGAAAGTGCGAAATAAAAGTTTAGCCTTAAAGTTGTTCCAGATAGAAAAGGGGAATATAAACATTTTATGTTATGCAAAATGAAAACTGGCACGTATTTAAACTCCATGCCCACCTGATAGTTCAGTTTAGTTCTATTAACGTCCCGTTTTGAAAGAAACACGACGGCTATTTAGGGACGAACCTCATAATTTTCAACCGCGGTCAGATGATGAGGACGACACCTGAGCTGGCATCCCACATGTCACACTTCCGCATCACACCAGCGGGAGGGCGTTTGACCCCCTATGTATGATTTAACGTGCAACGGGCCCAATATACGACGAATCTTCAGTGGAATCGGGTTTCAAACCTGGAACTCTTTTGCTCCGAGAGCGATACCTCACCACTTGAACACAGCGGCCTTGCCCACCTGATAATGCTGCGAATCTTCGAAAAATCTCAAAGAGTCAAGCCGCATAAGTAATGAAGAAAAAAGATAAATATTGAAATGTACACAATACAAATTGACATATTAAAATAATGCATAATTTATTTAAGATTCAATATAAAAAGAATGAAATCTCTACTGAAAAGATATTCAAAAAACGGTGAGAGAATGAAAGGTGATGGACAAAAAGTAAGTAAGAAATAAACAGGTATCCCGTATCGAAACATTTCGTATGAAATAAAACCTGATAAACTGCGGGAGAAAAGGGATGAAATATCGTCTTTATTTTGTCATCAAATGCTCAATATGATAAAAAGAAAGAGCAAACACGTGAATACCTTCTTCATTGGATGTCGAATAGCGAATCAACAAAACATTCTGCAGCTGCAAAAAGAAGCAGCATTAAAAAAATTCTTCAAACGTCATCAGTAAAAGCTAAACAATAGAAATGGAAGGAATATGATATTGATATGACCAATAAAGGAAATAAGAACTATAAGCTCGAGAATATTGTGTCCTTTGCAAAGAAGGAGTAAGTCGACTGATAGAAAACGAAATTCGAAATAAATTTCAGTCCTTGTTCCAGCGTATCGTTTATTGTGTCCCGAGTTTGAACAATATATTAGTTCTGAGCTTGTGTATTCGTTGCGAGATTTATTGTCACAATGCTACAAATGATTTCCTCTATTTTAATAACGAAGCGAAATGTTACTTGAATAGTCAGAATGAATACATTTGTACCGAAATTTGTTATTTGAAACTTTATCTTGTCAAAATTTAAATTCTGAACTTAAGATATATCTCAAAATAACGATTTTCTGAAATTCATAGGTTTATGAAAAAATAAAAATCACTTTCATACAATTTTCGTAATTTCAATTTTATTGAAAAAATGATTAATTTTCCTTTCAAGGTAATTTTCAAATTTTGTTAACTTAAATAAATTCTATACATTTAGCAGTTCCTTAAGAAAGTGACACAAAATTAATTCAGCAATTTTTTGAATGCGGAACAGAGTTTCCCATCTACCCTTAAAAGCAAATAACGATTATACAGCGTGATCATAAATTATTGGACCCATTCCATAAATTAATTTAGAAAAACTCTATAATGTAGAAACTTCGTTTTTTTTTTTATGAGAGGGTAGTATAAACAGTTGTTTTTTCAGACAAATAACATGCCGTTTAGGCGTTCTAAATATGCTGCAGTTGGAGATTCCCAACGCAACTGTCAAAATGGCTACTATGCAGCAGAAGACACGACTGGAGCGTCTATGGTTTCAAGGAAAAAAAGAAATTGTAAGAGTTCAAAGACGTTTTCCCCTAGAGTATCGAAATTCCAAGTAAGAACTCCATCAAGCTTTGGTATGAGCAATTATGGAGTGAAAGTCTCCCTCACTCATTCAATAAATTCGCCTAAGACGGATGGTCGTCCAGCACCTTTCCTGTTCCCTTAAATTGCTCACACCAACGCTTAATGGAGTTCTTACCTGGAATTTTAATACTCTAATCGAAAGCGTCTTTGAACTGTTACGTTTGGTTTGCTTTCGTAGAACCAGAGACGTACCGTCTACTGCACGGTAATCATTTTGACACATGCGTTGGGAATGTCTCTCTGCAGCAAATTTAGAGCGCCGTAACGACACGTTACCTATCTGAAAAGAAAAAATTGTTTAAACTACTCTATCATTTTAAAAAAGGAATTTGTAACATTATAGGCTTTTTAAAAATCAATTTTTGAAATGTATCCAATAATTTATGACCACACTGCATTGCCACGCATGGGTGCATCTCTCAGATTTTCAGTAATTGAAACTCTCTCCTAACCATATGAATATTATCGTACAAACTATTACCTTCCAACGGCAGTTTTAAAACCAATCCTTTTCACATCTTGTACTTAATATGCATTCCATGTAGGTGCATAACTGACAGAAACAATTTCTATCAAATTCCCAGAGGAAAAAGTAAAGTCATTGCATGAGAACGGCAAAAATACTTATTCTTCTGTAAATATTCTTGCAAAAAAGTTTGGATATTCTAGAGCATCCAAGTTCATTTAGCTAAATACCTGTCAAGAGAAATAACCTCTTAAGTGAGATAGAAGTAACAAATTTCTGCTAAAGGGCACTGCTATCTTTTTTTTGTAAGAAACGTACGCATTGTTTACTTCCTTTGCACATGGGATTTGGCGTTGTCTTTTAATGGGAAATACTTCAATAAATGATACATTACACAATTCATCACTGGCCAGAACGTTATTTTAACCCATTATATACCCTTGACCATTTATTGGACGCTTTCTTTCCTTTTATTCACACCTTAACAGTAGAAGTTTTGACTTTGATTGTTGCATCTAAATGTTTAACCGACTGTTATAAAAGTTATAAATCCAATAAAAATCATTTTTCTGATTAAAAAGATAATTAATTCTAATAAAAAGTTAATTAACTAATCTCAATAAATCTAATTTTTAAAAAAATGAGAAATAGCTTTTTTTCCATATTTCATCCATGTTATCATATTAATGAAATTAATTTTGAAAAAGTGAAATAATAGAGTTCTGGCATATAACGGATTAAACGCGTCTTCAATCCCGGCAGTATAAAAGCAAACAGTTATTATTGAGAGAAAATCAGCATTTGTGTTCGGCTGAGAGTGTAAAAGGGCTTTAAAGCTTCCAATCAATTTTAACGATCCATGAAAGACGAATTTTACCTTTTGAATGGTTTCTTTATATTCTTGTTCTCGCTGTTTTCATGTAAAAAGCCTTTTAGCTTATGAATGGTTTTATAAGTTATTCGTTTTATCAGCATAGAAGTTGCGATTATGTGAATCGGAAAAAAAGAATTTTCCCTGTATCTCGTGTTCATGATGATAGATATTCAGACAAAATTTGTAAACGAATTCTGAAAACAATAAGTCGAAATCAAGACACTAGTTATTAAAATATGACGATTGACTAGGAATACTTTATTATTATGTATATAAATAGAAAATCAAATAAAATATGAAATTAAAATGCCAAAGAAATATAATACGTATTATTACGTGGAAGTTTAAATGCGTTACATTTTTCACTTTATCACACCAAAAAGATGATATAATCAACTTCTGTTTTCCGTATTTAGCACAAAAGGCAAGAATATATAATACTTCCATAAAGATTTTATTTTGTTCATGAAATCCCATTAACGAACACAACAGAAAGACCCATTTATAGGGGCAAAGCTTTATTACCAAATTTAGAAGAAATTTTCTAAGATACTGTTGTTTTATCTGAAAATTTAGGTAGGACTCTGACAAAATGATTGTTAGAGAATAAACTACAAACTATTAAATCTTTCCTTGAATAATAATATTCCTGAGACTTCTGTTCAATTTCAAGCTCACTGATATTTATATTCAGAAGTTAAGTAATTAAGTCAAAAAAGCTAACGGACGCTTATTCGTTTCTGTGTGAGTTTTTTACAGATTGGTTACAGAATAAAGCCATCGATACTTCTCTCTTTGCAAACAATGTAAATTGCAGTAGAGGAATTGCAAAGACTGATACTTCAAGATCTTCGTAGTTTTCATGCAAGTAGAACATTGTTTTTCACCTTTTAGCCTATAAGATTCTAAGGCTTTTGTCAGACTTCTTACTAGAAAACCTTTATCTGTTATCACCAAAACGGGTCGAAATAGTTCCTCGCTAAGATCCGACAGACGAATGCTAACCCTATTAGCACAATATGCTCTACAATATTATTAAAATATCTTCATGACATTGTGTGGCATTCAGATTATCGAACAACATTGTGGAGAAAATCGAAGAATATCTTATGCTAATAGGGTAGATTCATACACTATCTCTGTGATACTTTTTTAAGCATCAGATTCATGCAGTTTTATTCGTTTCAAATAGAGAGAAAAAATATGGAAGAGGAAACGGGATAGAGCAAATACAGATTTAATACCGTCAAAGAAGACATTCAATCTTGCCTTCTTTAAATATATGGTGGAAAATGTAGCCGTTCCGCCTACGTCTATTTCAGTACATGTCAAACGCAGATTTCTTCGGCGTCTCCTTTACATTAGCTCATAAATTGAGCTTACTCCTCCGATATTCTGCTCAGCAACACATCACAGTGACGTCAGGCAGAGTTGTGTTACTGCAATCGGATGTCGAGCCATGCGTTTCACGTTACAAACTTTTCGTTCATCGAAAATAGAAGATTTGTGTGGGATGTGACATATTGGCTGTATTTCTCTATTTCTTATAAGATATAATTTTTCTGGTAGGCCATCTTGGTCTGCTTTTGTGTTAGAACTATAACAGAAAAAGGATTAGATGGTAATTTAGAATGTGTATTTTTAATCATAAGTATGTTTTATAGGGGAGTGAACTTCATAAAAGTGTTACATGTCTCAACTTTTAATAATTTATTCACAAGATTTTATTCGATGACTATATATAACAAATAAACCTTTGGCTGGCTATGTAAAGCAAATAAAAAATAAACCAACCAACCTTGACAATTCTAAATTAGTGAAAATAATTTTTTTTGTAAATCATTCCTTTTAATTAATCTGATTAAACCTGTGACTGACATTTAATTCGTATGCATTCTATTTTTAATGATATTAGTTGTTTATCAAACTTTATTCCAATATCTTAACATATTTAAATATCTTTTTATCTTTTTATTAAAGTATAATATAATTGTTTCAAAAGATTATATGAAATTCATTGACAACGTATATGAATAAAAATTTTTTTGTAAAATCTTATAGATGGCCTAGTGTGGAATTCGTCGAATTCTTTCTACGATAACTTTGCGATTTCTGCGATAATTAGCTATTCTAACTACGATAACTTTCTACCATAACTAACGTCGAATTCTTCCTACGATATGAAGTTATAAGTGAAATTCAATTTCACTTAATGCTATCACATATCCCACATTCTTTTCCTTGTTTTCTTTCTAAATTTAAAAAGGGAAACTTATTTTTGTCTGTAAAGCAATCTTTAGTTATAAAAGAGTTTATTAACACGTAAAAATATTATTTTCAACTTTTAATAATAAAAAGTAGAGCACCCAATCTGTTTATTGTGGAACTTTCTAGGGAATAGAGAATGCAAACTTTTAAAGAAAATTATATAAATGTCTACGTTTGTAAGAAAATGAAGCAATATAATACAAACAAAACTATTAAAGAATTGACCGAAATAAACTCCCTCTTAGAGTGCGATGAAATGCTTATAGCTTCACTAATTATAATTTGAAGATATCAAATAAATCAATGAATTATTCTAGTTAAAAAAGCAAATTCTCAGAATGAAGATCTTTGTATCGCAACTATGTTTCGATACATGTCTTGCAACAAACACCATTAGACAGACTAAAACTATGAAGAGAATCCAAAAATTTGAGCTCTGGGGATTGTTTGCGTCTATTTTGAAATGCAAACACAATGTGAAAAACGGAAATATCCTCAATATTTTTGCTAGTTTTTATAGCAATACATATCATATGGTTTTATTATATTAACTGAATAATATTAAGAACTGCATTTTACTACTTAAATTATTTCAATGCAGTGAACTTACGCATATTTTTATTATTGAAGTATATATTTTATTACATAAATATAACTTACCACCACTTAAATAGGTGTTTCGAAAATCGCGGACAATCCAATGTGCATTTTAAGATAAGATATCTTTTTGCACAAATAACGCTCTACAACTTTGTAACTGGCATTTTCCACCTATCTTTCATCCTTTTCGAGATAGGAAAGCTATCTCCGGAGCTTTCCGCTAGATGGCCTTGTAAGCAGTTTAATTGCGTAGCGCATAGCATTTTGTATGCCTAAACACCACTTTCATGACTATACCTTCAGCTGTTCTGAAGTTAAGGTGTGTGGCCCTTATTTAAGTGGGCACCCTGCATGCATATTATAAGGAGATTATTTAAACATTTGTGCTCTATATTTAAATTATAACTCTTGCTTCAGAAGGTTAACTAGTTGAGAAGTTAAACTGAGTATTTATGAAATTGGAATATCTGCATGGATTTAATTAAGCTTTCAGAACGAATATTACGCAAGTTCTTTATTAATTCAAACGAATTTTCGAAAATTTTTCATAAAAATAAGAAAGGACATTTTTGATTGTCGTTCAGTTTAGCTATTTTAAAGTCTAATTGTGCAACTTTACGAACCTTACTTTTGTTACTTTACAATTTCAAAAGTGGTTATTGATGGCAAGAACAACATCCGAGGCAGAAACCCCTACTATTATGCCCTGGAACACTATTGTGAGGACGTTTGACCCCAAAATGTAATTTTTGTAGCTCAGTGCTTCAAAATCTGTGTCATCTCATACGTAGAGGTAAAAAAGTCTACTCTTCATCATCTATACGTACCAATTCGTCCGTTACGAAGAGAATGCAAAATTTTGTTTCATTGAACAAATAATGTAATTGTGATTTTGTTTACATGTCGCTGTCTTCTAGAGAACATTTACATATTAATAGCGTCGGTTTAGATTCAGTGTCTTTAAACAACTAGGCAGAGATCTGTATTTCCCTGAATATTGAAATTTCCATTTTAACCATGGCTTACAGTGGCGAAATTTATGTATTTAAACAACATTTACTGGGTTTAAAATCCTTATAATAATATAAGCAGCTGATTTCTATGATATGAGTATTAACGCAACAAAAAATAAGTTATTTAATATTATGGTATAATATTTTAAATACAAAGGTATAAAAAGTCTTTATATACTTGATATCCATTTTTAGGCCATGAAAAATTGTTCAGGTCAATTGAGAATTAATAAGTCACCAATTATTTAAATAATTGGTCCAAAATGAATATAAACACATTCGCTGTCCGTTATTTAAACCATACAAGACTTACTTGAGTATCAATTGCTTACTTGCTGTAAATTCCTTTTCACTTTTAAAATTGTTAGTTCTTTTTTCTAGTGCTTAACATATGGGCAAAAATGAGATTGGTAAAATTAATAGAACGAGGTCTGCTGCAATAAATTTCGATTCACGCGAACGTTTCGATATTGAGTTGATGCCCCGCACAAGTTAATTATAAATTAAAGAAAGCGAAAATATTGAGAAAGAAATTTTCTCACGTGGCGATTTCCTTTTCAATTCTCTCATAGAAATCTTTCAGGAATTCCGTCTTTTCTGCGAAAGGTGAAAAATATTTCCGCTTGCGTTCGCTGCGATTAGTTGAAAACTCTTTTCACACCGTTTGCTTCTTTAAAATTTTTATATCTCTCGTTTTCTTTCTAGATGCGATGTATACGAGCGTACATATCTGGGATATAAAGTTTTTGGAAGAAACTATTCTTTTCACTCGAGGAATAGTAAATAAATATTCTTCCTTTTTTTCTCATTCGGAACCTGCTTTCTAACTCTTGGCGATTCTAAGTCCTCTAGAATGTCACCATTTTAAGCGTTTCTTATTTTTCTTTAGGCCTAGGTAGAAGAGTTACCCAAATAATGTTACGCGATAGAATGTCTGGAATTTTCTGGGGTATATATTTATAAAAAGAGTTCATTGGAAGTTCGGTTTGAGTAAACCGTTCTTTTTCATTTTTCTCCTCCTTCTGAATCTGGATTCCATAAAGATTTTTTTTTTTATGTTCCGAATATGGGCAAAAAAAACAATTCACTAAGTGTTTCCTGTATCGGTTCATGCTTTCAGAAAAAAGTCGCGAAAGCTTAAAAATACTTTTAAAGTCATAAAGTGCGGTTATGCTATAGGATTTTTAAAGAATTTTCTTTTATGAAAATATTGCTTTTTTTTAAATAACAGCAAAAGACGTTGGAGTTCATTTGCGCTGAAAATTGAATTGTTTGATATTATTTTTTAAAATTCAATTATTCAAGTTCATTCTCTTGTTAGTAAAAGTTATTGTAAAATGTTACAAGTTTCAATGTGATCAGAAGGAAATTTTTAAAAGTTTGGATTTGTAAATGTTTTTTATTTAAATGAAAATTCCTTTATGCAATGTGAAAGGTATGATAAAAAATTACACTTATTTTTCTAATTATTATGAAGTTTGAGAACCATTAATTTGTTGTTAGAAAGGTTTGTTATCTCTGCCTTTTAATCTGGTGATCCTGAGAGAGATTTTCTTCAGTATTCATTGGTAAATTGCAATTGCAAATTCTTAAGGACCATTATAGAAATTAAGTACTACATTTTGAAAATATTTAAAACAACTTTTGATTCTATGAACCAACCACGCAAATATTACATTTCGCTGTTTTTCTCCCATTTAATGATTTAAGCCGCGTCTGAGATTTAGAAATGCATGAGAGGAGGAAATAAAATGAATCCTAAGCAACGGAATTTTGATTCTGAATTTTGTAACCTTTCGCTTATAGACGGAAAAAATTTTTAAATAATTTTTGAAACTGGAATCTATATGATTAAATGAAATGGTGATTTTGCCATGCATGTTCTCCAAAGCTCTGATTTTAAGTTTTTTTGACTTCTTAAAAATGATTTGAAACTGAAAGTTTTCAGTTTTTAATAATTCGGGGCTGAGGATAGGATAAACAAACGAATACTACACTCTTATATTCTATAGTTTAATGCAGTTTGTATGGCCATATTCTTATACAGAGAAAGTACGTTCGAATAGTGAAAACTGTAGTTGTAGAATTAATGTCTTTAAGTTAATGCAGTTAAACGCTTATGCGCAGATATCTAATAAAAATTACATCTTCCCTAGCTGAGATTATTGAAATTTATGCATAAAACACCGAATGTACGACACTTAATACCTATTCGTGCCGTAACCGATCAAAGTAACATGACAGATTTTGAGATGAAAACTTAATTTTTCTGGATGGAAAGAAAAAATATGGATATTAGTAAAGAAATCTCCAAAAAAGTAATTTTAATATAATAAACATGTCTTTTGCCTATTTCTATGAAGTTATTTTCTTCACAGACAGGCAAAAATCATTACGCCTGCTTTGCCAATGTTGAGAAAGACAAAACAGAGGAATTAAGCTTAAAACGTTTCGATGTTTCGTATAAGATGTTCGAATTTGAGGTATCTTAACAGATGCGTTTAATGTGCTGCACATCATTTTTGATACAATAAAATTTTATTTGAAGGCTGTGATTTGATTCTTAAAAAGTGTTTGGAAAGTTTCTGAACTCATATTTTTTTCTCTGCTGCCTTTCTGAAATGATGCCGAAAAAACACAATGCAAACTGACATTTCCCTCGTATAAAACACGTCTAAGAATTTCTTTATTTTTAGATATTCTTAGCAATAATTTTTTCTTTAAGCAAGGAATGAAAGTTAACCTAAGGAAAGTTTGGAGATGGAATGCCTATATATATATATATATAGTTATATATTTTTTAAACCATTAAAACTCAAATAACATTTTCATCATATACACCTATTAAACCCTCATTTAAAATTAAATATAATTAACAATATAACCTAATATTATTCACACAATGAAATACAGAAAGCTAATAAGATTAAAAACTATTACTATGAGAAAGCCAATCCAGATATGGAATTCCAACAATCAAATGCCAATCGACCTGAGGAATCGATTATGTCACATTACTTCGAAATTTATAGGCACCAACCTTCTGTGAGGGCCAGTTGTTGGAAAAAGACAACAAATATAGGAGTACATCTTCAAAATATATTAAGAAAAGAACGAGAAAATTAACTAAATGCTTACTGCTTCAAAGTCGTAGCAAAATATGCCAAAAGCTAAATACGAATTACAGTTCCGCATTTATTGTGAAAATATTTTAACTAAAATATGTTATATATACTATATTAAATCATCATTAATAATTAAACTATAGATTTATATTTTTTAAGAACGTTATATTAACCCCTTTTTAATTTGATATTAACATTTAAATAATAACGTAATTCTTCATATTATAATATATAATATATATATATATATATATATATATATATATATATATATATATATAAAGCGTAAAAAGTAAAAATAAAAAACACGTAAAAAAATATAGCTGAAAAGAGAATATTTATTTTTCGTGAAATGAAAATAACGGGATTTTCTCTCAAAACTATATATCTCAGATATGTATGCTCATATATACTGCATCTTTGTTTAATTGTTTTTTTCTTTGCTTTTGCTATTTCTTTAAAAGTTTTTTGTTATATTTTCGCTTGTAAAACTGTTTAATTTGTTTCTCTTCTTGTTGTAGCACTAGTAACAGTGCCAAGCTTGTGCTTGCAGCAAAAGTTACAAGTCTGTACAATAGGTACAAGGCTAAAATAAATAAATGAAATATACAGCATCTAGAAAAAAAGCTATAGACACAAAAGTGCTTAAGGAGGAAACTTTGTGAAAAGAGTTTTTAACTAATCTTAGCGAGCGGAAGTGAAAATATTTCCCACTTTTGCCAGAGAGGAGAGATTTCCTGAAAGATTTCTTTGAGAGAGTTGAAAAAGAAATCGCTACGCGGAGAAAATTTCTTTTTCCCTGCCGCGCAATATAATTGATTTGAATGAGGCGTAAACTTCGTATCAGAATGCTTGCGTATTTCGGGAGTTATTGCAGTGGACCCCGTTCTTCATTATAGCGAACTCATATTGGTTCATATGTTAAGGGATAGAAAAACGCTAACGTTTTCGGAAGTGGCAGACCTTCGAAAACGTAAAGTTCGGATTATTCAGGCAGGTAAGCGATTTCAAAACACCGGAAATTTTTGTCACGGAGTTTTTTTTTTCTGACCTTTAAACTGAATAGTGAATACATATTTAAACGTTTTCAAATTTAATCTGCAAATCATTGGCATATTATTACATTTCAATTAATCTCAATTTTTTTATTGTCAAAAAAATAAAGAATAAATCTATGCAATCTTTTTAAAAATTTTGTTTGAAATATTTTATCCAATGTGATTTAACGTATTTTGATTTCATTGATATTTTAAGGATTTTCATTTAGTACTATGCTATTAATTTTAAATAACAGTAGCCTTTAACCAATGTCCTGTAATTCGACGCTTTGAAACAGGAAAAAAAATCTGAAACTTTTTATGATAATTGCAAATATAGAATTCCACTTATTATTGCTGTAATAAAAGTAAATCGAAGACAATTTTTTCTAAAAATGCTACATAGAAAGACGATGGTTTTCAAGCTAATTGTTAATTAGAGAATTTGCCCTTAAATATGTCTGAGCTGTTCATTAACTTTTTCCTGACTGCTGTGGATTGGCGGTGTTGCATTTGCTGACCAGATTGAACAGTAGATTTGAACATTTACGTTTTCACCAGGTGTCGCACGGCACGTTTAGTGCCTTGGCGAGCCGGCTAAGAGTGGCAACCAGTGTTACTCCCAAGCAAAAGGGTCAATGAGGTATGTCAAAAATTAACTCCTAACAAGCCGCCTTCGTCTACTAGCTGTTCTAAAATTATATTAACAGCTTGTGGCTATGCATGCAACTTGGAAAAATAATACGGGGAATTGGCTCTTGTAGAGACTGAGGGACTCTGTCAAAGTTTCATTTTGCGATATTTATCAAAAATGGAAAGCAGTGGGCGTCTATTGATGACATATGTAGACGTCATAAGCTTTCACATGAAATAAAAATTGTCGAAATCGGTTGCGTGGGTGGGGCTGGGAGACTTCCTCTTGTTTTGCCAATTAATTTAAATATATAGATAAATTATTTCCAATAAAGATATCACACTACAGTCCATTGCATTGACGCATGAGTTATTTAGTCGCTGAAACCTAGTAAAAAAGTTCAATAGTTAACTCTATATGATCACCTGACGGTAAAACCTTTCTTTCACTGTTGTTTTGGACTTGAGTATTGGGTAGGGTTTACCGCCTTGGATGTCATTCTGATCTCCTGTCTGCTTCTGGAAACGACGAAATTTGTTCTTAATTTTTTTTTTATGTGGCTTCAATATTAGTCATTAGTCTAACTTAAATAAAAGAGAATATGCAGTTTTTACTTTTAATGTCTGAAATGTTCTCAAAAGATGAATGAATAAAAAATTGGTACAATTTTCGTTTTCAAACTTTGCTTATATCTATGCAGATATCCCATCCATATAAACTGCTCGGTGTTACTTCCTATTCAAACGGAGGGTCTGTTTTCCCTTTACAGTCTGAAATGCCATTGATGGTATTACGAGGAAACAATTTAAGTAATTATTTTCATTTCCTAGCATCATTCTCTAACATAATATAAATTATGCAATGCAATGCTTTCTTCTTTAAAAGACTAGCACAAACATTGTTGTTTATTCCGGTTTTCCACAAAGTTACAAAAGTATTTCTATTTTGGAACTTCGTGGAATGTTTTTGTCTCTTTGATAGTGTTGCAAGACATACATCAAAACACGGTTGCGACATGAAGTTCAGAAATAAGAGAATATGCTTTTAAAAGATACAATAATTGGTGTATTTTATGTTTCCAAACTCTAATTAGTGAAAATCTAAGCAATTCCTTTCAACCAAATATAGAAATAGTTTACATTAATATATTAATGATGCTACTTATCTCTCATCTTTATAATACATTGCTTCATGTCTAGAAATTCCTATTTAATATGTTTACTCTAAACATTTCCTTAATAAATATAGTTTTAGATGATTTTATTCATTTATAAAACTGAAAATATAATTATATATGGTAAACAAAATCCTTGCTAAATAATAATTATTTTACTGATAAATTCTTTTCATCATCGAATTTAGAACATACAGAGCACGAATGTAGGATTTAAGACAAAATTAAGTCAGACGTTGAAACCTGGAGACTCTGAAACTTCGGATTTTTGATAAACAACCAATTACCTTGTTTAAAGAGTTAGCATTGAAATATGCTATTTCAAGTTTTTGAAATTTTGGAGAATTTCAATAACGCATTATTTTAAAGAATTTATAAATTAAACCACAAATTTGATTTTAATTGATATCATTAGATAGTGCATTTTAGAATAATATTTATGACATTTCTATATTCACAGTATGAATTATTCCTATGCTGTAGAAGATAGTATTGCAAATTTAAAATATGAGGTAGCTTGATAACCAACCAAGATTACTAAAATAATAAAGAATAATGCAGAAAAAGTATCTATTGTTTCACTGTTTTCAGCAGATTTTTTTTCAAAGTAATGATCAATAATTTAAAGAATCAATTAACTTCAAAAATTTTGTTCCGGCATTGCAATCATATTTCAATTTTCCTTTCCATTTACATGGTAATTAACTGCACATGAAAGCATGCATGAATACGAATTATTGAGAGCTGCATTAAATAAAATTTTTAGCAGACTTAACTTTCTATAAACAACGTTAAAATTGAAATTTCTACATTATTTTTTCATATTCTTTGAAGCACAGTCTTACCACATAAGTAGAACCAGACATCATACCGGAGTAAAATTTATGCTATGCCAAGCAAAGGCATACGGTTCTTTCTATCTCGTAGCTACTTCACCAATCTGCTATTATGTTCGACGCAGAATTGGCGAGGACACGTTAAAAATATCAGTTGACATCCGAGCGTCGTAACAGAACTCTACCCGAAAACATTGTGATCTGTTGTTCAGCATTATACCAGAAGATTAAGCTCATTTCCCAGCTTCTCATCGTTAGAACAGAAGCTGGGAAAAAGCTGCTTTCGGCGTATATTGAAATAAGGCACAAACGAAACGGCTGCATATCTTCCATCATCCATTTTAGGGAAGGTAAGATTAAATCCTTCCGTAACGGTATTAAATCCGCGTTTGATATCGGCTTTCTGTCCCATCTCAGCATTTTTTTCAATTTAAAATGGATTGAACTTTAAAACTCTACAGAAGAAGAAATAGGGACGCAGATTGTTGAAAAGCTTCAGTATTTGACTGTCGCATCTTGGATTTGAACAATTCCGACACGATTTCGGACGAACAGATGAGATAGAAATATTACTTTCGGCGACGAGAAGTTTTGAATTCAAAGGTGAAAACTGAAGTCACTCTTTTCATCAAGAACGATAATGCGTCTTAAATTTCCAATATCATTAATTCCCATATTGGAAGTAACAGATATTTTTTAAGACATAAAATGTACTTTCAAACAGGGATTTATTTTCAATTCTTTGAAATGATTCTATTCTTAAAAATTTGTTACACTTTGTCTACGCATTTTCAGTAGTAACGCATGATATTGTAAGAAATAATAGCATAAAACTAACATTCATGAAATAAAATGAACAGAAGACGAGGCATACTTATCCTGGCAAAAATACTCTTTGTGAAACAGTTTGTCCTACAGCATTCTTGTTTGTCATTAGGTGTCGCTGTCACATGACAGTCATAAATACACACCTCGTCTTGCATTTAACTACATATACTATTATTCCGTATATATATCTTCTTTTTTCCATTCTAAAATCCACGCAAGGATTTCGAAATTAATTTTGAGTGGAGCAGGTGACATGTATCATGTGTACACGACTTGAATTCATTAGGTGTAAATGTAAATTTGAAGAGGGCTTCAAGTTAATTTAGCAGGCTGAATGGCACAGACTCAGGTGCATCAATTATCGGCACTAATTGGACACAGTTATGCAGTCAGGAAACATCTACCATTTCATGGATTTTGGGTAACTTTACAAATTATATCTCGACCCTATGACTCTTGTATTGTTTCAGCTGCCATATCATGTTAGCCAAACAGAAAATTATCCCACCAGTGAGTTTCTAAAAGTTACATCTCATCGATTAGATTGTATTTACGTATGTACTTCCGCCTCTGAAATATATTTATGATTAAAAATAAGCATTATGTTTTCACCCTGATTCAAACAATATCAAAGACAAAGCAGCAGTATTATAAAAGCGGTGAAGCAATGACCTTCTTAAATGTTAAATTTGACTGTCTTCATTATATTCCAGCCTATTAGGTATATAGCTAAATCACATACAAGGTTAAAATTACACTTCATTAACTTCAGTCTTATCTTGTTTTGAAGATATTTCGATGCAGAACAAGACCTTATCAGGAAAACATTATCTGACTCGCAGCAAAGAAATACAACACCTGCACTCTAACACATCCTTTACAAATCTGCTATTTACGCTCCACATGAAATTTGTGAGGACACGGTGAAAAATATCATTCGACATCCAAGCGCAGTCACACAGCTCTGCCCGACATCATTGTGATTTGTTGCTCAGCGGAATATCGGAGGAGTAAGCTCGATTCATGAGCCGTCGTTAGAGGAGACGCCGAGAAAAGCTGCTTTCGACTTGAATTGAAATAAGGTGAAAGCTGAACGGTTACATTTTCCACCATCCATTTTAAGAAAGGCAAGATTCTATGCCTTCTTTGACGATATTAAATCTACGTTTTGCTATCTGTTTTCTATCCCTTTTCATCAACTTATTTCCTTTGAAATGGCTAGAACTTTATAAAGCTGGAGTAAGAGAAAATTGTCTTCGAGATAGGGTGTGAGTACTAGCATTTGACATATCTGCTCTTGAAGTGGAACCATTTCGACAAGAATTTGTACAAATCAAGATAATTAGGATTATGGTTCAGAGAATTTGGATGTATATATATTAATAAAAGAATTGATATATTTTTAAAGTCATAAATGATTTTTTTTTAACTAAACGAGTTAAAATTTGCATTAAAACGAATACATTTTGTCCTGCTAATATCATTTTATTATTAATGCTGATATTCTCAATGAAAACATTTGTAGAAACCAAACCAAACAGAAGTTTAAAGGACACCGGTACTCAAGGAGATATCTTGTATTGAAATTATACAAATTATGTATTAATATTAAGAAAGACAGATTTTCAAATCACATAATTTCAAATATATATTGAGACTTTTTTTTATATAAGTTGCAGGTATAAATAATAATTACTATTTTATCATTGCGATATTATAAGACTTATATTAATCATTATTAAATTACAGTTTAATAAATTTATATAATTTCATATTATTGTTGAAACTGCAATAATTTGTTTTGAAATAAAATACATAATATTAAGACAAATTAAATTTTTTATCTATAATCTTAATAGATTTTAAATTATTGATTACTTTTTCATTATTAAAAACGAGACAATTCTGAATTATCTGTTAGAAATTATCAGTTCCGATGGAGCTCCATTAGAGAATAACGGAAGGTTACTATTTACTTTTTCATGAATTTCATTACATTTACAAATAAATGTCATATTATCCAGGCAAGTCATTTCAGTTGGCTCCACAGAATTCTTTTCCTAGCTCTATCATCGCAAATTTGGAGAAGAAGAACTATTATCTTTGGTTTAAAGTATAAATTATTAATCAATTTATAAAAATATATGATGGCACAAATATAAACTAGTGTTCTTGTACCTTTCTATTAAACTCCCCACGGGGGGGGGACACCACGAATTCGTAGATGAGAAGACGTCGAATAAGTATGCAGGTTTTCACTTCTCCTGGGGGTACAATAATTGTGGGGGTTGTGTTACCCCCTGCAGTGAGAGTGCTTACCTTCCTTGGGAGGGTTAGGCAGTGGCCGGTGATGGCTACTAGGTCTCCGGCCTCAGTACTCGAGCTATTGCAGCGACTGTCATTCAAGTTCCCCATATGCCTAGACAGGACAAGGGTAACACGGTTTACTGTTACGGTACCTTCCTTATAACCTCATAATCTCAGTATAATTCGGTTGTTAGGCTTCTAAAACTTTTTTTGGTGTGTGAATCTATGCTATGTGAAATAAAGAGCTAATTGTAGAATTAAAAAAGGATGCTGTGATTTTCATGTGATTTCTTTGATGTTTGACTGAAATGAAGTCTGAATATCAAACAAAAGCAAGCGTAGCAAATCAAAATTTGATTTGAGACTAATTCAACTGCTTAATAAGTGGTAAAAATTCTGAATCATTTTATTTTAACTTTTGATTTATTACCTCGGTAAATTTCAAATCCGGTTATATCACTAGTGTTAGTGAATGCATTATCATCTACTTATTCAAAAGGTAAGGAAAACAATAAATGAGAACTTTCCACAATTTGGAGTAACAATTTATTTTTAATATTTGTTCCCATAGCAGTGTAATTGAATTGGTATTATGTGAAAAATAATTTATGTGAAATATAAGAAGTTATTGATTATGCTGATCATGTTTTCAGTGCAATAAAAGGAAAAATGCACAATGTTTCTACCTTTACAAAACTATAGATTCAACAGATTTTGAGGAAAAAAATGTTTTGATCAAAGCATTTTTTTAGTGACGAATTATTCATCTATTGGCACTCTATCTTTTGTTATGTTTATGAAACATAGAAAAAAATATTTTTTATTCATATTATGACAACTTTGTGTTTATAAAATGAAAGAAAATAAAATCGTATCATTCATAAAATAAAATACTTCTTACATTAGGATAGTCTATGTCGGATAAAATTTGGTAAAGACTCTATGAAGCTCTTTCACTCTCTCAGTTGAGCACAGATGTTTTCATAAGAACACGGTAATTGCTATTTGTTTCTGTGCAGCCTGGTTCGAAAAGGCGTTTAAAATATCATTATCGTCAAAGGCAAAACAAGCGAAAGGTCGTCTAGCAAGGTGTCGCCCATTAAAGGACAACAACAACTGGCACGTTTTAAGGAGAAGAACACTATGTGCTTTACTTACAAGAAAAAGTTGTGCTCCATCGTTATTTTTTTAACTTTTATCTCACTTAAGAGGAGATTTCGCTTGACAGGTGTTACGCTGCAAGAACTCGGATCCTCTGGAATGTCCGCCCTTTTTTGCAAGAATATTCCTACGAACAATTCTAATAAGGCTTCCGTCCTTGGAAAGGGCTTTCTACCGTCTTGATGCAATGCCCCAGGGCATGTCTTTTTCCTGTTGGGGATTCGATAAAAATTGTCTCTGTCAGTTATGCGTCTGGATGGATTTTGTGTGTCCGAATTCATATTTGCTACAAGGTATGGAAAAGTTTGGGCTTAAATTCGCCGTTGGAATGTTACAGTTCATATTATAAATAACCATATTCCCTAGGAAAGGGTTTTCACTTGTAAAAAAGTTTCATTTACTGAATACCTAGAGATTCTTCCTGGAATAATAAAATAACTGTTGTTTGCTTTTAAGTGTTGACGGGATGATAAATTTTAACTTAACAAAATAACTGATTTTAAACATGTTTTATGAGGAAATGTTAAATTTTCATTAAGTTTCTCATTATTCTAAATATGAAAATAGAGTTAAAATGATAATTAAATATTTGTTGAAATCTTGTTTTTTAGAATGGCATAAATATGATATAGTGAGTTTTTCAAAAAATTAATCTATTTTAAAAACATTTTCAGGTTTTACTTGATTGCTTGTTTCGGCTAGAATAAGGATAAAGTTCAAGCAATTGAGTATAGTTAAATTAGGAGCAGTTAAAGTTAAAATTTATACTTGTATAATTATCTTATTCGGCAGTATACAGATTACTAGAAATTAAAGTTGTGAAGGAAATTGAAAAAAAATATTAAACTTATTTCAGGAATTTTCCTTTATAAGACATTAATATACTTAACGATTTGTATGAAGCGCGTGGCAAGATATATACTTCTTTAATCGCACAATAGAGTTATGAAATGAAAGAAATTAACGTTTCTTATTCTGGTTTCTCTGTAAAGAGAGAATAACCTTTGTCAGGCATTATTTTCCGAGTAAAAGTATCCTCTGACTCCGTTCGTGCCTGATACAATATTATCAGTTTCAAACAAAGTCTTTATGAGAGCATTTTCAACGAAACAGAGAGCAATATTTCTGAGAGTTAAGAAAGCATTTATTTCACTGATATCTGGCCTGCATTAAATCATCTGTCACACCTTATCATTTTCATTAGCGGCTACGGACTTCACGGAATTGAGTTCTTCGAGTGTTAAGTATATCTCTGAAAGAAGCTGAAGGACCTCTTACATTCTTTCATATCTTTTGCTGAAACATTAGCACCAACATTTGCATTTCTGTGATCACTCGCTTCTCCAGTATAAGCTTCATCCCATGACTACCTGAAGTTCTCATTAGGTCATATTGAAGAATTGTCAAGCAAAGAATTTATGAGAGCATTTTCAACGAAACAGAAAACAATATTTCTGCGAGTTAAGAAATCATTTATTCCATTGATATCTGGCTTGTATTAAATCATCCGTCATACCTTATCATTTTCATTAGAGTCTTTGGACTTCACGGAATTGAGTTCTTCGAGTGTTAAGTATATATATCTGAAAAGAGGCGGAAGGACCTCTTACATTCCTTCATATCTTTTGCTGAAACAATAGCAGCAGCATTTGCATTTCTGTGATAACTGGCTTGCTTCTACAGTATAAGCTTTATCCCATCATTACATGAAGTTCTCATTTGGTCAGATCGAATAATTGTAAAATTTATCACCTTATCTTTTGATTCGGAGAATCTCTTTTTAGGGGGAGGATTTTCAAGATGACCTAGGGTTACGCTATTAGCACAAGATATTTTACGATATCTCCACTGTGTTGCTACGTTATTCTGAATGCCGCATCATATCGTAAATATATCGGATGAATATTGCAGAATATTTTGTGCTAAAACTGAAAGATTCTCCTTCATTTCATCTTTGTTCGGAGTTAATATCTGCTACCCTTTCCAGGGTCCCCAGTCTTACAGATTCTTGTCTTTCCTCGTCAGTTTCAAATTTCTCCATCATACAAAAGGATTTAAATCACAAACTTAGTCTACTTAACTAAAATTATTACTTGTAAATGCATACCATGAATTTGAAAAAAATGCTACACTGGCCTCCAAAGGCTAAGGTACAACCGGTTTTTTGCGTCTAATTTGCAAATGAATGAAGTAGAAACAACAAAATTTGGAGGCAATGTGCACTAAGCAGTTATTTATAGAATGCGACATAGAAATTTACATAAGTTAAACGCAAAAATGATTTACAACAAAAACAGCACTCTTGGTGGAAAAATGCATTCTTGGAGAGAAAAGTACATCACAGTTTTATGTGGTAAAATGTCACAGAAACATTACAAAAATGGGTTCTAATAAGGAATGTGTCCATACCTAACTTGATTGCATTGTCGACATCGACTTTCCATACTGTCAATTAAGTTCTCGAACACCGAAATGGGAAGAAAAGACCAGACATGGAGTAAGCTTTGTTCTAGTTGATCTAACGACCTTGGAGGAGGACTTAAAGCAGCAACTTGTCTCCCAAGATAGCCCAAAAGATGTTCTTTCGGATTCAGGTCTGGAGATTGAGCTGGCCATTCCATTCGCTTTAAACCGTGACCCTCAAGACAGCCCTCAACAACCACAGCTCGGTGAGGTCGTGCATTATCATCCATTAGAATGAAATTCGTACCAATAGCACCGGCACATGGGCGGACATATGGATCAATGATCTCATCCCGATATCTCACACCAATCAGAGTTCCTCCATGGAACACATGTAGGTCAATGTGACCGCCGAGTGAGATCCTTGCCCAAACCATGATTCCATCACCTTTGTAACTGTGTATTTCAAGAGTGTTGGATTGATGGTATCTGGTACGTTGTTCCCTCCAGATCAGAAGAAGCCCTGAATCGCTCTCCAGTATGAATCTGGACTCGTCTGTGAAGAGTACAGAAGCCCATTGCTGTCTGGTCCAGGAAACATGTTCTGTTTCCCAACATAAGCGGGCCCTTCTCTGTCGTCCGTTGAGGGGGACACACACAACTGGTCTCCTTGCATAGAGACCTGCATTGTGAAGGCGTCTTCACACCGTAGTAGCGGAGGTTCTTCTCCCTGATGCTACAAAGTGGTCTGCAACGAGCTACGGTACAGTAGTACTTCTTTGCCTTCGGGTCGAAAGAGCTAGAAAACGGGGACAGACATTGCTTGACTCTGCTGGCTATTGTCAACGAAACTGCCAACAACAGTTGAAAACCAACAAAACTTGCACACGAAATTACGAAAGCTTGATATTTGCCTATTTTTCCAGATTTGCACATTCGTACCAGAGCCGGGTTCATTTGACGTGAAATGTGGAAGAGGGAGGAAAGCAATTGCTTCGACGTCAGTGAAGGATGTGGCTACAGCATTGCAGGAAGCGTCCAGCAGTGCTTTGGGAACGTGCAGTACACGGGGAATTTCCCGAACTTTAGACATGATTGTCAGCACGGTTCGTAATATTTTACGAAACATCCTGCAATGCTATCCCTTCAAAAGTAAGCATGTTCAGGAGTTGGTTCCTGCTGACCTGCCAAAACGAGAAGCTTTCGCTCTGCAATTTCTTGATCGAATGGAAATGGACAATGCATGGCCATGGAATATTTTGTGGACAGACTAAGCCCATTTCCATCTCCAAGGTTCTGCCAATATTCAAAATTGCAGAATATGGGCAAGAGAGAATCCGTTCCAAATGCAACTAATGCCTCTTCATTATCAGAAGGCCACTGTGTGGTGCGGGTTTACGGCAGCATTTATTGTTGGCTCTTTCTCTTTCAAGGAGATTGGTCCTTCGGGTAATGTAACCTGTACAGTCAATGGGACACATTATGAATCTCTTTTGCGCAACCAGCTTATTCCAGAACTGCAACAGCGCGGATGCGTGGATAGCGCAATTGTTATGCAAGATGGCTCTCCTCCGCACATTGCAACACCATTGAAGCAGCTGTTTAATCTGCATTTTGGAAATGACAGAATTAGCAGTCGCCATTTCCCAACAGCCTGGCCGCCACGATCACCTGACCTAAACCCTTGCGACTTCTGGACGTGGGGTTACCTAAAAGATGTTGTGTACGGGGGTCCGATTGCGAACTTACCCGAGTTGAAAAACCGCATTACGCAACACATTCACAATATCATCACTGAAACACTCCGATCTGTTGTATAACATGCTGTTTTGCGCTTTCAGCTCATGGGAGAGAACGGTGGACAGCATATTGAAAATTTCTTAAGCAAGTCGTAGCCGACTTCCTTTCCTTGATTGTTTCAGCACTTTTTGCTTTTTCTACGGTTTTTGACCTAGGGACAATTAAAAACCGATTTTTTCCTAACCGCTTTGAACAAAGAGTGCCACAACAACATGCCACGTCCTTTAATTAGCATATCTTTTTAATCAATCGTTTTTTTGTATCTTATCACGAGTACAGCGCAATCTATCAGTCACCTTTTGAACTATTTATTTTTCTTTAGCAAAACACAAATTCCCATTACTTCACCTACATATACTCAAATGAAATATCAAGTCAGTCTGACCAGTGGTTGTTTTTCACAGCCTTTTGAAAGTGGGACTTTAATTATAATCACCCTATATACTTAAAATGTTGCTTCTTCATTTCTTGTCTTCACTTTACTTGCTTTTACCCTAGCTAGTAAAAATAGCATTTCCGGCCAAGGACTTCTAGGCGACTCCAAATCGTCTTTGTGCCCTTATCCTCCTGTAACTTTGCCGTACTTGTGCTGAATCACCCCGTTATTATTTACGCTTGTTCTCTGATGCTTGATGGAATACCCGCCCCAGAAACGAGGGCTACTTCCAATATGACAGAGCTTGGTATGGAGTATTTCCCTTTCAGATAACCAGCTTCCTACTGGTTAATCTTTTTTCCCAATATTCTTAAAGGAACAAGTCCAGGAGTCCTTGCCATATTTAGGCTTATCCATACTTAGGCTTATCCATACAGTCGGACCTCTATTTAACGAACCTCTATTTTGCGAACTTTTTGTTGGAAGCAAGAACATTTTGCGAATTTCTTCGTAAAATAACCTCCAAATAGCGAAGTGTATATTCTATTTAACGAACTTTTTCTTGTGATGCAATATTTTTTTTCTCCCAATTTCTCAAAATATTTCTAAACATTTCAGACTTATTCTTTCTTTTAACACATTTTATGGTGATCAATGACCTTGAAGCTGGAAAATGTCAAAGCGAAAGTGCTTGAGCATCAGAGAAAAAAAATTAATTCTTCGTGAGGTGGATAAAGGCGTGAAAAAAAGAGATATTGCTTTAAAATTTGGTATTCCTCCAAACAGCTTATCAACCATAATAAAAAAATTCGTGATAAGATACAAAATTATGATTCATCGAATTCTTGTTCAAAACGTTTAAAAGCATGTGTCTATGAAAATGTGGATGAGGCAGTTTTGAATTGGACAGTGAAAAATAAAAACAACGCAGCAATGAATTGCGATGAAGACGAAGATGATGAAGATGGAAATGATCATGATGCAGAAATCAGCAAACCTTCGTATGATGAAATGCAAAATTCATTAATTTTAATATAAAATTATTTTTTAAATTGAAAATACAGTGTATTCCCGGACAATGTTTTGTTTTATTCTTGTTTTTCTTGCAGATTTCTTTTTGATGGGTAAAATATATAAAACATATAGATATTAATTAACAAACTAAAGGTGTGATTAATTACTTTTCTAATAATATTTAGTGCTTATGAATTTAAAATCTGTTTTGTGTAGTTTAAAGTATTTTAAAAGGTGAATCTCTATTTAACGAATTTTCCATATAACGAACTTTTTTCGGGATTTAGAGACATCGTTAAATAGAGGTCCGACTGTATAACGTACCGGAAGATTCTTTTCTTTTGCTTACAGCCTGATACAAACCATTACAGCTCTAAAAATCATTGCTATCCTAATATTTCCAACCTTCGGGGCGTTTAATCATAAATAGTTGCAGTCATGTTTTACATTTAATAGAAACAGCACACAATCGTGTTAATACTGATCGCATACTCAGAGCCATATAATACATTATTTCATACAGACTAGGACCAGTTCACATGAAGTCCTCATAATGTGATGAAAATATTTCTATTCAGTAATTCAACACATTTTTAACTTGAAAGTGCTCTGTTCATGGTTTTTATGTTAAAATCATAATTTTTATGTTAGGCTGCAGATTTATAGTATTTTTTATACCAGACCAATTTATTGGCGCAATAGTGTCTGCATTTCTTCTATTACCTGATAAAGTATTTCGGAACATGATTTTATATCGAAAATATACCATTCCTGCATTCCATTTGGTTCATGGAACTATGATTCGGACATTTTGCATTATAAATTTGATATTTAACATTTGGTATATGGAACTATAATGCGAAAATCGCTCATCTTTCATGACTAAAAAAGTACTCGGAAAAAAGTTATATTTTCCATGACTCAAAACGTTTTAAATTAATTAAATAAATTCACATGTCAGATCACTTATTCTATCAGATAATCCCTTGAAATTTAATTGCAGATGAATAGTTGTTTTGTGCAATAAATTTGTTACGAGTGAAAACTGCATTTATGAAAGAGAATATGATCGAAACTAAAGTGTAAAAAATTCCTAACATTTTTTTTTTTATAAATTCGTATTTTCGCTCTCTACAGGATGACATTTATATATAATTCTGTAAATATAAAAAATTAAGAATTAACATAATTTGCTTTAAGGAAAGATTTAAATATTTTAATGAAAAAGACTAAGGGTAAATTAATTGAAATCTTTCCTTTCAAATTATGGCAATTTTTAGCATAAATTTTTTTCAAGTAATTAAGTGTTAAAAACTGACCATCGGTAACCACTGAAGAGATTTAATATTTAAACGTACGATTTAAAAATTCTCAGGATTCCGTTTAGACAGTTATAAATTTTTCAAAACATTCATTTGAAGGTCTTTTCAATTCAATATTTTTGTTTCGGCCTTTGAAATAAGAATGTACAACATATAAAAAATGGAATATTTATTCCTTAACAAAGTAGTTTATTTAGAATTGCTGATAGGAAAGTTTAAAAGCCATGAAAACAGTTTTAATAGAAATTTTATACTCAGAGGAGAAAAAATTACTAACGATGATTTTTAAATTTCAAAGCAATGAAATTTTTTTTCCTATTCAGAGATTTCGTTTTGAAATGCACTTCATAAGACTCGTTAATGAATTCGTGTTTGTTCAATTTCCAACAAAAAAAGGGACGGATGTAATTTTTATATCAAAGGAGGTGACGATAAATACCGGTAGGTAGTTGCTTTAAGGTTGCGTGATTTCTCTGCCATAATTTTAACTTGAAAAACAACTTGATGAATGAAAAAAGGTAAACAAAATATTTTTCCATAATATCAGTTGCTATATTTAGACAGTGGTAAAGAGCAAGATAAACTCAGCTCCAGAGGTTTCGAAATAACGTTGAATAGAAACAAAATAATTCTGAACGGAATATTAAACCTTTGCTCTGTAGTGATTGCTTTAGTGACCTCTGATCTAGTGCTCTTATAAATCTTTTTTACTCATAAATAAAATATAATCATAAGCAGAACCCTATCTCACAGATATTTTGAAATCTCACTAAAATTTATATTCACATTTTATCATATCTGAAATGGAAACCTGATACATATATGAGTATTATGATTCATATATGATAAAAAAATTTAATTTAGAAATCGAAACATATGTATGATTCTTAAAGGTGAATCAAAAGCAGACATATTGAAAAAATAGCAATAACTTTAAGAAAGACACGAATGACAGAGATCTATGGACTACTTTATATAACAGTAATAAGTAATATCAATTTCCACAGATAAAATAATTTTCCATTCTTGCTCATTCTTCTATCTCGGAAGGAAAATTGCTTCTGGCATGAGCGAACACCAAATCCATTTCTTTATTATTGCGAGCTACAAATTAATTTTAGGTCTTAAATTTGATATAATGCAAACCACGAATTACAAGATGAATTTCAAAATTTGTATTCAAAATTCTATTCAATTCTGTTTCAAAATATTTTTTTGTAGTTCATTTCATTTATATGTCTTTGGAGATTTTGAAACGAGAGTTGTAGCAGACTTACTATGAATAAACAGTTAGTAGAGGAGTATTACTGATTGCTTTCACTCATAAAATAAACAGTTAAACTTCTGAAGCAACCAGCGCAGAAAATTTGTAATACATTGCAAACTGATAGTTTTATTCTGGTGAAAAAATATAAATATTAATCTTATAATACTTATTTAATTGGAAAGTGAAATTGGTTATAATTATGATGATGTGCGGGATTCTTCCGTTCTATAAATTAATTCAATTTACCGATTAAAATTTTGTGTCTTTTGCTATGTTAGTAAATTACACTTTCACATTATTAAGCTATACAGCAATATGCAAGTCCAGCGCCCATCTAAGGAGATACCTGACTACACACATACATTGAACCCATTAAATCTGTATTCTTTCATATGTCATGGACAATAATGAGTTCCCGGCTTCCGATAGACTAATAATACTTTCTGTTCACGAAGAAAACCGAGGCTTAAAAGTAAAGATGAGAGACCTTCTTATTAGACTAGCACTGCAGCTGATATGTGTGCTTGCCCAGTCAAAATTTTCGTTTCGGTGGCGTGGTGTGAGGGGTGCGCAAACTGTTGGATGTCTTGCATATAACCTTTCTTCTTGAAGTGTTCTGCGCACTGTTGATATGGATTTCAGTCTTCCAGAGGCTGAGATCTGAGATTGCTCCTGTGCTTCGTTAAAGTCAGCCGCAAATAGCGGTCATCTGCGGCACTTGCAACTGTAGGTCTTCTTTCGATGTACCTTCTAGAAGCCGATTATTCTTAAGTGGGCCATTCACTGCTGTTCCAAATAGGAATTTTTGGAACACTAGAAGTAAAAACCTATCGTCAAGGTCGAAAACCTATGAAATTTGGAGCAAATTGATTCGAAGTGGTGGAATTCAAAATAACTGCAAATTAGCCGATTACAATTTGGGACCTCGATGCGAGGCTAGAGGGAGAATAAAGGATATGCCTACATTGACACCTCGCGTCGAGGCTAGAAATGAAACTCGAAATCCCCCCTGCGGGAGAAAAGGACTGAAGGCGGGGAGGAATTCTGTGACTTTGAACCTTGTCTCAAAACAAACTTTGGAACATCCGTGAATGTTTCGCCTAAGTTTTCAACTAAAATGAGTGAATACAAAGCACTTGTTGAGACAAATGGCTTAGTCTTTCTTTCTCGTGAATGCCCAGCTTTTGAAATGCAATCCACAGTCTATGAATTCTAGGAGGGCTTACATTCAACCGTCTTACTAGATAGGATGGTCGTTTTGGTTCGCTGAATGTCATACCATCGCAATTTTTCAGATAAATGAGTACCATTTCATTACCCACTTTCTACCTACAGAAACTGTGGTAGAATTCGTACTAATTTCAATATTATATTCAGATGCAAAATTAAATTTTAAGCATAATGCGTTCTTTGTATGAAAATTTAATTATTTTTGACGGTGTAATTTCACTTTTTCTGAGCTTCCCTTAATTTTTGCAAACCAGTGAATTTTGATTTGAAAACAAGCGCATTGAATGCGCGAAATAAGGATGAGAATGATATCGATTGGAAGCTCGATCTTACAATTCAGAATTCGTTTTCGGTATATCACTTATAATATAAGAAAATTTATCTTACCATTGCATTATATGTATATACGTTTATCTCTTTTTATGTTAATTGTGCTAAATTAGTTTTGTGAAAAATGTTTTCGTATTTACGATTTTTCTTGCTATTTTGAGATTAGAAGATTAGATTAATCCAGAGTTTTCTGACCAATGAAATCTCAGTAAAATCATATTTTAAAATTAATTTTAATGTTATTCAGTAGAATATTTTTATAAGTCATAATAGTACCTCCTAAGTGTTTCTTCGTATTTCTGAAATTTTAACTTGCATTTACTTTATAGCAATTAGGAATTTTTATTGGCTTTTTTCCCCTATTTTGAAATCTTTAGATCACAACGAAAAATAGTCAATCGCAGGAAAATTCCTTTCTTTGAACAGTAGTAGAGAATAAAAAAAAACATTTTCGAACTGTTACAGGCCTAATTACCAATCATTCCACCAGATGGTGCTACGCTACACAATCTAAAAGAGAAATTACCAAAACTTAGATGCGTGAGAAAGAACTTTGTAGACGGCGAAAACGTGAGTCTATGTAATATGTACGTTCCGTGTCCAATCATAAATCTTTAATATCTTTATAAATATTTCTTTTTGTTATACAAGATACTTGTCGAACACAAAGAAATCAATGTCATTCAGATAATCATGTTTTCAAAAATTCCATTTAAATAATAAGCGATTACTGAATAAATTTTGGCTGTTAAACAAAAATTCTTTTCGGAACAAAAACACTTTTAATATGAGAAATATTTTCAATTTGAAAAAATTCATGTTCAAGAACTATGCATAACCCATATTAATATCCAACCAAATTAATTAATATCTGCTAGGTATGTTTCGGCGACATTTAATTTTTTGCAAGCTATAGTGTTATTTTTGTGTAAATAATGATTCCTTTAGAAATAATTTATTTTTCTTAAAGAATTTTCGATTCTCTAATAAATCATAAAAAAACAAGAAGCTGCTTAAACATTTTTGTGGACTAAATTTATAATGGATCAATTACACTCAAAAGAAATAAAAGTTTAAAATCGATTTGAAAAAAGAAGAGCATATATTCATAATCTTTTTTCTTCCCTAAATACCTTTTTCTTTAATAATTCGAAATAGTTTTGAATAAACGCAGAAATCATGAAAATAAAAAATTGACTTTTTTCCCTAGCTTCTGCTAAAAGATTTTAAATAGTTACATTATTTTACATTTAACTTGAAAAGCTGCATCAAAATATATTAAGAACATTTTGTAATATTCTTTAAGGAATCGGCATAAGGCAAATTATTAACGACTGAAATTTAGGCTTTTCAAATAAGAAAAAAATATTTTGTTAGCTTTTTGAAGAATGTGTAATACCATCATGTATATGCAAATTTCTTATTTTCCGATGACCTGCCAATTTTCGTTTGTTTTGGAACCTCGTTCTTCAAAAGGAATTTTTGTTCTTCCGCACGACATCCGGGTGATGCAATGGAAAACAGCTACACCAAACTTTCAAATTAGAATAATAACAAAAAAAAACTAGTTTCCCAAATACCTTTTCTTTTTGTTTTTTATTCTTTTGGTTTCATAGCTTCCTTTAATTTAGAATATTCCTGTAAAAATAATTTTCAATAAATAATTCGTCTTCATTCGAACTGAGTTATAGAATTGGCTATTCATTCTGTTTTATCTCTGTACTGTTCATGGTTTTGGTATTGTCAGGAAATATAATTATGGAAATCAATTTTCATATTAAAGGGTTTATTTATCTTCTACTTTACAAGTAAGCAACAAAGCATTTAGACCGCTTTTAGTGAATTAGTTTAACTCTAAACTTCATTAAAATCGATTTTGGGTAAATATGTAAGAAACACATATGAACATGGCAAGGAAAAGCATGTCATCATCAACAACAAAAAATATAAATTCTTGTTTTTTCAGATCTGCTATTACCAATCTTCATAATGATTTATCCAATCTGAAGTTACAAAGAGAAAAATTGGATATTTATATTATATCATATAAAAGCATAAATTGATTGGATATTGAAGCAGGAATTGTTTGAGAATTCAACCGTTCCTGCTGAATATCAATAAGAATTAAATTAAAATAAATGTGCATGGTTTTGCATCTTTTGGAAACAGAAAATAAGTTTTGTCTTTTTCTTACTTCTATTCTTTGGCAATAAAGACAGATTTCTAAGTATCTATGGATTTTTTCTGCTGTTTTTCAATTCTGGGAATACTTCGGGTCACATGAGATTCCAGTAAAATTCTATTTGGTGAATTTTTCTTGACTATTGTCGGAATCCCAAACAGAAAAGTATTCATGTTGTTTTTATTTCGAATCCCCGCAGGTGAGTGACGCCTTGATAAAGTTCATCTGGTGTATTCTTTAAACTTCGTCATCCTTGTTCAATCTTAATTTCATTCATTATGTTAGGTGTTGTTGTATGAATTGATTGACTGTTTTTCAGAAATTACGTAAAAAAAATCATAAAAAGTACGATTGTGCCGTCAACAATCAAAAAAGCTTTCATGCGAATTACGCAGGATATACAAAAAGTAATGCTGCAGCAAGATATGTTACGCGTTTAATGATAGTGGACACCTGGCCGAAAACAGACTTTAAAAGCGACTGCTGTTTCTGCAAGTAGAAACGGCGTAGTGAAATTTCGAAATTAATTTTTAGACATCATTTATCTTAAAAATTAGGATGGCATGCTGTTGGGGGAATAGAAGCTGGCCAGAGTCAATTTAGATTATTTCATTGGATTTCAAGATTCCATAACCTTTATAATAATTAAATATACATTTAAGATTAAAAGGTAGAAAACAGTTAAAAGAAATATAGCTTTAAAATATTATTTTATTAATATTTTTTCATAGACTGTTTCCTAGCTTTAGCTAACTATATTCTTTAAAATACATTTATAATACGATACTATTTAATTTATTGTTATTATAATTATTCTATTACTGTTATTATTATTATAATATTACTGTTATTATTATTATTTTATTCAATGTTTATTATTTTTTTTTCAAATATCAGCTTAAATTGAAAGTGAGACACAATATCTCCTAAGCGTTTTTAGCAGGAACTCGAAACTTCTTAATCTATGCATGAAAAATATAACAATACATTATTTGTTGCCAAAGCAATTTTGAATAATCCACCAACCTGCTAACCAAAACAACATCCTATTGGCAGATGATTATAAAGTATATATTCTGAGATTGAAAAATATTTCTAATCTGCATAAATTTTAAAATTATTTTGAAAAATAAAAAGAACCTATCATTTTTATTTTCTTTGCCACATCCTCATTTGAATCACTTCAGTTCAATAGTAGTAAAATATGCCCTTCAACAGCTTAAATCAGAATGTCTTTTGTAGAAGAGTTTCTTCTTCCAGATGAAATATTTTAATTCTTAAATGGGGAAATGAATGTTAAATATCAACTTGAGATAATTTAACTTGACGTTTTCTGATTTGAGTTGCTAGAATAACATCCCACTTTCGAGCTACACGACAAATTATAAAAAAGGATAGATTAATTTTCGACTGTAGTCAGATGACAAAGATAGAATTAACCAGGCACTAGATTTTTTTATTTTCCAACATACAGCTGCGTAAAGATGTTTGACCAGTTAGTTTACAAAAACATGAATATTGCATATTTGCATGCAAAGCTTGTCTACAATTAAATATGATATCGAGCCCTCTATGCACTGACCTTGAAACTAAACTGCATTTTTTGGCCTCCTGACATCACATCGTGATTTTCTCAAGGGTCATTTTACAAATGAACGTTATGCTACTTTAGTGTGGTAGCTTGTTGTTTACGCACTATTTTTAGTTCACATAGAGATGATATTTTCCTTTCGGAAACAATTAATATTGAAGACATTCATTGCGCCTCTTTCAACCAATAATCGGTTATTTCTCATTGATATAAAAAATCTTATTTTCCTTCTTGTTTCATTTCAAAAATCAGTTTTCCCATTCATATAAAAAAATCATATTTTCCGCCTTGTTTCATTTCAATAATCACTAATTTCTCATTGATACAAAAAATCATATTTTCCTTCTTGCTTCATTTCACCAATCAGTTATTTCTAATTCATATAAAAAAATCTTGTTTTTCTTCGTGTTTAATTTCAATAATCAGTTATTTCTCATTGATATAAAAATATTATTTTCTTTCTTGTTTCATTTCAATATTCAGTTATTTTTCATTCATATAAAAAATTATATTTTCCATCTTCTTTCATTTCAATAATCAATTACTTCTCATTGATATGGGAAATCATATTTTCCATCTTCTTTCGTTTCAATAATCAGTTATTTCTCATTGATATAAAAAATCATATTTTCCTTCTTACTTTATTTCAATAATCAGTTATTTCTCATTCATATAAAAAATCATATTTTCCGTCTTACTTTATTTCAATAATCAGTTACTTCTCATTCATATAAAAAATCATATTTTGCTTCTTGTTTTTCATTTCAGTTTTCATGAAGTAGGATACGACTAAATATGACGGCGTTTGTCAGTGTTACAAATTTCTGTTAATTTGAGAATTCAAAGCAATTCTCTCAAATTTCCGACTATTAGTAAGTTAATCGATATAGAAACAGAATAACTAATTTTGTTCAAAACGATCACGAACGTTTAGACGTTATTAAAAACAACTCGATCTTTCCTTTTATTTAATTTAGTCATACATGAATTTTTTCAGCTCAGAGCGAAATATTTTACTTGTTATTCTGCATAAAAATATATTTTAACATATACTTGAGGAATAATTTAATAGTTGGTAGAAATTTAAAATTTGAATAAACATTTTTCCTCACTAAAAATTTTTAATTTCTTTAAAAAGGACGCTTTTATCAGTGAACTAAAAAATATAAGTATATTCTTTATCAAAAATCTCAGGTAAAGGGGTGTCAAGCCAAAAACGTAAAAACTAGAAGCGCAGTTATAAATGCTCTAAGTAATTTGTAATTATTATCACATCCATAATATACAGTTGAAACTCCATATATCGCACTTCAATGAATCGTAAATCCATATACACCGAATGTTTTTAGCAATCTTGCAATTTTCAATAAAAAAAAAACAATTTTTGTATAACAAATAAAATTTCTATATACCAGACGAAAATTTTCGCATTGAACAATTACGTATACCTATTGCTCTCTGAAAACACCAAGGAATTTCATTGAAAAGGAAAAACATGCATTAAATAAGGAAAAAAAACTGCTTCACCTATTCTTACTGCAGTAGAAATTCCAGGAAGACCGTTAACTAAAAAGGATTGAACACGTGCCTGTGAGTCAGGCATATGTTATTCTTAGATTCTATTCTATGAATCCCTTCCTAACTTGCAGCAGGATTTTAACTATAACCTTCCAGCGGGCGCGTGTATGGGGGAAACACTTGTATTGTGCATCGTATTGCATACTTTTTTTGTATTCTCTTGAGAAAAAACTCCTTGCCCACCAACAAGTTCAACACAAGGCTTACAGAAGTAAGTAAAATACTCAAAAAAGTTTGAAGGAAGTTTCAAATTAAGTGATACAAATGTAAATTTCAAACAGAAAAAGGAAAAACAGAAATGTACAAAAATTGGTCACATCCAAACGAACAGCAAGCAATGAAGTGAATAAAACAAGGGGAATAGATACCGAAGACTTGTCTCTTTCTTTTATACATTTAACCTCCATCAGGCGTTCGTATGCAGAAGATACTTGTATTGAGCATCGTTTTGCATACATATATCGTTCTTTTATAAATTTATTGCATAACAACGGATTCGGAAACCTTCCGCGCTTTTGCGCATGTGCGGGACGGAGTTATTTTCATCGAAATAGGGGAAAGTGAAGAATGGAAGGGTGATGTTTACATTTTGTTGAGCGTGATCTAACAAAGAACTCGGAAATGTGCTCATATGACTCATTGCCTGACACCCCTTTCCGGTGTAAAATCGTCTAAAAGTGGTAGTCTCGGAATCCGTGGTCAGACTATAACTGCAATTTTGATTTATATAATCTTTGTTTAGTGTGGAGCTAATAAATACAGATTATATAAATAAAAGTTGCATTTATTTTTGTAAAACACCACGATGTAAATACATAACACTATGCTCAATGTAGGTATCTCCTGCATATGGATTAGTTTAGTTTAAATATATTAACGTCCCGTTTGAAAGCAACAAGAGAGCTATTTTGGGACGGACCTCACAATTTTGAAACGCAATCAGATGACGAGAGCGACACCTGAGCTGGCACTCCCTCTCCAAACTTCCACGCCACATCAACGGGAGGACGTTTGACCACTACGTATGATTTAGCGTGCAACAGGCCCCATACACGGCGGATCTTCAATGGAATCGGGTTTCAAACCTGGAATCCCCAGGCTCCAAGGCTGAGACCTTACCACTAAGCCACCGCGGTCTCTCCTGCACATCGGAAGTTAATTTCAGCATGGCTCTAATTATCTTATAATGCGTATGGTCTCTAAACTTTAAGTGCGAAAGAAAAGCTCAGCTAAATAAAGGACGTAGAAAGCGGAATTAAAAAATAAAGAAGCAATAAAAAGGCATGATATTTCAACAAGTAAGGTATCAATAATTTTGAAAAATGGTGTTGGGTTATTAAAACTTTTGATGGTTTTGGATATCAGAAAAGATTTAAATCCTTTAAATTTGACAAGATCGGTTGAGCAGTATTGAAATGGGTCAAATGAAAAAATGAGTAGTATAAGCAGGTTAAGCAGTTTTATCATTTGACTCATTATTGAAACGGGTCAAATGATAAGAAACAAGTACGTGCCTGTGACCCGGTCGCTCATTTAGGATAAAGCGACTGAATATGCAATAAATTTGCGAATTTCCAACTTCCAAGCCAGCTCTGGAGGGCTCGATAAATTATAAAGGCGGCATGGCATTCACGAAAATGTAATGAGGAGGATAAATACTAACGACAGAAAATGATGAGAAGTTTGCTATTTGTATTCCTCTTTATCAAAATTTCTATATATCGAATTTTTTCCAGGAATATTCAATTTCAATATGGACAGGTTGGGATTTTCTTTTCTTATGGTATTAATTGTGGCTTAATTTCCATATTGTACTGCTTTCATCTCCTCACACCTTTACGTATTCGTTTTGATTTCCAGATTTTGATAAAAAAAATTTCATATTTTTAGTACACAAATAAAAACGTATTTTTAAAAACACTTTACTGTTATCATTTTCTATTTCCAAGTCTCTAATTTATAATTTTTCAATATGAATACTATGGAATTAAGTAATTCATTATTTATAATTCATTATTATGAATATTAGAGAATATGGAAGAAAATTTTTCTCAAATTCACTACCAGGTAGCACCACACGTATGAAATCAAATTTTTATTCGAAGAAATTGATTTAGTAACAGTTTAAATTTGAAAATATGAAAATAGTGCACTCATATCCGGAACAGACAACTTTACAAAATTTCAGAACTCCAGCACATCAAGAAGTGGATGAAAATCGATTACAATATTCCCGCTTTACAAACAAGGAACAAGACTTAAATGAAGTTAATACTGAAGTTCAAGTTCTGAAATAAAGTCACGTAAAAATTTCATTGCCATTTTTATTATTATTTTTACATGGTGTCTATTTATCAAAATTCTCAGATAAACTGCTCTACACATTTCGTTTTCAAGGAACTATTCGAAAGCTGGACTGTATTTCTTCAATAATTTTTAACCGCTTAACTTAACAGCCCGAGAATACTCGTGCATCGAATTATCGCATTTTTGGTCTTAAAACTAAAATTTAATCGTTAATTATCTTTATAATTTTACACAAAAATTATCTAGAATCCATAAACATCTCAAGTATTATATGCCTTCTGGGATGAATAAAAACGACAACCGCTTTCCAAAACAGAAGGGAGCATCTTATTAGATATCAAAGAAAATTATTAAGTTAAATGGTTAATAAGAATTTTTTTATTTCTTTTCTCATTGAATCAAAAATAATAATTGGATAAAAGAGAAATTTGAGGAAGAAAAACATTTTGAAAATATAACATCTAAAAATATCACAAGGATCCGGAAATAAATAATTTAATTTTTCATTTTTTTTCTGCAGAATGAAATTCTTTAAAAGCCTTCGCAGTTTTACTCTTTTCTGAGAAAAAGTAGCGCTCAGTAAGTAAAGTAGTAGTAATTTTTTGTGCTCTATTGATTAACTTATTTTGGAAGTTTATTAAAATTAAGTTATATATAAAGATGGTAATCATTACGGTCTCTTTTTCTACGTAATGATAAAAATATCAGGCATTGTTATCTTTTACTTTTGTGAAAATCCAGGAAATAATTTAATAAATGAAAGAAAAGATTAACTTACCCAAAAACACAAAGTAAAGAGAAGTTTACATTAACTTAAAGGGCATTTTTAGATTATTGTAAACACTGCTTTATTTATAAAAACAAAGCAAATAAAAATGCAAAAAAATGTAAGCAATAAATAAAACTTTAAAAAATGAGCTTTCCTAAGAAAAATAGGGAGAACAAAGCTATGTGAATTGTTATAAGGTCTATCATAATTGATTTCACATGCTAGTTTTAAGTGTTTTGTTGTTAAAGAAAATAATCAGCTCGAAAAATAATAACCATAACGTATGTAAGGACAAGGCATATAATAACTATTTTTCGTGAACGTAAACAACGCGAAAAGTATTTCACATTGTATGTTGTCTATCAGTCTTTTCTTACCATGCGAGCATGTTTCATATACATCATTTTTCTTTAATAAAGAGCGTTTCACTAGCAACAAACATCTTTTGAAGAGTCAGCAAAGTACAAAATCCTATTTGAGGTCTGTTTTTAATATCTTCATACACTGTTATTCTAAACAATTGCACCGATTATGAATGGTTATAACTTCTTGTGAACAAAGATAGGAAGAAAGTTTTTCAACACAAAGCAGAGGGAAGTGTAAAATTTTGTTTGTGTGAGTAATAATTGTCCTATGTGACTTCCCTTGGACACACGGGCAACATGCATGCGGTAATCCATTTCCTCACCATGTGAAGTTTGGTTGTCGTGTTTTACGAGGATCAATCCAAAAAAAAATGATTATAAGGGTAATAAAAATTATTCATCAACATTAGACAGAAAATACAAAAGGAAATTAAGAGGTATACTTGCCGATCACTTTTCCATATAATCACCAAATCTATTTGGGCTTTTATCTGAACGCAGGACCAACTTGTTTAACCCGGCTTTATAGAAATCACGTACCTGACCATTGAGCCATTTCTCGGCTGCTGTTTTAATATCACTGTCTGAAGAGAATCTAACCGAAATTGAAGGAACACTTATTGTTCCAGATAAGGGTTCCTTCAATTTCGGGGAAAGGAAATAGTCACTGGGCCATCGTGAAGCTATCCGACGCTCCCTGGCATGTTGAGTGATGGTGTCATCCTCCTGCGTAACAATACCCATACTGCTTGCAAAACTCAAAATTGCTGCAAAAGCCCAAAGGAAGTTTGGAGCCCCCCAGATTTGGCACCTAATTTGGGTTCAAAACACCTAACTGGAACAAGTTTCTCTTCAAGCAGTGATGTGAAAACAGCTTCCGAGACCTGGCTCAATGGGCAAGGGCGTGTTTCCTATCAAGCCGGGTTAAACAAGTTGGTCCCGCTTTCGGATAAATATCTAAATATTTTTGGAAAAGTGATTATGAAGTATCCCTCTTAATTCTCTTTTGTATTTTCTGTCTAATGTTAATGAATATTTTTTTAACCTTGTAATCTTTTTACGGATCCATCCTCGTAAATGTAACTGGATTTGTTGAATATTTATTAAAGAATAAAATAATAACTGTTATTGAAAAGGGCTGTTATTGTTCTTTTCATATCTCTATTCTGAATCTTAAGGAAATCGACACATTTTAGTGAAAACCATTTCGATTTCGATTAATAATTTTTTTGTACTTTCCATCATTTTATTCTTAGATTTAGTTCCAAATTTTCTATCAGATGTTCTTAGGTATATATAAATGATCTTTTGTTACTATTAGCTGTATCTGCAGATTAAAGAGCACGGTGAAGAATTGTGTTACTTTTAGAAGTTCCCGTGTAAATTACTATATAAATGTTTTTGTCAAATTTTAAATGCTGTTTGTTTGTTAAGAATTAATGTTTGATTTCAATTAATTACATGCTGTTCTTTTCCTAAATTTTATTCATCATAATCAGTATTATTAGTTGTTAAGGACATTTTGGACTTGACTAGTGAAGGCCAGGGCTCGATTAGTGAATATATTCACTAATGGGCATGTGGGGTAGCAAGAAGATCGGATAGGCCGGAGTTCTATAAATACTCTTTTCCTACACCAAAACATCTCTTATTCATATTTTCTGACATTTTAATACAGGTCAGTGCTGTATAATATTTGTTTTGCATTGCATGTTTTTAATGCAAGTATAATTTTGTTAGAATTTATAACAAAAATAGAAAACCCAAGAGTTAACGTATTATACATATTTAAAGTTAAAATTTTTAATGTCTAACTTAATTAATGGAAGCATAAAATCACGTACACTGTACATAATGAATGCATACATTTTTGAAATAAACAAAACAATAACGCAAAGCATAGTGTTAATCTTTAAAAAATAATTAAACAAATTTTACTGTTAATTGATAAACGACTACATTAAAGTAAAAAGGCAGTCTAAGAAGACAGAATCAATATTGACAATTTTTAGGTTTTGCGAAGTGATTGATAGATGATCTCTCAATTTATTGAGGAGACATATTCTTTTATCAGGCCAGATAAGTACAAAGGTTCGATAAAGGCAAGCCGAAAAGTTGGGGTTCTATTGTAGTACATAAGAAAAGGCAATAATGTAGTGCAGTGGAAACGCTCTTAAACCTTCAGGTAAATGCTTTTGAAGCCCCTCTCACTATTATTCTATGAATAACAGTTAGATTAATATCTGTAAGACATTAAAAAAGATCAAAATTTCATTTCGAACAAATGTGTGTAAACAAATGTCAAAGAAAAACATAAATCGAGTGAATAAAATTTCTTTCTTTCATTAAGTCTATAAACAATATTTAATTTTTCAAAGTCAACTTAAAAAAGGCAAAAACACCTGTGGTTTCTAATGCATCATATGTGAAGAAAACTTAATGTTTGTCAGTTGATAAAAAATTGAATTGTGAAACAATCATTGTTGTGCATGTATATTTGAGATAAGCACCTTCCTTTCATGCAGATTTTATTAACAACCAAAAGCCACAGAATTTCGAACATACAAAAATGTAATATGAATCCCATAATAAAATTAACACTGAAACAATGACTCAAAATGAGATTTGAATCACAATATCTTCAATAATAAACTAACTCCATTCATTTTGGATGTTTAATTCAAATATCTCTGCACTATTTAAATAGGGTTTAAGGTTTTCTGTTCCCGTGTGACAATAAACCTTTCAAGAAACAGTAAAAATGAAACCGCTTTGTCAAACTCCATACCTAATGAAACATTGTAATAAAGCTTGAAATTCATTGCGAATTTTATTTGCTGTCAGTCGACTTCCATCTTGTTTGAAGGGATACGATATTCTCGAATATATGGTTTTTATTTCCTTTATTGGTCATAGCAACATCCCTATCTCTTCTATTTCTGTTGCTTAGCGTTTACAGAATTTTTTTACTGCTTTTTATTTTTGCGACAGTCGAATGATTGGTTGAATCGTTTTTTCGACATTCCTCGCGTGTATCTTCTTTCTTATTCTTATCGTATTGAGCATTTGATGACGAAATAAAGGCATTATTTGATCCCTTTTCTACTGCTGTTAATCTATTTTTGTGAATGAATTGCTTCTATCTAAGATGCCAGTTTATTTATTTATTATTTATTATTTTTTAATGTATAGCTTTTTATTCCTTTAATCCACTTGTCAATACTTTGGAACTAAAAAGCATTGCCATATCGTGGTGAATATTGTAAAAAAACCCCTTTATATTCAGTTAATTTCTTGTCTTGCAATATGTTTGAAGTTTTGTAGGATATTATGAAATTTAATTAATGTTACAATATCATATTATTTTCATTGTTTTGATGGTCATAAATAACCAAGAAAAGACGTTTTAAGAATTTTTCAAATTGTACTGAATTTTTACATCGAATTATCGTATATCAAAGCACAGACATTAAAATTCAGAGACGTTATAATACGATACATAAATTACATAGAACGCATAAACAACTCAAGTATTCGATGGATCTTTAATTGAATCAGAACAACAACATATTTCCGAGACGAAATGTTAGATATTGTAATCCGGGGTTAATTGAGCCAATTTTCATGACCTCAAGATTAATTTCGAGATTAGTTGCATATATGTTTCTAAAAATAAGGGTTTTTCTGACTGTTTCCTAGTTGGAAATTTACCAGAGAAACGTTTTGCAGCAGAATTCAAAACATTCAGCAGTTTAATAATAAATTATCTTTTTCCTAACTTTTGGTTAAAAATATTCTCTTAAGTGTGTTTATTTGCTCTGGTTACTTTTTTCAGTTCATGTCAATAACAAACGCAATATGGCGCAATGCTACACATATTTATTGTCATCCTGGGTGGAAATATACAAAAAAATCATGAAATCCAACAGAAGAAAATATTTTTTCAAGCAAAATTACCCATTTACAATTTATTTCAGTTTCTCTTTTGTAATAATTAAAATAAAAATTGTTCAGGAATTTTTTTAATAAATCTATCTAATGTCACATTAACATTAACGCCACTGTATACCCCCGAGCTCGTAACCCAATGGGTTCCCTGTCAGTTGAATGGGTATACGTGGAAGGAAGTGCATACCGTTCTCCCGCAGGGAGACATGATTGACCTCACACTTGTCCTTGCTTCCGTTAAGTCGTCCGATCCCGCGTGCGGTGTGTCCAAAGGCAGCAGAGCACAGAGGCTTTCTTGGATGATTGCAATTTTGAAGTGTTGAAAAACTTTTAGTTGTAGTATGAGAAACAAACCAATACACCTGACATGAAATTGACAAGAAAAAAAAATGGTAGCTTAATATTGGGAAGGATATTAGACAGGCAACACAATTAATCTCGGTTATATAAAAGGAAAAGATAAGAATACAAACAAAAAACACACAGAAAATCTATGTACAAAAATATACAGTGTAGAACAAGAGTGACTAATAATAAAATTACAGGACTAAAACTAAAAACAAAGGAAAGCTTTAAAATTTGAGACAAGTGCGGGATTTTTAGTAAGGCAAGCGTTTATTATCATTTTAAAGTATACAGTAATGACGGAACTCCAAAGTCAATCAATTGGACTATACAAGATGTAACAGTCTTTTCCACCTAATTAGAAAAAACATGGCCCTTCTAGGTTTTCTTACAAGAATTTGCTTTCTTTCTTAACAAATTATTCGCTTAAGGATAACAAAAGCGGCCTCTGCATCTTTAAGAGTACACTCACCTGGTGAAATGGTATTAAGGCAAATTTCTAGAGTTTCTGGAGAGTAAACCACATATTTACGTGACTCCAAGCCTTTTTATATACCATGGCCATATTTGGAGCATTTTGTTATTATTTCTTAATACTTAATATGATAAAAATAAATTTCTGATGAAATTCAAAAAGGAATTTCTTTACTCCTGATTTAGAAACCAACGGGATTACTTTGTACCGCAAATTTCCATGGGGCAAAGAATGCCTCTTTTTCGGTGCAAAGTTACCCTTCATCAGGAATAAAGCATCTTAACTAACAGTTGTATTGACAGTCAAAGCAAGAGAATGAAAGTTAGATTTATTACCTTTCACCATGAAATTCACTTACCTGCAGAAATGTTGCATTTTTTTAACCACAGAAGATTTTTCAGTACTGAAAGTTTCACTGCGGAAGCTGGATCAATGTTTTCTTCCTCCTGTAATCTTCTGCTTGATTGTTATATACATCCGAGGAATGAAATACACTCTTGAGACTTGCCAGTAAATGAGAAAAAAAATCTCAACCCTGTACCTCTAATCAGTAGCTTCTATTTCAATTTTCAGCGTATATTTTGAGGTCGCGATGGCTTAGTGGTAAGGATTCGGCTTTTTGGCCGTAGGTTTTCGAGTTTCGAAAGCCGATTCCACTGAAGATCGGTCGTGTATTGTGACTGTTGCACGTTAAATCATACGTAGGGGGCCGAACGTCCTCCCGGTGGAGTGGTGCGGAAGCTTGGAGAGGGGGTGCCAACTCAGGTGTCGTATTCGTCATCTGACCCAATTTCAAAATTACGAGGTCCGTTGCTTCAAAACGGTACGTTAATATAACTAAACTTATCTAAATTAACATACATTTTATGGTGAAATATTTTTAATGTTGGAAAGTTATCTCCATTGACGCAAAGTAAACCCGAATTACAGAAGTTTAAAAAACTGATTCATCAACTGATTTTTTAAAATTCATGGGATTCCTCTGATTGATTTCTTAGAATAGCTTTCAATTTAGAATGTATACATAGGACACGAATTGCTGACATTTGAAGTGTCATAACCATTAGACGAAAGCTATTCTCCAAACTCCCAAACCACACCAACATAAGGCTTTTTGACAAACGACGCTAGATTTCAAATAAATCAGATTCACATACACGGAGGGTATTTGATATAATCGAGTGTCAAACTTATGATCCAGTGAGTCTGAAAAAAAATCTTTTACACATGTGCACTTTTCCTCAAGGTGAAAATCTGCGCATCTCTTTTAAGTGTGTTGCACTTGATACAAATATGATAGTCATGTTTAATATAAAAGTATTCAGTACATTTTAAATTAGTTAACCTGTGTCAGATGCTATATAATCATGGCAAGTAAATATGTAAAAATTTGAAATTTTTAACCACTTCATTTGTCTAATATCAAGAAATGTCTTTAAAAAAATTGCTCTTCTGAGTATCTTTAACATAGCATGTTGCAATTTTGTTTTTCTATTTGGAAAGCGTAATACTGAAAAAAATGACATTAAATCAAAGTGTCATATATACAATTTCATAATATGAATGCAGCCTATTTATGGTCTCGTCATACACAATAAACATTCTGCGCTTATTTGATTTTGGAATTCATTGTTGTTCTTACAAAAGGATGAACCACGTGATGTCGCAGTAGATGACGCCATTATTAAAGATAGAAATTTATTGCAAACGTTTCAAAGTTCAGGAAGTAACTATACAGTGCCTAAATAAGAAAATATCTTAATAACAACACATCGAAACTTAGCCAAATTCAACTAAATAACAATAATACATATTTATGTCTTAAAATTTGTAGATATACATTTAATTAAACTAAAAGTTGGTAAATTTCTCTCTATTTTTTGAGAAGTTTTCTACTCGAACTTTTGCATCTAACTCCTTCGAGACTGGCTACAACAAGCCGATAACAAGCAATCGAATTCCTTTAACAGTCACCTTTGAATTTTCGCTTACACGCTGCGACAGTTTCCTAAGCACTGTGTCGCAGAATGACGGCATTAGGACAGAAAGAAACTTTTTGCACTTGGTTTAAAGCTCAAAAAGTATCTATACAATGAGAAACAAGAAAATATCTCAATAAAAACACATCGAAACTTAACCAAATTTAACTAAATAACATAAATACATTGTGATTTAAATTTGCAGATATGCATTTAATTAAACTAAAAGTTCATAAATTTCCCTCTATTGTTTTTAGAAGAACGAACTTTTGCACCTAAATCCTTCAACACTGGTCACAACAAGTCGATAACAAGTAATCGAATTTTCTTTAATAGTCACCTTCGGGGTTTTCGCTTACACGGGCAGTTTCCTAAGCATTGTGTCGCAGAATGACGGCATTAGGAAAGAGAGAAACTTTTTGCACTAGGTTTAAAGCTCAGAAAGTATTTATACAGTGAGTAAACAAAAATATCTTAATAAAAACACATTGAAACGTAACCAAATTTAACTAAATAACATAAATGCATTGTTATTTAAATTTGCAAATATGCATTTAATTAGACTAAAAGTTAATAAATTTCTCTCTATTTTTTCAGAAGAACAAACTTTTGCATCTAACTCCTTCAAGACTGGTCACAACAAGCCGATAACAAGCAATCGAATTTTCTTTAATAGTCACCTTCAAATTTTCGCTTACACGGGCAGTTTCCTAAGTACCGGGCTATTATTCCAACGAGTTTGCTTCGCCCCCATTTCGAACATAATCACCTCGTGCTCTTTCACATTCTAATTCCAAACTCAAACAACACAAAAGAAATATTTTTATAAACAACAACTTACTCGATGTTGAACAAATTAACCAGGACAAAATGAAACAAGTCTCAAGCAAACACGAAGGACAACGACATAATTAAAAGCAAAGAGCACAGAAATTCGTCGAACCTTGTCGATTTAATTAGCGTTGACGAGTGTTTCATAAATTCGTCGTTGAATTTGGTTTATTTCGATTGGAATTCTCTTCTTTAGTTAATTTTTCTTATAATTCTTTAAAGACCGTTATTCGGAATTTTGTTTAATAACTATTTGTACATTTATGTATTTATTGAATTTTGCTTAACTTCATATACAGATGAATTTGATGACAAATTATAATAAACATAAGAAAATCAATTAATACAAAGGTAAACTTACTTTGAAAGTCGATTTTATTATTCCATCACAAAAGTAGACTTTTGTAGATTTAATATCCTGCAATCTGACATCTTCTTTTTGTTGATCAATATTAAAAAATTATGTATGATGAAATTTTTTAAGCACAGATTCGATTTTCCTTGCTGTGCTATGAGATAGCACAGTTTTTTTTATTATGTGGGGCATCGTTCACATTGAATCAAATTATTATACGAAGTTTCCTTCATTATACTTGTCTCACTTCTTGACTCTCGTTAAAAGAAAATTATATACACATTTTCTGCCTTTGGGTTTATTTACATTAGAGGTTTCACTTTATCCAATCAAAGCATTAAATGCATTTATTTCTGCACAGTGAAAATAAAAGATAATTAATTTTTAGAAAAATCTTGGAAATCAAACAGAAGATAAAGTAACAATGAAATTGTCATGATTGAATAGATAAAAATTAAAAACAATATTCGCGGTCCCCGCTATCTGCCATAAGATTTTTACCACATATTTCAGAATCGCCCAGCATTAGTTTCTAAGTAACAAAAATGCAATCTTTCTTGGCTCCTCTGGACTTTTCTATAAGGGAAGTATTTCGCTTCAAAGCAATTTTATTCTGACAAAGGATGAAATCTACAAAATAGAGCAAATCATTTATTATGGGAACTAGTCTTAAATGACACTAATTTCCAATACCGCGTGCGTACCAGTGAAATTGCATGAAATCATGCTCAAATGAATCAAAACACAAAAAAATCGTATTTACTTACTTCAAATATTAATCCCGAATCAACTAGTTGCTCTCTTGTTGACATAAAAGAGCCCACTTTGCTACATAATTAATTTTATTACCGCCCTACGCAGTTTTAAGATTGGTTGGTTGGTTGTGTTGGGTTTTTTGGCGCAAGAGCCATGAAGTTGGCCATACTGCGCCAGAAAAATTGTAAAATCATGTCAAATTAAAAAAAAATCAAAGATTGCCATATGTAAACAAAACGATATAAAAGCTGATAAGTTAAAACTGAACTGCAGTTTTAAGATATTTAGATACTGGATTAATCCGCTTCAGATCAAATTTGTTTAGTGTTCCTTTTAATTTCTATAATTTAGATGCCACTGATTTGCTTGTGTTAAAGAAAGGAAACTGGCTTCAATTCTCTTAGCATAATCAGTCAACTGTTTTGGATAGTTTTAGAGATTTGAAACTAATAAATATCCTTTGCACCACTTGGTGAAATTTGGGTCTCAGTTTAGACAGAGAACTAGTCAAAATCCCATGAAAAATTATCTTTTTAATATTCACACTTAAAAATATTTGCTAGATTGTGAATTATAGAAAAAAATACTGTATAAAAAAATTTAAGATTTTGAGTTTCAACATTAAGAGCGTTGGAATATGTATATAGTTTTATAATTGGATTAACAAACCACGCAGGTATTCTAGACTGCATTTACTGTATTTTCAGAAGTGAAGCTGCAGGAACAAATTAAGAAATTTGATTTATTTAAAATGAAAACTCGTGTCATATTAAGCGATTTTTACGCAGAAAAAATGCAGTTGAATAATATAAATTTAAAATGAAAATATTGGAAATGTCAATATTTCTCTTAAGCCGCAGCGACCTTCTCTTTCCAGAAAAAAAGAATTACATTACTGAGACAAAATATCTTAAAACTTTGATTGAATACAACCATGCTCTGTCAATTTAAAAGTATTTTAAATCTTTCTCGACTCATTAATTTTTTTCTGCATATGCGAAGCGGTACAGTATGCACGATAAAAATTGAATTTACGCCCTATTTATCGTGATAAAACTAACCTTACGCATTCCTAACTTAAAACTAGGATAAATTATTAAGGAAAAATATTTTTCTCAATCGTAACTTCAAATGCTTTCTTTATATAAGCAAATAGCTAAGCAGATGATTTTTCAGATACTGCCCTCGCCTAGCATTCTTTAGCTTAACTCTTGTACCTGGGAAAGTAGAAAAAAAGTAATTTTAAGAAATTCCAAAAATGGAGAAATTTTTGACGTTAATCGTTAACAGTAGAAAATGTAAGAAGTAAGCAGTTTCTGAGCGAAGTCAAGAATAAGAAAAAAAAAAAAATGAAAAACGAATGGACAGGCTAAATCATGGTTTTGAGGAAACATTTTCTCGTGTTCTTCATCTTTTTGGTACATCACAAAAAGAGCTGTTATTTTGAAATGCAAAATGTATATAATTTAATTGTTATCATTTTGGTGTAACCGAGGGAAATCATAAATGAATATCTCTAAACAGGAGACACAAAAATGGCCAGGTTTCCTGAGACCAGGCTTCGATCAAGAAATTCAACAAAACACCCGCAGGGATTTCGCAGTTTTTTAAGCAAATAATTTGTCTGCGCGGTGTTCTTAATAATTGCTGATTGTTTTCATAGTATAAAACTTTTCGTTTTGTAAATTCCCCGCCTCACACTTCATGGCACGCTGAAATGGATTGGGGAACAGTCATTACTCACTTTGGCAATTACGGTCATTTAGAATTCCTACCATCCCCATTTTTAAGTGAAACTCAATTAAGCTCCAAAAACATCCAAACCGTCATAAAAATGTTTAAAAATGTATTATAATGATATTTATGAAGGCTGGAGTAGGTTACTTCTAGGTTAACCCGTTAAGGACCAGCGAAAGTAGAAAGAAGCGCTTCCCCAAGCCCGCGCGCTCCGGAAGAATACGTACACACGGGACAGGGTGACTTTTCCGTTAAGCCTAATTTCATTTAAAAAATTCATATAAAATCATTACTGCAAGTAAATACTCTGAAATTTACAATTTATTATCACTGATAGTATATCCGAATATAATGTAATAAAATTTTCATGATATTTAAAGAAAACAATTGAACTAAAATAAAATTTACCCCAAAAATACAAAATACTGTCTAGCGAACTCCAAAGTGCAAACGATAATTTCTACTCCAACCCCTAACCAATAAATATTCCATCCTTTTATCGTGCCATCAAAATATAAAAAAAATCCCCCGCAAAATAAATCATAGCTCTTTAATTGCGCAATCCTAACACGCGCAGTTGTTTACATAATCAAATAGCCCTGATACAAAAAGAAAAACCCGGAACCGAAAGTACATACTGAAGGTCAACATTTTGATACAACATTATTGGAAAAGTAACGGTTTTACTGTCATCTAGTGCCGATTAAAAGTTCAAATAAATCTTTCAAGTTGCGATCACATATACGAGACGATGGGCCTTAGGACACGGAAAGAGTGATCACATATATGCGATGATGGTCTGTGGGGAACGGAAAGAGTGATCACATATATGAGACGATGGGCTGTGAGGATCGGAAAGAGTGATCACATATGTGCGATGATGGTCCTGAAAGGTTTAAAGGATTGGTTTGGGTTCGGTGTTTTGGCGTAAGAGCCATCCTTGCCTAAACTGCGCCATGTATTTAATAGATTGAAGGAGCACAGACTCAATGTTTTAAAAATTTAATTGGGACGACTCAAACATTTAGGACCAGCACAAACATTGAAAAAGATAAGGAAGGAATTAAGAGGGTGGGTGCAGCCCTTTACATGGACGAAAATCATCGCGTTTCTTAACCATATCGGTAAAATAAAATAATCTTTCATTGGCAACATCGTTCTCCTCTCTGGTGAGAGCAGAAACAAAAAAGAGACAGAGTCTTCATTGACATCAGAAGGAGCATTAGAGCGGCGTCATATTGTGCGACTTAATCACACAATCCTACATTTATTCCATGTTTATAAAGCCAAAATGAAGTAAAGGGAGGAAAATTAAATAAATAAACCTTTCTTTGACATTTGCAATCATTTGAAGACGCTTCCTACTGCTGAAGTGTCGACTGCAGTCTAGGTAGAATGGGAAGTGAAAAACTTAAAAAATAAGACTTTACCACGATCCAAGATCGAAGAAAGTCACACACAAAGGCAGGCCAACCGATAAACTGAAGGAAAAAGAAGATCAAATCGCGTCGTTATTTCGTCATCAAATGCACAATACAAGATAAAGAAGAATGAAGAAACAGGCGAAGGTCTTCTTCATTGGATGTCGAAGCGCGATTTAACAGAACAATTCTGCATCTGCAAAAAGAAAGAGCAATGAAAAAATTCCCTAAGCGATATCAGTAAAAGCTAAACAATGGAAAAAGTAGAAAAGGGTATGTTACTACGGCCAATAAAGGAAATAAAAACTAGATTCTCTAGAATATTGCATCCTCTCTAAACAAGACGAAACTCCACTGGCAACAAATAAAATTCGAAATAAATTACGAGCTTCATCGCTTTGTATGGTTGAGAATGTCCTGTGTCAGACAAATCCTACTCGTCTTATATCTTGTATATAGCTTGAGAGTTTATTGTCACGCAGACTCACAAAATCTTCAACCCATTTTATTAGTGAAGAGAAATTTTTTATTAAATATTTAGAATGAATTAGGCGAAATGGAAATTTATTATTCAAGATGATATGAGAAAATTCCAATTCTGCACGTTGTTTCCGAGAGTATAGTCTTATCTGAATACACATTTTTGTCCGTTCATAATTCTTTAAATTTTTATTTTTATTGAACTGAATTAAAATGTTACCAACTGTATAGGAAGTTACTGAACATTACTGAACAAATGCTCATTCATTACAAATACCGTTTCAAAATTATAAGATTTATCAATATTAACTCGACATTGCATTTGGATTCATATTTTCATTACAAAAATGTATCCTTTTTTTCTATTCGTTTTGATTTTTTTACTTTCTCTATTCTGTTTTGAAGAATATTAATCATTAAATTTTTATAATTAATTATTTGTAATTAAATTTTCATTAAATAAAAACTTAATTAAAGAAGTAAATTTTAAAATTTGCTTTCTTCTTTTTCAGTATTTTGTATAGTAATACTTCGATTAACCGTCATTGTCTAAAAAAATCCGTTATAGTATTACAATACATTTCTGCAAGGTTCCTTCAGACTTGACTGTACCTTACTACTCTTATATTGAATCTAGTATTGATCGTTTTGTGAAATTAAATACAATATGTATGTATTATTCACTTTTAAAGGATTTTATTATCATTTCTGTCACAAGTCATCTGTGAAATCACGTTGTGAGGTCTTCTCTCGCCCTGAAGTTGCCACAGGAAAAGACCCCACACAAACCCTTTTTAGGACTAGAAAAGAAAGATCCAAGATATTTATCTAGGGTCATAAAACTACAAACAGCATTGCGCAACCGCCGGGCAAAAGACCCCACAAAGAGTTGGCAGCCTCAGAGACCGTCAGAAGAACTCTTAAAGTTCCGACCCTCGGCCAAAGGTCAGAGGAGAAAAAAAAACGAGGCTAGTGGTTGGAAGTTGCGGTCAACCACCCGACAAATCCCTGAGACTTAAATTTTCGGCCACACCTCATAGGGGCCCGGCGAAGGAGTTTATAGTTTGGAGTTTTGGTGAGAAAGAAGGAGATCGATGGAGAATTGATTGGGAGATTGATTCGAGATTCGAGACTCGATTCTCGAGATCGGAGAAGATAGAGAAGTCAGATCTCGGCGCGAGATTCTGCACTTGTACGGGCGTTCTTAGACCCCGTGGAACTGAAGCCAACCCTTGGCTAGAGACCTCCTTTGTAGAGCTGCAACGCATTAGAGCATTGCTTTAGGGGATCGCTAGAAACATAGTGAGCGTCGAATACCTCACTGGAAATTACCGACTTGGTAACTCATATAACCTTTGGTGGTTACGTAGATTAATTGAGCGTCGATTACCTCAATTTCCTCTTCCGGCCTTCGGACTTGCAACTCACCCTGAGTTAGAACTATTTACTGAACTTTGTCAGTTGCTGAATTGATCGCTTATCAATTGTCACGAGAACTCACCACTGATAAGTGCGAGTAATTCCAGTTATGAACATTTTATGACTCTTACGATATCATCCGGAGTTATGCTAATTATTTGAATGTATTTCTTTATGTGTAAATTCTTGTATAAACGACATTAATCAAGAGACATAATTAAATATTAATGTGCTGTATTGCTTTGTCTTGTTGATCATCTGACCGTACCCGGTATCACTGGGCTAAGACCTTGCAACGTTAATATACATATATATTAAGAGATTTCTGTTATACAGCCCTGGTATGGATGGTTAATAGAAACTTAGTCGACGGTTAAATAAAACCGGTTAATCGAAGTTTTACTGAACATATATTCCCAAGTTTATTTTTAAATTTTAATCATTAGTTGTTGGATTAATTGTGAAAAACATATAGCAAAATTTAGCACAAAATTATTTTAAAGAAAATTCAAATTCTAAAATAGTGACGTATGCATATGGACTAAAATATAACTTTATCATAAGAACGTAAGACTTATAACTCTTACTCCGAAGATATTAGATAATAATGGAACAAGACATCAATATCTCTTGATTTATTTCTATTTTCTATGGAACGATTCCATAGAAAATGATATGAAAATACAGAAAAATATCATAGTTATTGATATAAATGTTTAAATAAAACTTTCTACATGAAACTCCATAAATATTTGTCTGCCAACCAGAACACACATAATTTTTTATGTTAGAATATAAAATATTTTCTCATTGCCGATTTCTAATATAAACACTATATGAGTGAAGTAAAAATATAAAATATATTTTCTCATTGCCGATTTCTGATATAAACACTATATCAGTGAAGTAAGCAAAACATCTGAATTTCCAATTTATCATCTCCCTATTGCATGAGTATAGAAAAGAATAAGACATGTTTATTTTAGAAAAGAAATACAACAATCACTTTTCTGTCAAAAAATCAAATGAATGTTATATTATTCTTAGAAGCATTCATTTTAAGGTAACAATAATTTATGTAATATTTTAGAAAAATTCATAACCACGGTTTAGAAATAACATATCTCGTTTACTCGAGTATATTATGCTAAAGATTCTTTGAGACTTTATTGGATATTTATTGTTTTCAGCCAAAGCTAAATTTTCAGCCAGCGAAGTCGGTACGGTACAGCTTTCTCACTCAAGTGGTTGACGTGAAAACCATGGAAGATCAACTAATGATAGGAGTATCAACAACTGCATGATTTTTTGTTTGGGAAAACACCAGGCCAAACGAATGGTTGTACGTCGATAAGCAAGCTTCGGTACAAGAAATGTCTCTGATTCATATTTTTAATATGAGTATGGTAAATTTAAAAATAAATTGATGACAACACATAGACTTTTATGAAATGGTGAGTTTTTGAACGTATCTATTCCACTACCATTGCTTTTTTTCTGGTTTGTTTTTCACGTCGCTTAATTTAGAAAATTTCAGACCTATAATCTCTCTACTTTTAAAATTTTGTTTGGTCTGATACAGAGTGAATTAATATGTAATATTAGCCTATAGACATCTAGAGTAAGAAATTTCAAAATATTTTTTACTCTTTAATCCCGAGGCGACTTTTTTCTTCTAGTCCCTTTAAAACCGGGCCTGTTTGGATGATACGACATGAATTGAACTCTTTCAACCTGGGTGGTCATTTATCCAACCTTTGCTATAGCCTACCCTTAAGACCCACGGAAATGGGCTGTGGTTGGCAAGAATAATTGCCCCGCCAGACGCACTTATATCCTAAGCGATCTCAGAACCTCACCTCCCCTCAAAAGGAGACAACCGCCTCAGACCGACCTTCGTCGCAGTTAAGAGGAAATTTTTAGACCGCCTCGCTTGGTGTGAGAGTGTTAAGGTATGTGACCACCTTCGGAGCACTAATAACGGGAATTTTGTGAAAGAAACGGACAAGTTTATGTTTTTTCTCTACATATCATAGAAAGATAACATTAGTGGGGCATTGCGACCTCCGGTACAGCTAGCTACCTATTCTTTCCTTATTAGCAATTGGTCTAGCCTTCACACATCTTGTGATGTATAAGAGAGGTAGTGAAACAATCTAATTGGTGATTAAAGGTGAGAAATATTTGTACCATGGGGGGGATAAAAGCCAATCACTTAGTTGTACACAGGGACAACTTATCTAATATGCAACTTGGGCTGTAGCCTTGGGGCGCATTTCATCCAAGGATGTCTACAAATTTACTATGCTAATTTTATTTTAATTTTGAACTAAAAAATTTACTTATAATTGTAATTATGCTGAGGCGACGATTTGCCAAATTGTAAGGTTTAATCAGAGAACATGTGAATTTTTTAAATTCATTTATTCTTCTTAATTATTTAATTAGCTAGGCATTTTGCGGACTATAGGCAGTCAAATTCCTAGTTACGGTTCTGATGGGGAGCGAAAGAACTCTAGTCCAGGGCGCTGAAATTTGTTAAGATGGCCCTGGTTGTACAGCGTCTATCTTTTCCGCAAGAAAAATTTTGATGTGGATAAAAAAATCAGTAAGAAGCATTTCGATAGGTGTAGCTGGGAATGAAAACTTAATTTCCATTCAAATGGTCTGACTAATTTTTACGGAAAAGTTTGTCTCTGTGAATTACTGGATGCATCTGTTAATAGTCTTTTAGCCCATTATATCATCGTATTACATATCTGCAACAAACCCAAAAGGCGCAGTCTTTTTTCCACAGTAAGCTAGCTCTTCAAGACGATTTCATTGGTTGTTGCAATACCGTCACACTGTAGTTAACACAAATTGCTCATATATTCCCAAACAGATGGTAATACTGAGGAGATTTAAAAAAAACAGTTCCAGTTGACTCTTCAGTTGACGAGGAAGCTCCTGAAATTACTGCAGAATTTTGTGGAATTAAAAAAAAATGATACATCCATTTGTGAGAAATGTGGTCAAGGTATTTGTTATAAGAAAACTAACAACTGTTTTAAAAACTGAAATGTTGAATTTTTCCTGCC
>BGPR01001008.1:232909-275036 GCA_013235015.1 Araneus ventricosus | reverse complement strand
TTTTTCATTATGTTGCAGACATGCAGAAGATGCTTTTGTCAATAAATTTTTATTTTAACGTGCTAAATTTTTAAAGTATTTTTTCCATACTTACAATGATGTATTCCAACGTCTGAGTAATTTTTTTTTCAAATCGGGTTATTGTTAAGATATAAGGATTCGTCAAATAGACGTATAATGTGTTCCAGATGGACTAATAGGGGTTATTCAACACATTGCATTCGCATTAGGAATCCTGCCGTTGTGCATATTAAGAGATTTCTACGAAACAATCTGTTGATGAAATTCATCGAAACAAGACGTGTGAAAATGAAATTTAGAAAATGATATTTATACAATCAACAAGCATTTAAACGTATTCTATGAGTTTGTTGATCTTATTTGTAAACATGGGTAGTAATGGCGTTAAGGTGGTAGTCCTCCCGTTGGTGTGGTGCGGAAGTTAGGGAGGGTGACAGCTCAGGCCGACTCTCATCATCTGACCGTGGTTTAAAATTACGAGGTCCAAAATAATCCTAGTGCTTCTTCAAAGCGGGATGTTAATATAACTAACCTTAACTAAACTCGATCATGAACAACATTTAGGGTTTGGCCTGTTAGTTGAGGCGTCTAAGAAGCGCTTACTTTACTTGATTATGCAATTTTACTAATATATGTTTCCCTATTCCCGTCAATTACTTATGTATATTAACGGTTCAGACCACTGATGTTTGAAAAATTCCGGTTGAATAGCAACATACGCCGCGCTTCTTAATTTCTCCATTTAAAAATACAAAAAAATGTAACCCTCGACTACTAAGATTCTCAAAATCTAGGTACAGTTATATAGGGAGGTTTTGCTACTAATTGATCTGTGAGATGGATTCGTTCTCCCTTTTCTCCTCACTGCTGATGGTGGAGATATGAATGGCAAGCCTTTTATCTCTCCCCTAAGGGTTCCTTTAATGACCACTCTTCTGCCTTCTTTCCCCGGAACAACAACCGGCTAGAAATCCTACTAGTATAGAAATGGCAATTACGGCCGGCTTAGGAGTTAGAGGTTAACACTTAACAAATGCTAGTGTTACATACTATCTGTCTAATCTAAATTGAATCGAAAAGACGAGCATTGCAAAATCAGAGTATGCACTCAGTTTGACTCAACTATCGGTGGTTTCGAATTAGAACGATAGTGCAGCTTTTGGCACTCAGACCATTAATAATGTTCAGAGCCACAGACATTTAACGATTGATATATGAAATACGGATAATTCAAGTGGAATCATAAAGTTTGGCAGATAATGATTCATTTGGTTTCGGTATATGATTATGGACAACCAGTTTGTCGAACGATTCCATGCTGTTTTTTACTTTTGCTTCCCTCGAAAAGGAATCCTGGTTACAGCCTTGAATCATATACTATATTCAGTAATAAACGTGTTAAAGTCATTGCCGACAGATCAATTTGAATATTCCTGTTCTTAATAATATATAACGTTGTACAGAATATTTGCTGATTTTTTAAAAAAATGTGGATAAAAATAAGCTTTATTGATATTTCAATTGAAGTTTATTGTGTCGATCACATATTTAATAGCTTAAAATTTTTAAAAAAGCACTATAAAGAATCATTAACTTACTAATTTTGTTTCTTAAAGGGTAATTAAAAATTAGTATTTTCATTATTTAAGGTTTAAGCCTCTTCTATCTAAGAGTATCTTACTGACCTTATTATATATTAAGAAAATGATGAAAGAATAAAATTATTCTAAACAGCAAATATAAATTAAACAAGATATTGAAATATTATTTAAAATAATTCAGTATACAAGTGAATATAAAGTATATATTCAAATGTACAAAGGTTTTTGCCTTATTTTTTTCTAACATACCTTTAATAAATGTTTAAAAAAATTAAAAAATCAATACGAAAAATAAAAAATCCAAGAAAAACCATAAAGCTTAACATGAATAATAAAGGAGGGTGGACTAGATAATTTTTATCCCAATAATTTAATATTATACTGTTTATAGACTTTTAATTAAGAAATATGGTCAATTTATAGGAAAGTATATTTTTGCTGTCTTAATTTATTTTTAAAGTTACATTTTTAAAATTATGTTGAAATAGCATCTTTTAAAAAAGCATTTTATGATATGACACTTATATTTTATTTTCCATGAACTAGTTAATGATTTTTATTTAATATTATTTTTATTTTATTTCTGTAATGTTGCTGGTTTAAAATACATTATTTAAAATTAATATTTTCCTCCTGTAAAACAGCATTTAAACTTAACGATTGTTAGTTGATAATATTTGCTTGCATAATAGTCATCTTTTGTAGTTTTTTACACACGTTCTTTGAAATATTTCCCATTTTTCTGTTTCATGTGCATTTCCTCATTTTTCACTTTTCAGTAATCAAATGGCTGTTATTCATTACTCTGTTTAATATTTGCCAACCCTGATTTCTCTATTTCAGTTAAATTTATGAAGGTCAATAGGATGGATCAACAGGTCAAAAGAAACTTCCATTTGAAAAAAAACAGAGGCCTACAAATTAATCTTAGGTGAGTTTCTTTATTTTTGTTTCAATTTTTTATGTTGTCAGTTGTAATAATATTTTCAACCAATTTAAGAATTTCATTTGGTTTAATGACTTTAGTTTTTGAGAAAAATCAATCAGTATTAATATTTATTTCCTTTTTTATTCACTTAAAAATTTCCTCTCTTTTTTTAAACTAGGTTTTTGTCAGGAATAAATTTAAAATTTTTGTTTTAAATTAGTGGTTAGAGATCTTACATTACAAATTTAAATTGAACCTATTAATGATTTTAGCGTAATTAAATTTAAAATTGTGTGAAATGTAACAAACTACAGATCATGAATGTTATACCATGTTTGATTACCCAAAAGTTTGGCTTTTATTTAACTGTGCATGGTTGTTTTCTTAACAAAAATTGGAAAATAACTGTTTCGAAAAGAGCCGTTAAAGAACAATTCAAATTGTTTAAAAGGGAACAAGAGCAGATATTAAGTGTTCACAGAAAAGAACAAATTTTCCCATCTCTACTTTATGATGTGTAATACATGTCTTTTTTTTTCTCTCGGAAATTTGCTTCCAAAATTTTAAGGATGTAAAACTTAACATTGTAAGTGAAGCAATGAGTCAAAATTTCGAAAGAGCTAGAGGTAAACATTAATAACACTATTTACAGTCAAACTTGGATAATTCGAAGTTGAAGGGACCAGAGAAAAGTTCGATATATCCAAAAATTCGAATTACAAACAGAAGAGATAAATAAAAAAATATAAACTCCACGATCAAAGATTTAACACATAAACTTTATCTAAGAATACTGCTACATTTTTAAAAATCAAATTGAACATTTTTTTACTAGCTTAATTATTCATTACTTTAAAAAAAAAAGGCAGATATTTTTAATTGTTTCTGTGAATGCAATCTGAAAATGCAGACAGGTTTTGGATGATCAATCAATAGTGAATGGAGTAGGGAGGGGAGAGGGTAACATTAGAGGGACGACAGAAAAATCCTCGGAAATCAAAGCATAGTGACATTCCAACCCTCGCTTTTCTTTTCCTTAGAAAGACCGTTAAAATAAATAATGCACCTTAACTGAGAAAAGTCTCAAGAACAATTTTTACCGTAATATTTTAAGGGCAATCGCATGAAAAATTCGAATTATCCACGATTTTTTAACATTATTTTAATACAAAATTCTAGGGACCGAGCAAAAATTTCGAATTATCCAGAATTGACTGTACTTCCATGAGATTCCACATTCCTTATATTTCTCACTCCCTTTACCCTTATGTGGTGATATGTGACATTTTTAATTATATCTTTTTGTGCTTAGATTTAAAAGATTGAAAATAAATTTGTTACTGAATAATCAGAAAATGGTAATATTTCCTGTTTAAAAAATATTACATTCTCTTGAAAAGTGAAATGATCAACAAAATATTTTGTGAGAGCATAATTCAAAATTACTAACTGCTTTGTTGTCTAAACTTCGATAGTTTTTAAAGGATTGGCAAATTCAGTTAAAAACCTAAATATTTTAGCCCTTATACCATATTTTTAAAACTATTCATTTCTTTTTTGCAGAAAGAAAAGATCAGAGACAAGAGCAAGGAAAAATTGGACTGAAATGTTACCTGAATTGTAAATGATGTAAAATAAATTAATATTAAATGTTTATTGTGTGACTATTTATTGTTAATTGGACTGAAATGTTGTCTCAATTGTAACTGATGTAAAATAAATTAATATTAAATGTTTTTTGTGTGACTATTTATTGTTCACTGTGCTTTGAAATTGTAAAGAATTTGGTAAGTGTAAATAACATGCAGGCTGAATATATTATGGGATGACACAATAGCTGGTGATAAAGCTTTATATTTTGCTGTGTAAAAACTAGACTTGCATTTGATGAAAAACAATATGGGAGGAAAAATTGGAATGTAAGGGGTGGGCACATGAAGCCTGCAGAGAAGCATAATCAAAATTTAATTTATGATTTCTGCTCTTAAAATTTGCATAAATCTGATCAATTAACTTAATTTACAGATAAAACAGGGTTCCTACAAACTTCCAAAAAATATTTATTTTATTCTTCAAAATATAGTTCTTTTACATTAGAGAATATTTATCTTTGGAACTAAAGGACTAATTTATCAATAAAATAGAAATTTAAACAATTTTGGAACCTGGTTTGATCAACCTTTCTTCTATATGAGATTGTGCTAATAGTTGAAAATCAAAGTTCTAATAAAATTTCCTCAATTTTTCTCTAAATTATTAAATGATTTTGATGTATTTTAATTATGAATTTGCAGAACTATCTCATTAACTTGTCTGAAAATTAATTATAAAAATATTTTAACAAAAATTTTCATTAGTGAATTCTAAAATTTTTTCAAAATCTCGTGAAGAAATTCTAGACTGATCTAAAAGAAATTTTAAAATATAAGACATTTTCTTAATTTTTATTAAAATTGTTTAATTTTGAATATTATAAAATTTTAAGTAATTTGCAAGTAATTGAATATTGTAAAAACTACTGACAATTTTAAAGTAAAAAATTCAGCAATGCTTTGTAGACTCGAAAAGAAAAGACTGAAACAAGCTTATAAAAGGCTGAAAAAAAGTGGTTAAAAGGAAGCCTAAAACAAGCTTATAAAAAGCCTTTAAAAAGGTAAAAGAAAAGGCGGAAAAAAGTCTAAAACAAGCGTATAAAAAGTCTGAAAAAAGGTAAAAGACAAGCTTAGAAAAAGGTCTAAATCAACCTTTTGAAAGGCTTGAAAAAAGCTTAAAGAAAGCCAGAGACAAGCTTAGAAAAAGGTTTAAAACAAGCGTGAAAAAAGGTAAAAGACAAGCTTAGGAAAAGGTCTAAAACAACCTTTTGAAAGGCTTGAAACAAGCTTGAGGAAAGCCTGAAACAAGCTTGTAATAAAAGCTTGGGGAAATCTTACTGAAAACCTTACAGACAACCTTGTTTCTTGTTGACTAGCTAACCTTTCCGCTACCTTGCCGAAAAGGTTCAACCCTTGTCATGGAAACCTTTGTGACAAGCCTTTACCCTTGCCGACGACAAGGTTTCCAAAACCTTTTAGACAAGCTTTCTTTGCTATCTGGGCATCCCAATCTTAAATGTTTTTTTCGGAAGTGGAAGTACTGCAGGAATACTTTTCCAACAAACAAATCGCGATTGAGAAGAGAAAATTTTCTAATATTTTGATTGAATACAACCATGCCTTTTCATTTGGAAAATATTTTAAAGGTTTCTCAACTGAAACTTCTTTTGCGTTCGCAAGCCGAGCAGTAAACACGATTCGAATTGAAATTTCCCATATTCGTTCGATAAAATAACTTTACATACTCCAGGTTCAAAAATAGGAAAAAATATGTTTACGAAAGCGAATAGCATTTCTAAATTTTAGTTTCGAATATTTTGTTTATATAAATATATATCCATATATTAAGAAGTAGCTTTTTCAGACATTCACTCGAATAATATTCTTTAAGTTAACTCTTCTGCGTATATCTGAAAAGAAATAATATAAAAAACATCGAAAAATGACGAAATTATTGACGACTAAGAATCATTCAGAGTAGAAAACGTAAGAAGGAGGCAGTTTCTAAACGAAATAAAGAATAAAAAATAGAAAGAGAGTAAGAGAATATTTGTTTATTTTTCGAACAGAATATTTGTAAATGAAAAGAACAGAGTTTTCTTCAAAAACTTTATATTTCAGTTATGTGAGTTTAGAAAAACGCGAGAGAGGTAAAAAATATTAAGGAAACAAACTGTGTCAAAAGACTTTTTAACTAATAGCAGAGAAAGAAAGTGGAAATATTTACACCTTTCCCAGAGAAGAAAGAATTACTGAAAGATTTCATCCAGATAGTTGAAAAATAAAGGTCAAGAGCGAAATTTGTTTCCCCTCGCATTTATATTTTTCACTTCTGCGATACATAATTGATTTGCGAGAGGCATAAACTCAGTATTACCCTTTAAAAGCTCAATTTTTCAAAATTGTATAAAAAGGTTTTTTGACTTTCATTTCTTGAATAAAACATGGGAAAATACTTTAAAAAATCCTATTTTGTTTTAAGTAGGTTTAATGAGAAAAAACCTCCGTTGGTTACCAACGGACAACGCTGGGCATTATTTCAGAAAAAAAAAATTTCCTTGATAAAATTCTACAATTCTAAACACAGGTGAATTTTAAGAACTAATAATACGGATAAGGAATTTCCTTCAACATCGTAGAATAAAATATAGTATTGTCAAGCGTACCAACAAAGTTAAAAAGATGCAGCCATAAGTTAAAAACATCCATTTATTTTTATTTTTATCAGCACTCAGGCTGCCACCTATATGTAGCAAATTGATTTAATAAAAATTTCAGTATATATCCTATTGGCAACAACAGGGATTAGAGCTTTAGCCTTATTCTCAAGATTTTAGAAGACAAATTAGGTATGTTGCTTAAAGCCAACACCGGGCAGTTAAAGGGTTATAAGACTTGCGTGTCTTATTGGTGTTTAATATATATATTCAAAATACCTCACAAAACCAGAAGATCAATTCTGAACCTAAACCACTGGACCGATTTCGACAATTTTTATTTCATTCTAGCTGATATTTCCGTCGTTTCTCGGGATTAAAAGAGTTTCGTGTCTAAAATTTTAATTCAAAAACTACTTTTGTATAAAATATTATAATACAAATGAAAAATCAATTGAACCGTACGATTTTTAAAAATCGCCGATAACTTATTTTCTCCATAAGTTATTAATACTCTGTATATAAGTACTTCAAATTTTGTTCACAAATGCTGAAAAATAAGAAAGGTTTCAATGACCATTTTTGGAATATTAATTAAATAGAAATTTTTTATTAATAAAAAGCCTGAAAATAAATCGAATCAATAGTTGTTCATGATATAAATTGTTAATCGTCTCTCCAAATATTTACTTAAATTTTTTTATGTTCTTTCAGAACTCTGTTAATTTATTTTGGCAACAGTTCTTCGTTTGTATTCTTGTTCTTCAATAATAAAAATATATTGTTACAGATTGTGTATAAAATTAATTTTGAAAAAATTATTAAAATGAAGGTACACAAGTGAAATTTGTGTCACTGTAAAGCTAATTTTTGAATTTTAAAAAGGTGTAAAAATACTTTTTGAGATCATTTTTTTGATATATTTGAAAGATATCGCCAAAAATGCCAAAATCATGCATAATTTTTAATTAACATAAATTTTAAATAACTTTTGGGCTTAAAATATAAAAGGTGAGTAGTTCAAAGTCTCACCGATTCCTAGTAACGGAGTATCTGCTGTCTGTCCCCCAAGATAACTGTCACCGCCAAATTGTCTAGTTTACGGCGGTCGCTATAGCAACTTGTTATGCTAGGATCTGAGTTTTTTTTAAATTTTGGTACCAGTTTGCGGTGGAACAAATTTGACTGAACTTCTACCTACTAGAAATGGATTCTTCCTACGGTAACCTGTTTCTATAACGACCGCCGTAAACCTGACAATTTGACGGCGACAGTTCTCGTGGCGGACAGATATTATAAAGATCCTTATTTCAGAGTCGTCTTCATCTATTCCATAATTTTTTTAATTAAATTTTAAAAATTTAATAAAAATTAAAAGAAAAATTGCACAGAAATGGAATTGGCATCATTAAAAAGGTAAAATGTTGAGCTTAAAGTTGGTCTAAAAATACTTCTTGTGGGGTAATTTTCTCCGAGGTTACTGCGAATAAACGACAAAATTCCAGTTAATTTCTACATAACTGGCTCTTTACTTATGTTTTACATTTTGAAAAGTTGACAGAAATCCTCCTCTTATCTTAATTAATAGTGTACAAAGTTTGGTTGAAATCGGTCCAGTGGTTTAGGAGGAACTGTGGAACATAATACTCACAACGGCTTTTATTTATATTAAGATAACATTTAGAGAGTTCGCCAGCCACAACCACCCTACCGATTTCGACAATTTTTATTTCAGATGATAGCTTATGACCTTTAGATATGTGATCAATGGTCGACTTCCCACCTCCCTCCATTTTTGAGAGAAATCTAAGAAACACTACTCCACTGTACATATTCTAAGGGGAAAAAACCATGAGACAGTTATCCAGCCCAACCACTGGACCGATTTCGACAATTTTTATTTCATCTGAACGCTTATGACCCTAGATATGCCATCAATCGTCGTCTGCCAGCCACCACCATTAGTTTTAGATATATATGTGGGAATTTTACTTTCCCAGCATACCTTTTTTCCTATATTAAATCACTGAAGTTTAATTCCTCCCTTATAATATTTTTCAACTCAGCGAATGAGTTAATTTGAATAAATGCTAAGTCAGCAGAAAGATATCGAAAGGTAACGGTCACGCGCAATTGAATCACAGACCACGTGACTCGCGTAGGAGTTCCGTTCTGTTAAAACGCTATGTAATGTTTGATATTCAAGCAGATCATGTAGAATCATGCAGAAATGTATCACAGGTCTGGCAATTTAACGACGCTCCGGGGTCACTCCCCTGGTAGCTACATCGGTGGTAAATGATATGGCAATTAAAAAGGTAATTAATATGTCTACGGTTTTTTATCTTATGTTTAAATACTGAAGAACGTAATTTAACGTGTCCTAACTAATGTAGCGCTAAGTAACTTTAAATGATAAACCATCTTTTCTATCTCTAATGTGTAAATACACTCATACCTGTAATTATCTTCATTCATTCATATTTCCTTGTCTTAAAATAAACTTAATTAGTATCTAAACTGAGTTTTTGGCGGCGGGATAGAAACGGGGACCTTTCGGTTCCAAGCCGAAGATTCTAACCACTAGACAAAAGGACTTCCCAATGTCCGGAGGCGTATATTGGCTAATATATATCAGAGTAGGAAGGCGTAGCACGGTACGCCACAGAAGCAACCACCAGCTTGTTTGATATTATCTGAATATCAAGTAAGCGATGTGCTGCGTGCATATGCGCAGATTGCTGCCCAGATTGGTGGTGCGCAGAACGTGCAGACTTTGTGCTATGAAATGGTCATAGACTTTGTGCTATGAAATGTGTCACAGGCTTATGTGCTATGAAATGTGTCATAGGCTTTGAATTGGGAGAGAGCTGCGTTGCTGTAGGAGTTGTCGTGCTGCCATCTGGTGAATGCAGAAGATGGAATTTACCTGAATTTTGGTGCTGCCATCTATTAGTGGGACTGAAAGTTGTTGTTGCGTGTTCTTTGTCCGCGAGTCACCACTTTGGCGGCGGGATAGAAACGGGGACCTTTCGGTTCCGAGCCGAAGATCCTAACCACTAGACAAAAGGAATTTCCAATGTCCGGAGGCGGATATTGGCTAATATATATCAGAGTAAGATGGCGTAGCTCGGTGTGCCACAAGTTCTCTTTATTGTCTTATTGTGTACTCCTCTAGGTGCGCGAGTAGATAATTTTCCTTTCCTATGTAGACTGGTTTTGGGAATAAACTTCACCCTTTAGATAATTTAAGTGATACTGATCAAAACTTAATTCTCCCAAACCATCCCTCTACATATATGGCAAATTAAAACTGTGACGGAGTCTATTAGCCTCTACAACCGCCAATTCGCCAATTTATTTCGCCAAGTTTCAAGCCTATAGGCACAGACTATTAATGTGACAGGAGGAAGCTGATGGCTGGAGGCGGCTATCCTTTCTTTATTTTGGCGAACTCATAGTGGGTCCTATGCTGACGGCTAACAAATTTCTATCGCTTTCAGAATTGAAAAAGAATTGAAAACAGGTAGACACTTGCTACTTAAAAATGGATAGTAAATGCAGACAATCTTCATGAAACAGTCCTTAAACTATTGGTAACTTCATAATTCTGTGCTCACCTGAGTAATCTGGCATGGTTTAAGAAATGGATGTGTTACTCAATGTGAATAATCGGTTATTATGGATAATCACTGCAGTAATTATGCATAATAATCGGCGATTATACATAATAACCAAATAAACCTGTTAAAGTGGATAACTTATGAGAATTTGTCACATTATCCGATTATTATGAATAATTACCAATGAAGTTTGGTCAATGTAATTATTTTCGGTTGAAATCTATTTCGTTTTTTTTTAATTTGAAAATTTGAGTACACAGTTGAGGGGTTAAATCTTTTCGAAACCAAATTATTTGTGGGTTGTTTTTGAATCATCTCCTGTTTCAAATGTAGAATTTCAATCGCACTCGCTATGCCTGCGGCAGCTAAGTAGCACGACTTAGCTAGCAGTTGGAGCCAGATTCTAGTAGCGTCGCTGCCTCACTGAATGTAAGGGGAATATGCGTTTTTAAATTACTCAAATGAAGCAAGAAAAATTGTACTCACAATATACCGGCGGCATCTGAAATGGGTAATTTTTTTAATTTAAAAAAAAAATACCTCCTACGGCTTCCTTAGCAACGGAAACCGGAACCTACTGGTTTCGCTAGTTCATTGAATGTTAGAATAATTTAGGTTAAACCCTTCCGGTAAGATTTAATCATGGTATGGTGCTGTACAGCATGAAAATCAATGACGAGCTATACTTGTCATTTTAGCGGAAGGGGTTCATTTATCAATGAATTTTAATAATGAGATCACATGCCCATGTAATTAATCACATTGACCAAATTTCATTGGTAATTTAATTGATAATAGACAGTTAATGTGATAAATTCTCATAAATTATCCGTTTCAACCGGTATATTAATCGCCAATGATTATCCACATTGACCATTACAGATATAAAACAAAGAAATATTTAATAGTGTATGATAATTTTCAATATTATAATAATATTTAATGCCTTTTTTGTTACTGTTAGGAAATTCTGCATATAAGTTATGAAATAACTTGCATTCATTTCTAAATTCGTATTGTCTCTCGCACTTTTTACTATAAGATTCGAAGCATTCTTTCCTCAACGTTTTGCGTCATTGCTTTGAGCTAATCACTTCACTTGACATCTAAATTCACAACTATTTAAACGGAATCTCATGACTTTGTCTACACGACAACTGCAGCTGATATCTAGCTCTACTAAATGTTAGCAGAGTATATAATATAGCATATTTACGGATCCTACTATGGTTTGGATTGAGGTCGCTTTTCATTGGCTCTCAGCGTCACGTGACTTCGCTTGCTTCTGAATGATGTCATAGGAAAGCGCTTTGTTTTGATTTGGATTTTTATCTTAGCTATTGTATCATGAGGAAACCAAAATTATCTTTTAATTACGATTATTTGGATATTTCTAAAGGGAATGATGAATTCAAGATAAAGATAATTTTGGTTTCTCCATGATGCAATAGCTAAGACAAAAATCGACATCCAAACTAAGCGCGCTCCTATGACATCATTCAGAAGCAAGCGAAGTCACGTGACGCTGAGAGCCAATGAAAAGCGACCTCAATCCGAACCATAGTAGGATTCGTAAATATGCAAGTATATATCCTTGTCTTGACTATGTACACATCCTCCAGTCTGAAGCACACGGGACAAGTTGGCTCTCTTACTCCGGGTTCCACTTGGTGAGGTGGAAGTGTTGTAACTGTAAATATGTTCTTAAAGTGTGTTCGTCCCAATAAATGATTTTTAACGTATTCTTTCCTCATTCCTGATGTTATTCGATTGCTCTATCATTCATCGAAATTTCCTCATAGGAAATCTCCTCAGGCCTGGAAGTTTCTGGACATAACCTATCATCTAGCAGCAGCCTTTTCCTAACAAAATTATAAGTCAAGCTACCTGTCCCGAACAGTTACTTTTATATCTTAGATATAATATAGTTTATAATATGATGAGAATTTCAGCCACCAAGTTGTTTCATTTCAAGTCACGAGTTTCGAAACTTTACGAAAAGGAAGAAATCTTGTGATTAATGAGAATACAGATTATCCGATAGATTTGTTTCCAAAGAAATAAAATCGGAAAAATCATCTGATAAAAAATATTATAAAAAGATTGGGTAGATTGGGTGTAAGTGATTTTTAAGTGACTAAGTACTTGTCTTACAGTATTTCTTTCCTAAACTATACAATAGACCTTTTGATTGGTAGTGTCTATTGATTTCATCCATATCTCAAATTTGTTATTACAGAGTTAAAACTTGTTATATAGTGACATTTAGTCTCCATGCTAAAAAATCTAAATTGAAGCACAGAATGATAAAGTCATTAAATAGAAGCCTTCATTATGAGTCAAAACCACATGATGATGTTTTCCACTGCCGAAGTACTGACAGATGGGTGAAAGGAATAAAAGGTAAGAAAAATCGAAAATAAAATTTTAAAACATGTATCCAAGAAGGAAACAATTCACTCACAAAAAAGAAAAAGCGATAAACTGAAGGGAGAAGAAGATCAAACATCGTCTTTATTTCGCCATCAAATGCTCAATAACATAAATAGAAAAGGAAAGAAACAACATCGATCCCGAAATGTTAATGTTTCTAGTTTCAAATTTGCAATTTGCACCTTGGAAATCCAAAACACAGCACCAATTCCTACTTTTCGAAGTTTTACATTAGTATTTGCTCTAAAAGGTGCAATATGCCTTCTTTTTAGTAGATGTCTGATTTTTTCCAAAGCTCATCCCCCCTATTTATTGACAATTTCTTAACTATAATTCAGAATATTAATCAATTGATGTATTGATATCAGTGTTATCATTTATTTACATTTAATCGTATATTAGTAGCATTTTTTGATTCAGTACATGCTTCGCAACTAGGAGCGGCTGTCTTATATATGTACCCCTAATTTGACGATTTTGATTATAAATACTGCATTTGAATTTAATAATTGAAAACAGGTAATAATTCATAATTATAAATAATAATGATAAATAACTCTATTAAACAACGAGATTCCAAAAAAAATTGGCACTGGGACTTGTTTACAGGTAAGATAAAATTTTTGAGGAAGTATTTTCTCGTATTTTTCTTGTTTTGTGGCACAGCACAAAAACAACTAAGGTAGGTGAGTCAAAGGTGGCCAGTGTTCCTTAGGTAGCCCACCCCTCAAAAGTAGGATTCATTTCATTTTTAATCACAACATGGTGCTACTACATTGTAAATCATGTATGTATCTGTTGTGCACGTGGCTGAATTTGAAGGGATCACCTTGATCGGCCTCCAGGGTATTCTGTGATTTCATTTTTGAGGGGTAGTTGTTCTAATTTCCAGGTAAGAAGATATTTTAATTTACATGTGTTTGAATTCTTAAAACTTTCTGTTATGATACATTTTCTGAAAGCTTATTTCTTTCTCTTTAACCGCATTTACTTCAATTCTAATAAATTAACCATATTAATGGTTTTAAGTCATGCAAATGGCGGCCATAGGGAGTAGGGTCCTGGGTGTCGGTCCACATTAGGGAACAAATATGGAAATCAATTTAGAGCGGATAATTTTCAAATTTTCCACTTAAATACCTGAACAAACTTATTACCATTTCTTGTTAAATTTGTAACAATAAAAGTTATATTTTTTTATTTAATAATATATAATAAGGTACTTTTCCGTTAGCCGGGCGCAAATGTCGCCAATTGTGAACCAAACGCGAGCCATGTCGCCAATTGCGAGCCAAGTCGGCGGGCGCAAATGTTGCCAATTGCGAGCCAAGTCGGCGGGCGCAAATGTCGACAAAATTTGGCGGAATTCTGCATTATATGGCGATTTTTCGCTTGCGCCCGGCTAACTGAAAAGTATCTATAATAAATCTAAAATGAAGTATAGAGAGGAAAATGAAACGAATAAATACTTTCTTTTACATTCACAATCCTTGATTCTGCTTTCCATGGTTGAGATATTGACTACAGTCTGAATAGAGAAAGACGTGAAAAGCTTCGAAAATAAGAGAAACTGGTACCCAAGATCGAAGAAATCCACCCACATAAAAAGAAAAAGAAAAGACCAACCGATAAACTGCAGAAGAGAGATCAAACGGCGTCTTTATTTCGTCATCAAATGCACAATACAATAAAAACAAGAAGGAGGAAACAGGAGAAGGCTTCTTCATCGGATGTCGAAGAGCGGTTTAACAAAACATTCTTCTGTCGCAAAAAGGAGAAAAAGTAATAAATTCCCTAAACGGCATTAGTAAAAGCTAAACAACGGAAAAGGAAGAAACGGGGATGTTACAATGGCCAACAAAGGAAATAAAACTATATACTCGAGAATATTGTATCCTCTCCAAACAAGTCGGAAGTCGACTGGCAAAAAATAAAATTTGGAATGAATTTCGGGCTTTATTGCTTTGTATAGTTCAGTGTGTTCAAAGAGTTCTTAGCTTACATATTGCTTGAAAGGTTTATTGTCATATAGTCATACAAAATCTCAAATTCCAATTTATTAGTGAAGATAAATTTTTGTTAAGTATTTTAAAATGAATAAGGCGAAGTGGAAATTTATTATTCTAGGTAATTTGATTAAATTCCAATTTTGAAACTCTGTTTCAGAGAGTTAGTTTTATTTTTACTTGATTATACATTTTTGTCCGTTCATAATTTGTTACATTTTTATTTTTATGCGACTGAATTATTTTATTACCAATTGCAAAGGAAGTTACTGATCAAATACTCATTCACTACAAATACTGTTTCAAGATAATAAGATTTTTCAAGTGAATGATATCAACTCTATATTGCACTAGGATTCATATTTACATAACCATCATTTATGTATTAGTTTTTCTATTTATCTCGAATTTGAAATTGCCATATTTTTGGATTGAAGAAGAAGAAGAATTAATGCCTTTTTGTATTCATTTTTATTTCATTAAAGTAGAAGTAAAGAAAGGAAACTTTAAAATTTGTTCTCTAGTTATCTTTATATTTCTTTATATAAGTTTTCCCAAGTTTATTTTAAAATTACAATCGTTAATTGTTAGATAAATCCTCAAAAATTTATTACAAATATTATCTTAAAAAGTATTTTAAAGAAAATTCAAATTTTAAAATAGTGAGGCACATAAATGAACTAAAATATAACCTTATCATAAGAATGTAAAACGCATGACTCTTACTTATTAGATAATAGATAACAATGGACAAAGTTATCAATATTTTTTTGGTTTATAATGAACTTTTCTACAATATATGATGTGAAAATACAGACAAATATCTTAGTTGTTCAGACAAATGTTTGAATAAAACTTTCTGCACGAAACTCCATAAATATCAAGCTGCCAATCCAAGCCACACATACCCGCTAAAATTACTTACCCCCCCCCTCCTTAATTTCAGAACAACTGCAGCTATAGTCATAGCAGTGGTACTTAGGTATAGTAAAGTGGCTATGCGCTACGCCACGAGACCGCTTGCAGCGACAGCTGGCACTTCGGAGTTAGCGTTCCTATCTCGAAAACAATACGATACAGAGAAAAATGTCCATTACAAAGTTGAGAAGATCATCGATTTAGTACGTAAAGACACCTTGGGGAAGAATACCAGAGGAACGTTTTATAAAGAGGAAACAACAACTAGTTATCACAAGATACCTTTACTTTTGTTGTTGAAACTGCTCCCTGTCAGCTGATTTGGACTCTTGTCTGAATTTCACGTTCCACACTTTTCAGCATATCAGTTGACACGTTGGCACAAGCAATAAGCAATACGACATCGACGGTCCTGCAATGTTGGCGGAAAGATCACACAAGCATGTTGTTTGAATTATTCCTTTAGGAAAAAGAATATTGGGGTCATTTTTGTCCGAAGGATAATAATTCCTCCCTTTGTCAATGTTTTGTGATGACACAATTCCTGAAATTGCGAACAAATAAATATGCATTTTAATTTAGTTTAGTTTAACTATATTTAAGTACCGTTTAGAGGCAACACGAGGGCTATTTTGGGACGATTTCGTAATTTTGAACCACTTTCAGATGATGATGACAACACCTGAGCCGCCACTCTCCAAACTTCTGCACCACACTAGCGGGAGCACGTTTGGCCCCTACGTATGATTTAACGTACAACAGGCACAATACACAGCGGAACTTCAGTGGAATATGGTTTCGAACCAGGAACCCTCCGGCCCCAAAGTCAAGAAATTACCACTAGGTCACCGCGTCCTAATGTGTATTTTACGTGCTCAATTTTTGGTATTAATGCTCATTTTTGGTATTAATGCTTTGGTGTCTTTTTTGCACCAAAATGATGATGCTCCACAGCTTGGTAGTTGACTTTTTTTTCTTATCTTACTACAAGATTTGTGCCCGTCTAAGACGAGCTTTTAGCCCCCCAACAATATTTCAGATCTGATTGTTACAGATTTGTAGTTGTAGTAGAAAATCAAATCCACATTGGAGGAATGGGTACGAAATGAAAAAATAATAATTTGTAGTAAATTTTAGATATAAATATATAGTAAAATTAAATAATAAAGGTCCGAAATTCCATCAATTTAAAAACTTCACCATAAATAACATTCTTTGTGAAATTACTATAATGAATCGACCTAAACGGATAAAGGAATTTTTTTACCCCGCGTGGGTGGCAGCATAAATAGTAGAAAAGAAGGGAAACTTAAATCATCAAAGATTGAAAACAGTGCATGGTAATTTAGAGACGTTGACAGTTCGTCTGAGTCTGTTTGGCACGTAGTCAAACCAAACCACGTGACAGCGTTACTTCAATCTCTGGCTTTATGTATGTATTAATACCCTTTTCGAGATAGAAGCAGTAACTGCGCAGATTGTTGCCAGCTGGCGCTGAAAGTGGTCTCATGGCGTAGTCACATTACTATAATTAGACAATACATTTATGGGTATAGACCCTAACGTTCATATATTTCAATAATTTCTATTACATTATGTTTTAAACGCCAAGATTCATTTAAATAATAGAAAAACATAAATTTGAATTAAAAAGAAAAATAAATAAAGAAACAGAAGAAGTAAACAAAAATAAAAATGATAACAATACACCTTTTTGCTCGCTCAACGCAGCAGCAATAAATGATTGCATCAGAAAAACTTTCCTAAATATAACACAACAAAAAACTATAATATTAAATAACACAAATTCTCTAATAATTGAAACACTTAAGAAAAATTAGAAAGTAAAAAAATAATCAAAATGGAAGAAAAATGAAAAAGAACTAGAATGGCGAACTCTTCAGAGACCACACGCCATTTGTAGTTCTAAATTGGACAAATTTTCTGTAGAAAGGAATGACAAAAGTCAAAATTTATTCCTTTTTGTGGCCCGAATTTGCCCAGCGACCAAATAAAGGAAAAAAGAAAAATTTAACAAATTCCTTTAAAACAAAACCAATAGAGAGAAAATTCTAAATATTCACCCTCTTTCAAAACCGAACCCATAAAGAAAGAGACGAGAAAGAAGATTAATTTAACTGTGAAGTAAAATTAAATGCAGAAAAAAATTTTGGTTTTCTTTCTTAAAAAATATTATTTAAAAGATATATAAAATAATCGGTAGATATCATTTTTAAAACAATTTTTTACATAACTAGTTATGATTTTTAAAACATAATAAAACGTCAAAAATAAAAACCGCTTTCTAATTCCTTGCTGTACTTCAAAAATAAATTAAAGGAAAAATAAAAAAATAAAAATTGCGAGATTTTTATTTCAAAATCTGGCGAACTGGTCTGGTACTGGTTGAAAATAATTTAGCAGTGTGGTAATATGCCTTTTGACTTCATAGAAAAAACAAAAAGAAAGAATGGAATATAATCGGTTTAGCAATTGAAGTTAAATATAACGATCCTATAAATAAGACGCTGGGCGTTAACTGGATAAGTAGGGAAAACTTGCTTTCCATTTTTAAATGGAGAAATTAAGAAGCTTACCGTAGGGAATCATACAATGAGTGTATGAGTGTATTCAATTCAAATTAATTTTGCAAAATGTTTCCGTGGATTTCCGCATGCTTCAAAAAAAATAAGAAGTAGAATGGGCCAGGAATAAGAGAGTCAAGAAGTATGTATTCTTATTTAAAAACACAATTGAATATAGCTTATATTTTATTTAATTGTAAACATACGTCTAAATTAGCAAAATTTAAAACACTAGAACACAAATTTAAAATGTTATAAAAAATAATATGACGATGACAACAGATGCTGACGCTATAAATTATACCAGAATAGTTTTCAACACGTGGCGCTTTTAATTTGCTAAAAGAATATATTCGACTCGATATTATTCCCTCAGAAATGATTTTATTTTGCATCCAATCCTTTCGATGTATTTGTAACAGGAATTTATCTTCTTAGTATTGATGGATGAAGCATTTATAGTGGATGGAAATGTTAGAGGAGTGTGTCTTCATTCTATCCCGAGGATTTATGACGAAAACGGATATATATATATATATATATATATATATATATATATATATAAAGATATTAAGTTATTTTTGTTTTCTTTTATCGGAAATGCGGTGGATATCCGTCACTGATGGTTGTTGTTTGAAATAGAAAATTGAATTATCGGATCCACGCAAAAGTATTATGAATGCATGCTGAATTCGAGCTGACTTTTTCCTCTTATACGGGCTGGACAATGGTCGTTGTGTAAGGCAGTGGTGAACAAATCGTGGGTCGCAAACCCTCTGGGAGTTGCGAGAAAATTTTTGTGGGTGACTAAATTAAAAGAAATTTGACAATAAAAATTATAAGACTTCACTTCAAAAAATGTGGTCGCGACAAAATTTTGCACGAAGTGAGGGAGTCGGAAATAAAAAATAGATTGCGTGCTCACCACTGGTGTAATGATAAGAATTCCAACCTAAACTTAGGAGTCTTTAATAATTCTATAAATAGTCTTATTAGATCACTCCAAAAGTTCGGTCTCAGACTTCAAACCAGAGAGTTTCAGGTTCGAAAGCGGTTTCTTGCAAAGATACGTCGTGGATGTGGGTGGCAATCTCAAAAGAAATTTTTGTTCACAACTCCGTGTTTTCACAATGGCAAAAAATGTGTTGACTGTAGATTGGTAACTTCTGTGTCACAGATAGAAAAAAATCAAGTTGTTATCTCTATCGCACGAAAAATGGTTTCTTGTAATTTATTCTTTAAGACTGTTCAATTGTCACTATAAGAAATTTCTTGATGTCAACTAAAATTTTATATGGTGACCTGTGGCATATTAGATCAGATATCAAAAACCAAATATCCTCCTGCTATGTGGCATGAAAATGTGAAGAGGGTCAGGTGTCATTCTAGTCATCTAATAACAGCTTAAAAGGGCGAGATCTATCCCCAAGCGTTTTTCGAAACGAGATCTTTATATAATTAAACTAAACTAAACATCCCATAATTGATGATTTGAATGATTGCAGCTCAGGAAATACTATGGACCGTATGGGCAAGTCAAAGGCAAGTCAGATCTTATCTACTGACATGAGAGAGATGAGAAGGTTTTTTAACCCTTTTAACCTTCCTTCATTTTTATAATAACCAGGATTTTGGATTTTTAGATAACAAATAAATAAATATTTAGATACAAATAAACCAGGACGTTTATTTGACGATTAAAGACAGAGATTACTGTGGTCATTATAAAAATGAAGGATAGTACATAGAAGGATGATAAAGATACTTCCCTTTTTCTTCTTCAAACTCCCTGTTTTGGAAAGAGTTTTTTAAGATTTAGTCTATCCGAGCTGGAAGGGTTGAATAACTCGAACTCTTCCTTCCCCTAAAGGCCCTTTGTCTACAAACTAGAACAACGGACATTTAGAAAACATTTAAATGCTTGGCCATCGTATTAACCTTCTGATTCCTAAGACCATTGGAATAGAACAACCCCAAAATACAGGAACGCTCGAGTCCCTCTTTCAATGATAAGGGAATTTCGCTTGCCTCTCAAAAGCCACAATGACAGCTGGGACTGTTCGAATTCCAAGAAAACACCCCTTTTCCCCAAACCCATCTAGGCGAGCCACTCTTACGAAGAAAGCAGGCGCCGTGGGTGTGAAATCAATCACACTTCATGAAACGAGTGGGATTTTACAGTGATATTCGGACTTTTCGGACGGCCGTCGTCTTTTCCTTGAAGGGACGTTTGAGACAATCCCGTATCGATAGAGTTAATGTCCTTTCCTAAATTTCGTTTTCACACGTCTTGTTCCGAACGAATTTCACCTTTAGTTTGGTTCTGGGAGAAATCTCACAATATGTACTAGACACAGGATTCCTAATGCGGGTATGACGTGTTCAATACTCCACTGGAAACAACTTATACGTTTATTTGACGATTAAAGACTACTGTGGTTATTATAAAAATGAAGATTCTATGATACATTTACAGAAGATGTCGTGAGAATTTCGAGTTGTAAGAGAAGCTGTATATTGCTATTCGGTCAGCTTCCGCGTACCGCTACAGATAACATAGATGTTGCCTTGCCGCCTAAGCGAGGTCATTCGCTGGCTTTTGATCAGCCATGGTCTCTCATTCCCGAGAGCTCCAATCAATCTTGGCTATTTTGTTGATGGTCTCCTTTGCTTGGCAATTTTTGACAATCTGATCTCCTGTAATCCGCGCTTCTGGTGACGCCACGTCGTAGGTGTCGCTGCACGCCCTCTGTCGGTGACATGACATGACGCCATCCCACACGCCTGCTGCCTATAACCTCAAGGTTTATCTAACCAGTTGGGTGGGTGCAGGATGGATGAGTACAACAATTTCCACCACAGGGCCCCGGGAACCCACGTGAATGCCATATCCCGAACAACTTTGAATTCCCCCTTCCCCATGGTTTAAACTTATGAAAAAAAATTAACTGGAGAAATTACTGAATAACAACAAATATATGCCATGCCTGGGCAGCACACACTTAAAGAGTTTGCATTTACAGACAGAAATGATAAAAAATCATTTAAACAACATAACTTGATTAAATATAAAACATGCAGGAAACACACAAAAAAGTTTGGAAAATATACACAATTAAAACACAGGTATAAAAAAAACTGTTCTGAATAAAAAAAGAACAAAGAAAAAAATAATATTAAAATAAATTTTGACACAAATTGTTTGTATTGTTGGGGGTATTATGGCATTTGATTACACTCGTTCCTAAAAATCCACGTTCTTCCGTGTTTATACTATATGCACGCTGAAAATTTCAGTGGAGCACTTATCTAAAAGGATGTATAGGGAATTTGCATTCAAGCAGTGTATTTTTCTCAGATTTCCCTATGATTGATCATTAGGAGTTCGTCTCTCTTGCTACTCTCTGACGGTTGCCTGATTGTATGAGACAATTAATTACCTGTATGAGTTACAATTACCTGCTTGACTATATGAGCTTGTCCAAACAAGGTACACAAGCTGAAGACACAATCAGATTTTTCAAAAGTTTTAACTGGATGGCTTGCTGACGAAAAAGTTGATATCGCTGAGAAAGGTTTACTAACGAAAAAAAACTGATTGCACCCTTGAGGGATCAATTCCAACCTTAATGAAGGATCAAGAATGCTCTTTTATTGTTCTTGAAATTATTCGACAAAGGACCTGAAGTGTCGCTTTCTCATCCATGGATGGGATTTGTTAATAAATGAATGGAGTTAATTTTTACTCATGTGATACACGGAAAATGCACCGCGTTTTAATTTTGGTATACATTGGAATCCTGTAGGGGATATATTCCGCGATTTAATTCCACTCGCAACTAATCTCTTTTACTTTTAATCACACCTGTTTAGTTTCACTCTGTTGTCCTATTGTATCGTAGCTCTAGGTTACGCTTTAATTAAGGCTTAAAGTTACTTTCATCCAAGCAAATGAATCTGAATAATTTAATTTTAAGATAAAAATATAATTAATTACTGCAAGATGAACTACGATGTTTTTCTCCTGTCAGATAGAGTGATAAAATTTTATTGATTAGCCGTGCTATGTTGCTTTAAAATATTTTTCAAATTTCTCTAACATTTCTAACATTTTTCTATTACTGTATGCGTGAACCAAACAGCAAGTAGGTTGTGAATGAATTTCCATACCACATTTATAATGGCAAACTAACATTAACGGACGAAAGGCACCAATACGGAGACATGCCATATAAAACGAAAGGACCCACTACGGGGACATAACATTTATGCCATAGAAAACTAAATGCCCCGCTAAGGGGACATGAAAAGAATTTAGTTTTAATTTCACTTATTTATCATCGCTGTAGTTTTCTTTAACAAATATTGCAACTTATTACATCATTGGTTTGTTGATCATATACTTTCAAAAATTTTAAAAATTAATTTCATTTATAAAATTATAAATCAACTAAATATATCGAATTTATATTTAAATAACCTGTTTAAATGTTTAGTTTAAGTTTTCATCCTTATAAACGTTTTAGAATTTAACCTAATTTTCCGTCGGCTTATGGGTGAGTATTAGAAAAAAACCTCTAGGCCGTTAAGGGTTAAGCAAGGAATAATTTTTTCTCAAATGCAACTTTAGATATTTTCTTTATATAAATACATATCTCAGTAGATGTTTCATCAGATATTCCACCACACAACGTTCTTTAGGTTAATTCTTCTACCTAGGCACAAATAAAAAAGAAATACCAAATATATTTATAAAATGGCTAAATCTTTGAGACATTAGAATCATTGAGAGTTAATAAACCTGAGCTTCCTAAAGAAATAGAGAATAAAAAAATGAGAGAGAATATTTATTTATTTTTCTTCAAATGAAAAGAACAGTTTTCACCCAAGACTTTATTTCTCAGATATATGCCTTCACATGCATATCCACATTCAGAAAGAAACGAGTAAGATAAAAACATTAAACAAACAAACTGTGAGAAAAGAGTTTTCAACAAATCGTAAGGAACGCAAGCGAAAATATTTTTCACCTTTCTCAGAGAAGAGAGAATTTTTGAAAGATTTCTCTGAGAGAGTTGAAAAGAAAATCGCCACGTACGAAAACTTCTCTTTCTTTTATACCATTTCCGCGGAATATAATTGACTTAGTTGGGGCGTGAATCTAATACCAAACCGCTTGCGTGTGTTGAAAGATGCTGTAATGGACCATGCTTGTCATCTTACCCAAATCATCTAGGATCATATGATAAAAACTGGAAAAGCACGATTACTTCTAAAAGGCGGAAAGAATTACCAGCCGGTAAGCAATTGCTACTTACCTAACATTTTTTGTAGGGCATAAAAAGTTAATACTCTATAAATCGTGGCCAAATAGCTGCTTTCTAAACCGATATAACCGAGATAGGTATCTATTTTCAATTGGAAAGATGTTTTAAATGAGGCATATAATTATATTTTATGTTGTTTGTATCAATAAATGAATTTCTGAAAAAAATTAAGAAGTCTGATTTTTTATACAGTCACTTAATCTTATTAGTCGTATTTAGTAAAATATTTTTGACAATTGGCATTTTAAACAAAAAAAAGTCCCCCTCTTCTGCGATTAAAATTGGTCGAGTTAACAGTCATCTCGATCTCGAGTTATGCGTTGATTGGCGGATATTCCTTGTTGTGGCCATTGAAATGGTCCAAAATCGTTTATTCAAAGCTTCATAACTCGGTTAATTTTAGTCTCAGAAGTGTGAATTTTATTTTGTTAAAATGTCAATGTGCGAGAATAGTTTACTAAAGACAATAAATAGGAAAGGGGACTGTTCAAAAATGCAAATTTCTTAATAATTCAGCAGTACATTTTTTGGTTCAAAAGTGAAAAAAAAAACATATGAAATAGCAGTTCGGGTTCGCGCCGTAGATTTTTCGTGAAAACGTCGGGATAAAATCATAAAATAAGAGTTTTGTATTAAAATGAGATTTAATTATTAATATCTTTAATACAATATTTACACAGTGTAGTATCATGGTTACAGAATATATGAATCACAAGCTACCCCACACCCTTGATACATGCAATAAATATGTGATGTATCTATTCTGTAATTACTCTGTGTAAATATTGTATTAAAGAGATTGATAATTAAATTACATATTAATACGAAATACTTGTTTTATGATTTTATCCCGACGTTTTCACGAAACATCTACGACGCGGACCTGAACTGCGCCTTTCTTATGTTTCATTTGGAGTATCTTTTGATGGCGCCATATGTTCACAGTATACAGAACTACATTTCGTGTATGCGCAGTAAAATATTATTTATCACAAATGCTCATATTTCCCGTAATATTCAAATTTTTGAATTCAACTTTTAATACAATGTTTCTTTTACGTATTGTCAAGTATTCTGTAAGTTTCGTACAATTCGAAAAAAAACTCTGCACGTTATAATAAAAAAACATGCGGAGTTTGAAATTTTCAATTTAATACCGATTCTTACTTATATTCTGATAAATATTTTTATTGTCTCACTATGGGTCCAGGTAATACTCTTCAAGCTCTTTAAAATGACACCAGAATCAACCTCCCAGCTAAACGCGTTTCCACGCTACATTTATTTATAGCCTTACATAAAGCTAATTCATAATAATAATGCGCATGAATCTACACTGGTACGATGACGTCACAGGCAAAACAAATACCATGCGACAAACTCTTACAGATATGATCTATCCGTTGTGTTGTCAACCATTCTTTCCACATGATTAGTCTCATAGTTATTAGAGATTCAAATGTGACGGTATTTTGACACAGAAGAAAGTTCGACCGACTATCACTATAACGAGCGGAAAGACGTTTTCATATCTCTTTGCGTCATTTAAAGCATTTTTCTAATGGAAGTTAATCTAACTGTTTAGAAATCTGTTCAGAAATTTATCATTATCAGTTTAGAAATTAGTTATTGGGAGACGATTAGAGACAACACACTTTATATGAATTTTTTCATAGCTTTGGCAACTTATTAATTCGAAATTGATATAAATTGTTTTGCAAGGCAATCGTAGACGAAAAATTAACAAACAATGCAGAATTAAAGCGTGGTAAATCTCAAAATGGCGATTACAATGATAATTGGTGATAGAAAATGATTCAATGAAATGGAATTGAAATTAATTTTTTTATGATATAACTATGGCATGAAACGAGACTACACTTTAGATCCAGAAATTTACAATAGATTGTTAACTAAATCAAAAATTAATGTTAGATGGACCAAACTGAATTTTATGGAGCATATTAGAACCACATATTTTTCAGCGGATTATATGGGGTCCTTATAAACATTGTAAAGTTGATCTTCTGAGTTTGAATTATACTGATAAGGAAAAAAATAAGGCCTTAGATATCAATATTGATGAAAAATGCACGATCTGCTCCTAATAATTTTTAACATAATAAAACATAATTTATAAGCTATGATGGAATAATAAAACATTTGGTAATTAAATATTATTTTAAGAATTCTTTTTGAAATAAAACGTAAAAAGAGTGATAAAGAAATTAAATTTATAAAAAATAAATAATAAAATAGCCTATAGAGAAAAACAAACAGTAGCTTATTATTAAACATGACATTATTTGTTTAAATCATTTAACAATCAATTATACTGACTTGTAATCTCGATAGCAAAACCCATTCATTTATATCAAACATAGTCCTGTTCCGCATATTAATTTTCTTATTGTTACTGTCCCATGAAAGTTATGCCATTGTCACTAATGATGATTCTATCATCAACGCTCCAAGAAATAAAGCAATCTATACTAATACTTTTTTAAATTAGTAAGTGGATCCAGTTAGATCTCAGTGTGCTGAGAAAATTAGGTCCTGAATTCTGGTCGTTAATAAGTGTTGGATCAAGTTGCTGGATAAGATAAAAAACCAGCGGGAGTGGTCTCCCCCACACTTTCTCGTATACTTTCTAACTGGAGATTCGTCAAAATCTCGAGTTCGAATTTTTTTGACGATTACAATACTTTCTCTTTTTTTACATCTTATACGTTAAATTAAAACAAAAAAAAAAAAAAAAAAACCTGAAATCAAATATCTGTTGCCACGTTTCAAAAAAATATTACTTTGAAGCAGGCGCGATAAAATAGGCAATGCAATGAATACTAAAGCGAAAATTCTGCTTTGGAATTGAATTCCCAGGAAAACAATTTATACTACCACAACCGTGACAATTGCAAAAGCGCGTGAATAAAAGATTTGCTGAAATAATGAGATCGGTTTGATTTACAACAATAAAAAATTTTTTAACAATTGATGCTTGAAAACATTATTTATTGTTGTAAATAAAATTTACAACAATAACAGATTGCTACCAATACGCATGCGCATGAGAATCGGATTAAAAGAAATTGAATATGCAATTTGAACGCCTCTTTTTGGCGGATTTGGTCCAAACTTTTATACGGACCTACATTCATAACGATAAAACGGTGTACCAAATTTTATCCATTTAGCTATTCAAGTTTTTGAGTTATAGCGTTCACATGACCGCGGACATACAAATAGACAGACTTCCCTTTGACGGATTTTGTCCAAAATTTGATAGAAAACTACAAATTATGTTCAAAGACCACATACCAAATGTCATCCCCGTAGCTGTAATAGTTTTCGAATTATCGTGTTCACAGACAGACACACATACAGACATAATTCCAAAATTGTGTTTTTCGGACTCAGGGAGGTCTAAAACGTGGAGATCCGTCAAAATCTCGAGTTCGAATTTTTTGACGATTACAATACTTTCTCTTTGTATACTTCGTATACGAGAAAGTAAAAAAATATAAAATTATAAATAAAAAAAATGCTTTAGAACTTATGTGGTCCTTAGGGTCCGAAGAATGAATCTTGTATTTAATTCAAAGCATATAATTAATTTTTGAAGATACCTAGAAAGGTTATTTGTAAATTATTTAATTGCTACTTGGAATTTCCAGAGGGAAAAATTAGATTCAAATTATCTCAGTAATGACATCACTGTTCTTAATATTTGAAGTTTTCATTTTCAATTATAGATGTTAGCATGAGATGACATTTGGAAAAAAAAATCACCCAAATCTTATGAAATAAGCCACTATATCATTTAATATTATGCGGGTCATTTAAGAAAACATAAAAATATTTATAGATATCCTGCGCTAACAGCTAATTCCTCAAACAAATTTTTAAAGAAATGTTTCCATGACTGGTTTTTCTAGTGCAAAGAGAGAATTATGATAGAAAAAATGAAATTCTTCGCTCAAATTACGGACACCTACTTTTTTCTGTCGTAAGAACAACAGATTTTCCTTGAAGTTTCCGTAAACTGGGCCTTCTTGATATTCATATAAATGAGTTTGGAAATAGTAAAAAAATCATGGAACGTTCTTTTCATCAGGATACGGAGGTGCCTTATTTCTTCCAGGTTCGGAGGATATTCTTCAAGCTGATATTTAATATAACTGTAAAAAAGACTATTCTGCTAACCAGAAACGTTATTTGTTGCTGAATTTTCAAGACATTTGTAAAAAATGTGCAAATTTTCAAAACACATTATTGAAAATATGACATTTTTCTAAAGGCTTGAAAATCTACTTGCCAATGGAGTCGAGGAAACTTCGGGTGCATTTTTTTTAAATTTTACAAATTAAAAAAATCACTCGAATCACAGTTATTAGTTTACTTATTTAGATTAAGCAACCATCATTTGTAACTTAAACTAATTAAATTGTATTTATGATAAAATCAAATTTTGTATTGATATGTTCTATTTTGCTTAATCACGGTTTGGCGCTTTTGGGATTTCTAGAGGGGTTACACGTTAAAGTGTTGGTGATGATGGTTTAACTGTCGGTATTTGTTTATCTTGGATGTTGTGCTTTTGCCATGTCAGTTGGTTGGTTTTTTTGGCGCAAAAGCCATTACGTTGACTATTGTCACAAACATGTAATGTCGCTTCCCAGCAATGATGGCCTTATGGTTGGGAAGAGAGTTCCACAAGGGTTATGTATGGGAATGCAGGAGGAATGGAGCCATCAATCCTCGACCTTGGCGACGAAATGTGGGATCTCAAAAGTACTGGAATTTTCTTGATATCTCTATTAAGGACCGATATCTGGATTTATCCAGGTGATTCCATGTGACATCATGGCCTGAATGGGAGACAATAAATAGACGGTGCTCGGAACACAGAGGAATAGTGAGTGTTGATAGACTTTGAGTGTGTTGATCGACTGGGATCGCCTTTGGAGTGCGAACGTCTTTGGAGTGTTGTCCGCAGTGCGAGCTAGTAAGCTGTTGGACGCCGAGCGGTATTGAAAGTGCTGTTGCTGTTATTATTAGTGAATTGCTATCTGTTGCTAATTTATGTAAGTGCCGTTTTTCCTGTTACATGTGCTTCGTGTTTTGAATGAATATTCGAGAATAAAGTGTCAATCTCCGTTATCCTGTTAGTTGGACTGTTTTCACCGTACACACACCGAACGAATTTTGTAACACTGTACTGTGCCAGACATAATTGTAAACCTGTGTCAAGATAAAAAAAAAAAAACATTATATAAAACATGTGTAAAAAATCGATGAAATTTTTTTTAGTAAACACAGAAAAAAAACCCTTCATATGAGAGAATAAAATTCAATTACCTTCAAGAAAGCAGAAAGATGAACATGAGGAGTAACAAAGTAACAAAGACAAAGAAATCGTAGAAGTTTTAAAATAGTTCAAACATTGGGAATTAAAATTCGGACATTCAGACAGTATATGATAAACAGACATAGGCCAGTTAAATTGAGAGCACATTGGTACTTGTTCTCCGAGCAGCAAGTGACGACGTGTAAATCTAGTATGTCCTACACGTAGTCGAGTTAAAAGAGTATCTGCCTTTCTATTTGTTAATGAAGGCCAGAATTCAACCGAAGGTTTGACTGCGTGAAGTTTATTCCCAGTTTCTAAGATCCACTCTTCCTGCCATTTGAAAAAAAAAGCAACCGTTTAATGAACTTATGTAAATCATTAACAGGGATAGCAGTTGTTGTAGAGATGGTTGCTGATTTATCAGCCACGTCAGCCTCTTAATTGGCAACCATTCCAACATGGGAAGGAATCCAAGAAAAAAGGTATTGTAAAACCCTGAGAAGTCAATTTTTATAAAAGATCTAAAAACTTAAAAACAAGAGGACGCTTGTGATCATGAAATGATTTAAGAGAATTTGAAACACTTAAGGAATCAGAGTAAATAATGAACCTTCTTTGAACACTCTTAGAGATCCGTTCCAAATATTGGTATACAACAATGATTTCGGCTGTGAAGCTGGAATAGGGTGGATGGAGCCAGAAGGAGGAAACTGTAATCGGAAAAACGACAGCAAAGGAAACCTGATCAGCTGATTTGGATCCATCCGTGTATATAGGGACAAATCTATGACATTGATATCGGATATACCATACCGCAAGATGATGTGATGTCGGTTGTCCGAACCGTGTATGATGAACAGATCCCCTCGACTGATGTTAGAGTGAACCCTAATGGTCTTGGATGGAGCGGTCAATCTTTTGGTACTGGTTATACAGGATGATCTCAAAATACATTAAAATTTCTCGTATCCACCACGCAATCAACTGTCAGTATCAGAACAGTGGCTCTTTCGAAAATATAAATTTAGATCTAATTTTAGACATATGAGATTTAACTTTGCAGTAGGCGGTGTTACATTGTAAATGCATTTTCAATTTTTTCCCAGCCACACAGTATTGTCATTTTTCTAAATTTTGCACATTGTAAATTGGTATTTTCTAATAACGTTATTGCTCAGGATTATTTTGAGATTAGTATTTAAAATCCACCCCTGTTTTTGGGTGCAGTATGCGCAATAGTTTAGTGCAAAGGTTCCCAACCTGTGGTACGCGAAATTAAAGCTGTTAATAGCAGAAAAAAGAAAACATAAAGAATTAAAAAAGTTTTCTTCAAGTGAATACTTGTTATTTAATAACTACACCACTTTAATGGTTGATTATTACGCAATGTACTTTTTAAATATCTTTATAAGTTAAAACGAAATAATTGCAATACTGGTTTCATTTACTTTGGTGTTTAACTAATACTAATGTAAAGATGGAATAAAATGTAAAATCAAAAATAAGTTCTGAAAAAGTTATTAATTCGAGTTATTTCACTTTTAAGCTAACCTTAACATTATTGATAACAACGTCTTTGCACAGACAGATGGTTTTGTGTGTGTGTATGGTTAGTTAGTATTAAAGTAAGGGGTACGCGAAAACAAAAAGAATAATCAAGGGGTACGAGAGGGAAAAGAGCTTGGGAACCCCTGGTTTAGTGTATTCTAGTGTAAGATATTGTATTATATGGACTAATATTTTTATGTTTCTAAAATCCACCCAGCTCTCCTTGCCCTTGGAGACTGGGGTGCTGTTCCCTTTCGGGCTGACGGGAGTCTCTATTATTCCCCACCGTCCAGCTAAAGGCCTTACACCTTTTCGGATAGGCCGGGTCGGTGTGGGTTCCTTTCCATACCAACATGAAAGGTCGCTCGTATTTCCTAGATACGCTATTGAAAAATATCAATTTTTAAGACAGTAATTATCAAAATTAGATTGTAATTGCTTAAGGGTTATAATTACAATTGTTTTAAATAATGTAAACATAAAACGCAAAACTGTATAAAATTATCAAAGAGATAGCTGAATGACGTGAAAATAAAATGAATGAAATTGCCAATATTTCAACAGAAATTTTTACATTTGTGATATAAAACTGTAAGTATAATATGGAAGTAAAAAATAATTGAAATTCAGATACAAGAAGCTCGAAGACAATCTTTTAGTCATTTCCTTCAACGTTAGTACGCATCTCTAAAATACAAAATGCAGATTCTCAGAGTCGTATTAAAGTCTGGAATTCCAAACGATGACTCACAGTTCGTCGAAAGGAGCTGGAAGAATAATCGAGGTCATGCTTTCGTAGACATTTTTGGTAAAGTGATATAAAACAAAATTCTTCTCTAGTATATCTCCTCCATACACCCGCCCGCTGGAAGGTTAAAAAAAAAACGGTTATAAGTTGGTAAACAGGGTGTGTAGGCTTGAGTGGACATAGACGATTCTCTTTTTCGCATCGTAATGTCTCTTGCACACAATGGAATAATCGCATAGTCCTGTGAGAATAGAAAAATGATGAGGAGGAAAGAGATAATGAAGACAAACTCTACAAACAACACGCGGACCAGAACAGAACTTCAAGCAAACTTTCATACAATTTAGCGAACAATATTCGTCTGTGTCAGCTGACTCAGCACATGATGTGATGAGGGTTTCTTAATATACACAATGAATATTAAAACTTTTTCGATTATCTTGTAAGCATGCAGACATTTTTAGTGTCAACACACTAAGAAATGCGTAACTTTTAGTGATAAAACGGAGTGTAATTTAAAAATATTTCGTAATTTTGTTATCCTGAATTATAAAATTACGGGTGATTTGCATATTAGATGAAATGAAATAATTTTTGATTTGAAATATTTTGGACGATTTTTGATATTATTTATTTATTTGTGAAAGATAGATAGAAAAACATGATCAATGGACTTGGTATACTGCAGTTTCTACATTACGCTACCTTATGGTAACTGCATCTCTGTTCATAGAGCCGTAATTTCTACAGATGGATTTATTTTTTGGTTTGAGATCCAAATCGGAATGGAGATGCCGCCATGTTTGAGGGTTATGTTGTCCTCAATATCGCCCACTTCAGTTTTTCCATTATCGCCCATTTGGGTTTTTCCATTATTGCTCTATGAGCACGTTGCCCATTGACAATGAACTAGTTGTCACCGGTTGGGAGAGATGCCATTGTATCCTTCAAAACGTAATGGAATGTTGATAGAATCGAAATAAACAAATTTTGCTGTAGAATGTCAGTGAGAAAGTCGCGGGTTGTAATTATAGTTCCCTTCTTCAAGATAACTTGCTGCAACTTGTTCCCGCTGTTCCACGCTTGAAAAGTGAATCTTCAGAATGCTTGCTTCTTTCCATTTTGTCTGTCTGCCTTACTTACAATTACTTGTTATTATTTTTTTTCCTACTTATTTATATTATTTTATTTATTATATTATCAGATATTTTTACATTCCTATTTATTTATACCTTCTATGTATTTCCTTATGTACCAGCAATTAAAAATGCCATATCTGTTCATTCATTCCACTAAAAATCTTCTTGTTTCGAGCATATATATTTGCCAGATATTATTGTGTCAATCTGCAAAAGACTCTAAGAAACTAGGGCACAATTTTCATTAAACCTTTTCAAGTGAGCCTCTAAATTATTTTTTAAGAGTTAAATTCTCTGTTTCAAAGCAGATTTTTTTCTCACAAGAGTTAAAATCTCGAGTAGAGGGGATGATTTGGCACGCGTCCCAATCTTTTATCTTAAAAATCGTCATCTTCCGTACACGTAGCTGCGCACGTGCATGGATACAACGGAATTGCAGAGCTTTAAAAAGTATCATTTACTCAAAGGAAAGAAGAATTATCTCTTTGGGAAAATCTTAATCCTAAAATGAGTAATTGGTCCCTTATTGACAAAAAGCCCCTCTATTTTCTGTATAAAAATGAATTATATTTTGTCCACTAATTTTGTTTAGTCTTCCCATTAATTTCTAAAACTCAGATACAACTGAGTTGCCCAATATTTGCTAATATCACTCACCACGGTTTCTTCTTGATTTAAAATCCTATATGGTGGCCATTACTGGAACTACAAAGCTCTCCCGTCATAATTGTTTGAGGAAGCCGTTTGAACATATGATGTTTATTCTTTTCTCTGGAAATTTTAGTTGATTTTCGTGTTAGTTGAATTAATAATCATGTTTCATTTCTTTTAGTATAATCAGTAAAATTCAAGACATAATCTTATATAAGTTGAGGCAGTTCTAGTGACTATAATTGTCTACATTTTATTTCCAAATCCGAAGAGAGATGACGCCATGTTTGAGGGTTAGGTTGTTCCCAATATCACCCTCTTGAGTTTCCCCATTATCGCCCATTTGAGTTTTTCCATTATTGCTCGATACCTTTGAAGGGTACTATATTAAAAAACTATCTTTAAAAAATACATGGCTGATGTCCTATCATCTGACAAGCCGTAAGTTCTTTTTTATTTTAATGATTTATTTAGGAGAAAATGTGCTAAAAGATTACTTTAACTATATTCTTCTAAAAGTACAGAACAACTGTCTTGTATTACTTTTAATTTTGTTGTGCCTTAATTGTCATGTTTAAAGGGAGTTGGAACCCTAAGTCCGTTAACCCTAATCCTGTTACTGCGATGTACCTTTTCTCAAAATCTGTTACAGATTCGTGTTTGAAATTTTTTATACAAGTAAAGCACATCTTTCTCATTATACTGAAATGATTTTTTAAAAACAAATTAAAAAATTTATTTTTTACATTTTTTTGTGTCAAAATAAAAAATGCTAAATTGGTCACTTCGATGTACCTTTTCTCAAAATCTGCTATATATACATGTTTGAAATTTTTTATAGAAGTAAAGTACACCTTTCTCATTATACTGAAATGAGTTTTTAGTAAATTTTTAATTTTTTATAAATTTACAAAATATTTGATTAGACATAGTGAAATTTGACTCTATTTTGACCCCAAAAAATTGTAAAAAATAAAGTTTTGAGTTTTTTTTAAAAAAAGCTATTTCATTGAAATGAGAAAGGTGTACTTTATTTGAATAAAAATTTTCAAACATGCATCTATGACAGATTTTGAGAAAAAGTACATCGAAATGGCCAATTTCACATTTTTTGTTCTGACACGAAAAAATTTATAAAAAACAATTTTTTTTTTGAATTTTTTTAAACAATCATTTCAGTATATTGAGAAAGATGTGCTTTACTTGTATCAAAAAATTTCAAACATGAATCTATAAAAGATTTTGAGAAAAGGTACGTCAAGGTAACAGGATTAGGGTTAACGGACTTAGGGTTCCAACTCCCCTTAATGAAGAAAGTATAATCAATAACATAAATTACACTTTATTTCAATCCATTTTAGACATAGGCGATGTTAGGAACATAAAGTGGAAAATTCCGTGATCTCAAAAAAATTGGGAGTGAATGTTAGAGTTGTAATTCAATTTGTTTTTGGATAACTGTCCAGATAATAGATTGGAACCCTTTTTAGACAAATTACGCATGAATTAGTCGTTTTATTAAAATAATGGCTTAAATGGGCTATATTTCTCTTTCAAAACTGATTTCAAAACTGCAATAATTAATTTTCCATGTACTAAATGATTTACCTTAAACTGCAGTTTATGATAGCGCATTAGACAAATTCGAATTGAAAATCATTTAATAATCACAGTCTGTGGAGATAAAGAAGATTTTATTCTACACTTTGATCTTAGCCAAAAGGCAAAGAAGCGGTAAGATTTTATTCTAAATTAAAAACATGTGCATCAGAACTGAAGAATTTTAAAATTCGGTTATAGCCATAAAGCTGCAAACTTCGCAATGTTATTTTATTCGAAATTATTGCTATTTATCTGGTCTGAAGTACAGAAAATACAGAATACAGAAAAATTTGCTTTTCATCACAGTGGAAATTTGCGAGACTGTTATGATTATATCCAACAGAAAACCCTGCTGAATAATTCAATTTTAAAATTTAGAAAAACATTAAAGATTTTAATTTTTCTGATAAATAGAAGCACTGCATGCTTGCTTTCTCAACAAATAGATGATGAATTAAAAAGAGGAAAGTTCTGAAAAATTTGATTGAATTCAACTCTGCCTTTTATTTGAGAAATATTTTTGAGTTTCTCAGCTCACTCTTGTTCTTCTGCATTTATGACTGATGCAGTAAACACGATAAAAATTGAAATTTGTCATATTCGGCCCGATAAAAATAACTTTACGGATTTCAGGCTCAATAGTAGAAAAATATGTATATGAAAAATAATAACTTTTCTCAATCGTAACTTCAGATATTTCCTTCATAGAAACATATATCAACGCAGACGGGTTTTTCAGACATTTCCTCTCATAACATTCCTTAGGATAACTCTTCTACATAGATTTTTTAAAAAGTAATACAAAAAATATCGAAAACTGATGAAATTCTTGTCGACGTAGTATCATTCAGAGCAGAAAGCGTAAGAAGTTGAAAGTTTCTAAACAAAATATATCGAGAGAAAAAAAATAGTTATCTATTTATCGTCCAATGAAAAAATTGAGATTTCTGCCTAAATTTTATGTCTCAGTTCTGTGAATACCTACATGTCTTCAGATTTAGAAAAAAGGCAAAGAGATGCAAAAATATTAAATAAGCAAACTGTGTGAAAAGAGTTTTCAACTAATCGCAACCAGGAAATATTTCCCACTTTTCCCAGAGAAAAGAGAATTCCTGAAAGATTTCTGTGAGAGAATTGAAATGTAAATGGCCACGTACGAACAATTCTTTACCCAGAAAATTTTTAAATTTTAACCAAATTATTTAGCTAATTACGATCGTCCCAATTGGAATTTAGTTGTTTTAAGAGCTATAATTTTAGCCTTTTTAAGGGGACACATTACCTTCTGACCAATTTCTTTTTTTTGAAGTATTATTGAAAAATTTTTCTTACTATTAAAACTTAACAATCATATAAAGTCATCTAAAAGAGAAAAAATTATTTTGGTCTGCTTTTTTAAGTTGAAATTTAAATTACTTTAAAAAAATTTATTTTTTAAAAAATTCCGTATTAATTTTTCAAATATGAATATTTTTGCTTCAAATATTATTTGCAGATTCACTAAAATATATTACATAAAACTGTGTATGGATTTTAAGGTGCATCTAATATTCGCTTAAATATAGATTTTTTACTGCTTTATGTGGTGAAAAATGAGGAAATTTAGCAGTACCTCAATTTATATCTTGTATATAAAAAAAAACCTCTAAGAAACTGAATCCTTATTGAATGCACATTTTTATCATATGCATAACGATAAAGAAGTACAAAAAATTTGAGAAGCTCCATCTAAAACAGGAAAAAAGCCTTCGCATTTTGAAAACATGAAAGTGAAGAAAAGTCCGACTTGGAGAAAAAGCCAGTTAAATTTGTCATTTGCGGATGTTTATTATTGGTCATTGTAAATAAAAAACTAAACAACTTCTATAATATTAAAGGTACAAATTTGAAACTCTGATACATTAAGTAGAAAGATGAGATCAACAAAAAAGCCATTAAAATAAAAATATATACTTTGGTCATTTTGGGGGTTATGTGCCCCGTTAAATAAAAATAATTATACGAACTCAAAGAACGCGGAATTCAATGCTTTGCTTACTAAAGGAAGAACTTATTTGAGCTTTACGCTTGATGCAGTCTCCAAATGGATTTGGCGACTTCTTAAATTGACAGGAAAACGGTCTGTGTTTCCAAAATAAACAAAACCGAAAACTCGTCTAGTTCCATATGCAGTTCATAATCCGATGAGAATTTTAACCACTAACTTGTTTTGTTTTAAGTTATGAATTTCGACACTTTATGACTAGAAGGAAAAAATGTGATTAATGGAAATACAGATTCAAGATTGTCCGTTAGATTTTTTTTCGAAATAATGAAATAAAATCGAAAACGTAAGCTGATAAAAATGCTGTAAACAAAGTGGGATAGATAAAGTGAAATGGATTATTATCGTGAATGCACAAAAAAATAAACGGGTGACTTACATTAATTTCACTCTATAATATGCAGTAAGGAATTTTATTGTTAGATGCCTACCACCTATTTATTACTCCCTTTTCCCATAATAATAGTAGCACGTGAATATTTAAACGGGAATTATTGGTTATTGCAGCTGTAAGTTATGTCGTAGCACAAAATTGCGAAGCCTTCAAACAGAATCAAATGTTTTATGACATCTGTCATTTGTTTTGACACATCTTTCAATTTTTAGGTTAACCTAATTATTACAATTTATAGCTATTTATCCAATTTCATCCGTTGATCGAAATCAATTGTTTTATTTCAGTTGAATATCAATCCATTGTAAAAGTAAGATGAAAAAAAGAGAGTTTTCAAGCAAAGATCGAGTTCGATTGTCCAGTTCATTAAGCTCACGCATATAGGGAAGCAAAGCTCCGCAGCCAAAGGATTTTACCTATAAGTTTAAATGCAGTAAAGAAATCATTGAAAAGCCCAGAAACTATCTGAACACTCAAGATAAAGATTAGGAGTAATATTTTTAATTATTTTTTAATTTAATCTAGTTTTTTGATAATAAATGTTGCGTTCTATATTTTCTTTTGCTACTATTATTATGGGACAAATTAAATTCATCAACTGCTACTATTATTATGGGACAGAGGTAATAATATTTTATTGCCACTTATTTTATTGATAAATACCTGCTTTTTAAGTGAAAATCATTTGATTTCACCCGAATCTCCAATTCCTTATCTTAGAGTTAAAATTTTATGATATGATGACATTAATTCTGCATGCTAAAAACTCCATAACGAGATATACAATGATAAATTTACTGAACACAACCTTTATTTATGAGTCAAAACCACATAACGCTGCTTTCTGCTGCCGAAATATTGGCAAATAGTCGAAAGGAATAAAAGGTAAAAAAAACTTTGGAAATAAAAGTAACAAACAAATAAACATGCATCCAAGATCGAAACGATTCACTAACAAAAAATAAAAAAGAAAGAGCGATAAACTGTAGGAGAAAGAAGATCAAACATCGTCTTTATTTCGTCATCAAATGCACAATACGATAAAAAGAAAAAGGAAGAAATAAACGTATACCTTTCCATTGGATGTCGAGGAGCGGTTTGACAAAACATTCTACTGTCGCAAAAAGAAACAGCAGTAGAAAACTGCCTTAAACGGCACCAGTAAATGGTAAACAATAGAAGAAGGATGTTACTATGGCCAATAAAGGAAATAAAAACTACGCACTCGAGAATATTGTACCCTCTGCAAACAAGATGAAAGTCGACTAGAAGCAAATAAAATTTGGACTAAATTTGAAGTTCTATCGCTATGATTCGTTGTGTATGTCCTTAGTTTGTCAAAGGGTCCTCTTATCATATATTGCTTGAGATTTTATCGAGCCATTGTAATACGAGGTTTCCAACTCCGATTTGACTATAAATATTAGTTTTAATTAAGTGTTTAGAATGAATAGGATTATTCCAAAGACTGCTTATTTGAAGTATATTCAGGTACAAAGCGAATTTTGAAATATAGTATCAAAGTGTTACATTTTTGGCACATTTTAAAACACTTCATATGTTCTTAGTTCTTTCTTACTTTTTCGTTTGTGAAGTATACAATGAGAAGGCATTTCAATCTTCAAAAATTTTATATATGTTTTGATGACATTTATATCTCCTTGAGTCCGATAAGCGCATTTTTGGTGTTATATCATTTGATCCGTAAATTATATCAACAATCATGGCGAATCCGGGGAATGGTGTTATGGAGCTGCAGCGCCCCCCAGAGCTAAACAAAATTCTTGAATTTTTTTTACTTACTACACCTGTTTGTTCTTAATATCTTTTTTTAAAAAAAAATAAAGCGAGTCAACATTACTTTCTGGCTTGGAAGGCCCAAAAATTTCCCCGCTTTTGTAGTCATTCCACTCACACTTGTTGCATTAACGCGGTCGACAACATTTTTTTTTGGCTAGTTATTTCATTGTGTTTTCATTAAATTATCGGAAGTATTCTAGTGTCCTTTGTGACTCTTGTTATCAGGTGAGTAAAGGTAAAGTGTTTTGACTAACATAACCCATGAGGTCACGACGATTTAAGTTTTTTATGACCTCATCCCCTCCCCCCCCCAGACGAAAATTCTGGATTCGCCACAGTGAACAATACAACCCAAAAATTAAATGAACAATGAATGAAACGTGGAAAGTTGTCTTTACACTCAATTTGTATTTTGTATCAAGTTTTAGAGAAATTTCTTCAACGGGAACATTGTTTGTCTATTTGAACTCTACTGCTGAAACGCGCAAAAGCTGGATGGTTGAAGTTCAAATGTGGTCTTGATATCCAATTTCTCAGACAGTTATAGATAAAATGTAGTTCTATATTAAATTTTGCACTAAACAGGTTAATGGCAATTTGTGCATTTCTAAATCCATACTCGATTTTCTTCACCAGACGACAAAGATAAGCATAGAGCGTGCCACATTGTAGAGCTATACAAGAAAGTCGAGAGGAGCACATAATTGAATTTATTTTTGTATTGTTAAGTAACAGAATTTAATGTTAACTATTATAAACGGTAATGAAAACAAAAACGCATTCATTACTATTAATATTTCAATTTTTCAGGATTTTTGAAGCTAATAATAATATTGTTAAAAAATCGCCTTGTGGGTATACGTGAATGCAGCCCAATAAGCAAGATAAAAAAATAATGCTTCTTTTACGAATATTCTAGGGAAACAACGTAGCACAGGTAATAAACCAGCGCTTGTACAAATTTACAACAGAGATTACCAATTAATCTTAATCATAGAACTTTCAGTAGCGCTCAATAGCTCTCAATATACTAGCTTTTCTGCTCGCCAAACTACAACTGACTACTCTTGGTTTGAGAGCTTGCTTTTATATCTTTTCAACAGGAAGTTACTTTCGTAGGATATAACGTAATCTGTAGAAGGTTCATGAATTTACTGGTTCCCAGTAGAGACAGGTCCAAATTTCAGGATTTTTCTGGAATATTCCTTTTGTCGCCAAAGTCGCCAAGTCTCCAAAATGGTCGCCAAATTTCTAACCAAGTCGCCAAGTTTCTCATCGAGATTAGCATGTGAGCGAAACAACTTTACAACTTCGTAACAATATTAAATTTACAATCCACAGTGATTCATAATTGCATGTTTTGCTTTTGTTTTTTTAAAATTACTTTTCAACATTTACTTATTATGCTTTTAAACTAAGGAAGGAAGGAATTTAGTAGAGAAAATTTTGGTAAAGTTTAGAATTAACTAAATAATCAAAGCATTTTATTAATTAATTTTATCTAACATTTTTCCATTATTTTAAGAAGTTAATTAAATAAGTAGTTTTTTAATTTACTATCTTTTATTCTATTAATTTTTCCAACTTTTGTTAAAATAATAATGAAATATGTAAAAGAAATATAGGTACAATCCTTTCTTGACTTGGATGGGAAAATATATAAAGTTGTTTTAGATGCAGAGATATATATAAATAAATCTTTCTACATGGAACTCCATAAATATTGGATTGTAAATTTAAACTGCAAAAAACTTTTCATGCCAGAATTTTTTTCTCATTAATGTTTCTTGGATAAAGATATACCAATAAAGGAAACAAATTATCGCATTCGCCAATCAATAATCTTTCCTTTGCAAAAGTATTAAAAGGAATAGAATATGTACCATTCTTCCATAAACATTTCGTTGTTAATGGTTAAACTGTAGAAACAGCTTTAATAAATCTGGTATTTTAGTAAAAATACCTATCTATTATTTATAAATAACACACTTATTTCTCGCCGCGAAGTATTAAATATCGCTTGAGTACTTATCGGGCATTTGGTGCTTATTGTCAAATTTAAGCTTCAACATCCTGAAATAATTGTCGCGAAAAAATACGACAAAGAAATTAAGCTGCAACGATTATTAAATAAAAAAAATCCGTTAGGCTTTCTTAAAAAAAATGAAAATATTTCATGAATGTGATTAAAATTCCAATTAACATACAGAATTTATTTTAGCGTTCTAAGCCTTTATGAGTTCTGATTTGACCTCAAAAGATTTTTATAAAAAATATCTTTTGCATCTTGATATACTATTAAAAGTTCGTCTTCTGTAAGTTCTTTCTTAAGCGTTTAAAAACTTTTTCAATACTTGCTTATGGTTTTATTTTACTCAACAGTAATTTTTCTTTGAGTATAGTTAAATTTAAAATACTGCAGCTAACATTTAAGGTGTAATAGAAATAAGACAGTGTATACTGGCGATATAAATTATTTGAGAAGTAATTACAATACGTCAAGCTTTAATTTACTAAAAGCAAATATCAGATGCAAGGAAAATTGCTTTGTCAAAACTTATCTCGTCTTACATTCCGTCCTTGATTTATTTCTAACCCTCACCTTTGAAGGAATATATCTTCTGAGAATTGATGGATGAAGAATTTCGATACATAAAGAATATATTTATACAAGATACAAATGTTTGGAGTAACGTTTCGTCATTCTTTCCTGAAGATTTATGACGAAAAGAGACAGAGAAAAAGACACAAAGCTCCCGTTTTTGTTTTCTTTTATCGGAAATGCGTTGGAAATCGGTCATCGAGTGTTGATGTTTGAAACAGAAAATTGAATTATCGAATCCATGCAGAGGTAATCCGCATGTCTTTATCAATAACAGGCTAATGTGAGCTTGTATCTTAAAACGCTGGAATTTGCATATTTTTTCGGTTGTAAAGAAACATTGGATTCATAAAGGTTCTTGAATATTACATTTAATATCTGTCATTCACTCAGGAACAAATGCTGTTCCTGAAGACTACCCCTTTGCGTGTGGGCTCCCACAACGTTCCTACAATAAAGAAAATAGAACAATGGGTCGATCCAGGTGAAATTTGGGACCGTTTTGCGGCCGCTTCCCAAAATTCCACTTCATGAAAACGGCCCCTTCCCAAAATTCCA
>BGPR01001008.1:214794-232899 GCA_013235015.1 Araneus ventricosus | reverse complement strand
CCCCTTCCCAAAATTCCACTTCATGAAAACGGCCCCTTCCCAAAATTAAAATTCATAAAAAAGGCCCCTTCCCAAAATTCAAATTCATGGAAACGCCCCCTTCACAAAACAAATTCACGTAAAATATAGAAATATGACTGCTAAAATTGAAGGTTTTACAAGATAAAAAATTTTTTCACAAAAAGATTTTTATTTTTTACAAAAATAATTTTCTCCCCACAAAAATATTTTTATTTTCCAAAAAATATTTTTATTTTTCACAAAAATAATTTTTTTTCACAAAAATGGGCCTCTAAAAATAAACCTGGATCGACCCCTCAGAGCTTTTCCCCCACCTCTCACGTAGTTAATCACTGTTGTCTCTTTAGCTCGGGAAAATATTCTTTTGGGCATTAAAATACATTGTGAAAATGAAAAGGAAAGAAAGAATAAGAAAATCGCCAAACCTCTTATGAAAGCTAAGCAAAAAATGCTCATAAGAAGTTTGATAACCATTAAAATAATTTGCTAAAATAGTCATAAGTGGCATTACTTGCGAACTTATTTTTATAATTTTAAACAAACAGTTTTGAAAACGATTTAAAATTTAGTTTCAATCTACCGAGTTTCCAATTGTCCGAGGTGATTAAGGTCCCAATCAACTCGGACAAACTTGGTTCTACTGTACTCCATTATACGACGTAGGAAAAGATTCAGAAATTCATACTGAATCTTAAAATAAAAGGAATATTTTCCGCTATTTGAAGTTTTACTTTGAGATTCCAAAAACTACATTTGAATTAATAGTTACAAAAACAGGAGAATTTTTTGTCTTAAGGGTGTGTATAGATTTCTCCTTTGGGTTGAGTGGATCCTCCTAGAGTAATAGAATGAAAGGGTCTGTATAGAATTAATTATAATTTTTCTTTAGAATTTTTATTTTACAAATGAATTTTACAGAATAAAACATTGAGAGACTAAAGAGAGAGAGAGAGAAATGCAAGAAACCGATTTCTTTCCCGATGTTTATAAATGAGAAAAAGGTAGCATAATATTCTGTCTCCAGCGTAGAAAATCGTTACAAAAGAAAAAAAATAAAGCTTTTTAATCCAACCAACTTTCTTTAATTTGGCTCAAAAAGAATAAGTGTTGAAGAGAAATAAATCAGAGAATCAAAAATTCATGCTACATTTTAAAATATTTCTGAAAAATTTTTTGCATTTCGAAGTTAAACTTTAAACCCAAAAAAAAGGAACAACATTTGAATTAATAGTTAAAAAAAGTAACATAATTTGTTTTCTCTTAAGGGTGTGTATACCTTTCTCGGAGGATCATCCAGCGACTCTACAACTTTCCGTTGACCATGCTTGAGTAATAGAATGAAAGGGTTTATGTAGCATTAATTATAATTTTTCTTTAGAACTTTTATTTTACAAATGAATCTTTCAAAATAAAACATCAGAAGTCAGAAAAAGATAGAGAGAGAGAGAGAGAAAATGCGAGAAATATGTTTCTTTCCCGTTGTTTATAAATGAAAACACGGTAGTATAATATTTTGTCTCCGGTGTAGAAAATAGTTTGCAAAAGAAAAAAAATTATTCCAACCAACTTCCTTTATTTTGGATCAAAAAGAATAAGAGATGAAGAGAAATGAATAAAAGAATAAAAAGTTCAGGCTAAATTTTAAAATATTTCTGAAATTTTTTTGCATTTCCAAGCTAAACTTTAAACCCAATAAAAGGAACAACATTTGAATTAATAGTTAAAAAAGTAGCATAATTTGTTTTCTATTAAGGGTGTGTATAACTTTCTCGGGGGATCATCCAGCGACTCTACAATCTTTCGTTGACCGTGCTTGAGTAATAGAATGAAAGGGTTTATGTAGCATTAAATACAATTTTTCTTAAGAACTTTTATTTTACAAATGAATCGTTCAAAATAAAACATCAGAAGTCAGAAAAAGATAGAGAGAGAGAGAGAGAGAAAATGCGAGAAATAAGTTTCTTTCCCGTTGTTTATAAATGAAAACACGGTAGTATAATATTTAGTCTCCGGTGTAGAAAATAGTTTGCAAAAGAAAAAAAATTATTCCAACAAACTTCTTTTATTTTGGATCAAAAAGAATAAGAGACGAAGAGAAATTAATAAGAGAATTGGAAATTAATGCTCATTTTTGAAATATTTCTGAATATTTTTTGCTTTTCTAAGTTTAACTCCAAACCCAAAGAAAGGAACAGCATTTCAATTAATAGTGACAAAAGTAGGAGAATTTTGTTTTGTCTTAAGAGTGTGTTATACCTTTCTCGAAGAATCATCACGGGATTCCGAGAAAGCTATATATACCTTTGGGTTGAGTCGATTCTCCTGGGTAACAGAATGAAAGAGTATGTATAATATTAATTATAAATTGTCATTAGAACTTTATGTTACGAATGAGTTTTCTCCTCTTTTATAATAACTGAGAATAAAGCTTTACTGACATACTTTTACGAAATTGATTACGAATAAAATCATCTATTCAATGGTGCAGTGAAGAATGCAATTTTTCTTCGTATGTTTGCAATCCAATTCAAAGATAATTATAATTAAAAATCATGGAAGAAATTTTCATACTTTTAAATATGAGAACAGAAATAACTAATAATATTTTACGGTATAACTTTAAATTAAATTCCTTGCGTATCCATAGAGTCTGTTTATCTATACTGATAAATTCTATTTTGAAGGTGTTGGTAATTTAATTTATTTCTCCGTAAATATACTAATATTGAATGATTTTTTTCAAGTGCCAATTAAGGGAATTTTATTGCCATTAAGTAGGCAGTTTGAAAGTGAAAACTACCTATCTCTACTGCTACGAGAAATGGAAATAAAATACGGAAAAAATATTTCTTGAATTAGTTATCTTCCAAGCAATAATAAAAACAATTTTTGATTCCACCTAATGACTAAAAGTTCATATAATGGTTTATTCACTTCTGATTAAAGATCATAACTTGATTCTGGATGTTTCGAGGAAAAGATTATTAAAATTAGATTCGACAACGATAACATGAAATTTAAATTCAATGAATTTTAATCAGGACGGATTTTGACAAGAAAAGATATCTGTATGGGAGACTACTATGGAAAAAATTTATTGAAGTGAGCGAATCGAGGACTCCATTCTGACTCAACCGTTGAGTATTTCGTCTGTCTGTAAAACTGTTTGCTACGCAATCATGACCAAACGCGTGCTTTACTTTTTCACTAATTTGGCATAAATGTTCTTTGAATCAATAAAAAAACTATGCATAGGTAAGGAATTTTTGAATTAGTTTCAAAATGGTGGCTGTTTTACTGATTTCAATGTTTTGGCGAGTCCATGGAGAGAAAAACATTAAAATCATTACAACATTTAACCGTTAAAACATTCAAATCATTTTAGTAAAGGCGAGATACTTAATTGTAATTTTGTTAATACTGATAAAAAAAGACATTTGATTGCAATTTTATTAATACGATAAAAAGAGGATGTTCTTTTCTTAATACTGATAAAACAGACAGGTAATGTAATGACAGACAGGTTGTTTATTGTTACGAAAGCAAAGATTTTTGTAAATAATTCGTATTGAGAAAAAAAGAGATGAACTCAGTAGTTTCGTAGTAGAATCGGTGAAAAATATAATGTCACTTCCAATTTTGATATCTAAAGTGATAAAGACATGAAACTTTCTAATGTAGAGTGAGATCAGATCTTCCCCTTGTATATGGTAACTTAATTAATTAATTATTTTTTAAGTGCCGGAGAGATGCTTTCAGATTCCTAACGACCGATACAGAGATTTTAGAACTGAAATAATTAATTTACTTTAAAATATTTGGTGCATTTTGGTTTGCAGCTCACGATTGAACGTTAGCAAAATCGCACGACAAATAATCTAATATCAATTAGTTGAAATTTTTGCAAGATTATAAATCTCTTAATATAAAAATTTAAAAGATTGTACATAAAAATTCAAGAGCACTAAAATCCATTTGTGTCCTTATAATTTGATTGACACATTACTAAAGTATTCTATGCAAATCTCCATTTTTCAGAAAATGCAACAACAGATCCAACTCCAGAAACTTCCTTTACATCGAATTGAAATTTGCAATATTTAAAGTTACTTTTACGTAGTTGAAATTACTGGCGGCTGACTTTAAAATAAAGATATCAGTATTGTATTTCCCCCCTAAGTGGAATTGTAGCAAGCTTTATTTTGCAGCAAACCTGTGATAGAATGAAAAGAGGAATTTCTTAAAAATTTTACACCATAAAATACAACCATACTTTGTCACGTTAAAAGCATTTTAAAAGTTTCTCAACTTGAGCATTTTTTAAGTTACTTTTATTTATTTATTTTGCTGAATGTGCGATATTGAATTTGCCGTATTCGGTACTATAAAAGTAACCTTATGAATTTGGGTTTTAAAAGTAGGAATATAAATTTATCAAAAAAAAGCAACATTTTCTCAAAGTAACACAGAATATTTTCTTTATATAAATAAATATCCCAAAAGATGTTTCTTCCGACATTTCATAGCATAAAATTCTATTTGCTATTTTTCTACCTAGATCTAACGAAAAAAGTAACAGTAAAAATATAAAAAAATAGTGAAATTCTTCATGTCTTAGAATCGTTAGAAGTAGCAAGCGTAAGAAGCAGTTTCTGAACGCAATAATAATTAAAAAAGAAACAGAACGAAGAATATTTTTTTTCTCCAATGAGTTTTTCCCCAATACTTTATATCTCAGATATGTGCATTCATAAAAAAGTCAGAGATCAAACGGTGTGAAAAGAGTTTTCAACTAATTCTTGCGAACCCAAGCGGAAATATTTTTCGCCTTTCCAAGAGATGAGAGAATTCCTGAAAAATATCATAACAGAGAGTTGGAAAGGAAATGCCCACATGCGAAAATTTCTTTTTCAATTTTGCCTCAGTTCGATATATAATTGATTTGTGCGAGGCGTAAGCTTAAGAGCAAAGCGTTTGCGTGAGTCGAAAGTTATTACCGCGTTCTTTTCAATTTAGCCAACACGTAACATCATAGGTTACGGGCTGAAAAAGTTGCAATGATTTCAAAAGTGGGAAAGAATTTCCAGCAGTTAAACAATTTTTACTCACTAAGCTAGTTTTGTATGGCCTAAAAATTAATATTGAACTATATAGGCTTTTTTAAAATTTATTATGTAAGCACTGTCGAATTCATGCTTTTCATCTCACGTGAGAAAAATCGGTTTAGAAACTGCTGAAACTTAAAAAAATAGCATTAATAGCTATCAACACTTTGGAAGCGGGAGACGTTAAAATAAGTTTGTCTCGAATTGCAGAACATCAAAATTTTAATTCAAGAATTTGACTTACTAACTAGTTTAAATAAATTGGACATGTTAATAGATATCTGCAGGATACGTTCCTTCACTTATTCTTTTATGATATAAACATTGTCTAGAGCAAGCACAGTTACGGTTTCTGTTTTCGTTTGAGCTTGCATCTAATCCTTATCCCGCACACAATGTGTTGATATAACTGATTATTTGCGGGAGAAAACCTCTAAATCATGAATTTCGATATTGAATAATGCAAAAAAGAAAAACTACGTACTTAATGGAAATATAAAATATTTACTAGATTTTTTTAAAAAAAAGAATGAAATAAAGTCCCAAATGTTAGCTTGAAAAATTATTTCTGATCAATACAGATATCAAGAATAGCTTCTTATTACAGTATTCTCTTGAAAATGAACCCGGTTATTATGCTAATTTTTGCTCTAAAAGAAGCAGTAATCCTTTCAGCAAATGTATACTTTTTTTCAACGCTGAACGACGATATGCCGTCGTTCGCAACACTTGCGAAAAGTGCCAACGGCGATATATCGTTGCGCATGCTTACTATTCGCATCGCGCACCTTACTATTCGCATCGCGAGAGAACTCTATCTCAGAATAAATTTATAAAAAGATATCAATGGTTTTATTAATATATTCGATTTATTAATAATATTCGTCCTTTTCCCAATTTGTGTCGTCAGCAACTGTGCTTTATCACTCAGCTGTGTTTTAATTCACTGTTACATATAAATTTAACTTGTTGTCTCTGCAACGACTGTACTAATCCTTTCACCCGATTGGGTAGGTTGGTTGGTGCGAGTCTAAAATAAAATAATAATAATAATAGATTAATTTTAATAATATTCGATTAATAGTATAAATTTATATTCGACTTTTCTGTTTTTCATAACTGGACGATCAACTAAGATTTTTTAGTAATTTATCCAATCGGAGATCAGTTATCTAAAATCCTACTAAAGCTAAAAGTTAAATAAAAGAATGCATTTGTAGGTAATTTTTCGCCCTTTAATGTGTTAAATCCCATGTAGTTTAAAAATTCAATAGTTTACGAGATATTCAAGAAAAACCAAAAGGGCGGGATGAAATCCAAGATGACGACAAACTTTGAGACCCATCATCTCGGACAGTGTTGGTCCAATCTGTTAAAGGGAGGCACTGTTTTCCTTCATTAGAAGCGTTCATGTAGACAACGAAAAAAGCGCAACGCCTATAAAAGAGTATCAGTTAAATGTTTATCACAATTTAAAATTCAAAATGTTTTTTAAGGGAATCATGAATATCAAATTATGCATAAGAAATTCAATTGAATTTATATTCCCAGCGAACAAGCTAGTACAAGTATCTATGGAGGAGAATGTTATCAAATTCTGTGACTTTAAAATTAATCGCTAAATATACAAAATTTCAGAACTCTAGTGCATAGGGAAGTGAGTAAAAAATAGATCAGAAAATTCCAACCTTACAAACAAACATGAAACATTTCGAACTTAGTAAAGGCGTTTTAAAAATAAATAAAAGCGAGTTCATTACTTCTGTGTTACTTTTTACTCACTCACGCTCAACATTATGCGCTTTCTACAGCCTGTAGTATTCATTTCCAGATGCAACAAACCATTAAGAAACATGCTTCGTTTAATTTGTCCTACAGCCTCCTAAGTTTTGGTCTTTCATTTTTGAATCCTGTATAGGATAAATTGAAAAAGGAAAATGCGAATAATACTTCTCATTTACTTATGCTTTTCTTAGTCAGAAAATTAGTTAAAAAGCCTCTGAAATCATAAAAAAAACAAATCATAATGAAAACGAACAGCACTACAAATATGTTTTAAAGAACGGCGGAAAAAATGACTCATGATGATTTATGAACATTTAATTCTTTTCAACGATTTCCGTTTTCCGAAAATAACGGAAGCATCAATCACTGGTTTCAAACAGTTATTTATGGACGAGTTTCTGTTTCGTTTACTTACATTAAAAATCTTGAATTTATTTGAACGGCTTTGGGGGGTCTATTCTGGTACCCCCGGTTGGGTTCCGCACGTTAACAACGGAACCCAACCCAACCGGGGGTACCAGAATTGACCCCTTGGACTCCCGCTTTTAAAATTTCATTGACTTAGCATTACACCGGAATTACGTAGTAAACTAGTTAATGTATCTAAACAGAACAGAAAACTCGTCCACAACGGTTGAAAATAAATAACTAATATTTATCTATTTTCAATTAATGGCTTATTTCCGTTTTTCGAAAACATTCAAATATCGTACCACTGACTGGTATATTACTGGCTGACAACGAATGGATTAAAGTCGAATAAGAATCTATATTCTAAATGAGCGCATAAATTATCAAAATATGTGTAGAGAATTTGGAGATATGACATGGGTCTTTTTAGGAAAGACTTAAGAGATTTGAATAATACTCGGTTACGATCAAAGATACAAAAAACATGAGAAAATTCTTGATTTATAGAACGGTATTAGTTGAGAGCGACAGTGGATCTGTAACGACAATTAATATTATTAGAGTTTGTTTTTAATTTTACAATCATGTTATCTTTTACTCCTTAACTGGTCTGCCCGTACGCCGTACATGCGTCGAATTACCACACTTTTAAACTTAAAAACTAAAAAAAAAGGTATTCAGTGATGTTATAATTCGATACAAAATTTGCATGGCATCTATAAACATTTCAACCGAATTAAAATTGCAAAGCATTCCCAAAATAGAAGATGCAATCTAATTGGATAGTTGAGAAAACAAACCAGTTAAGGGGTTAAGAGTGGTTAATTTTGCTTTCCTACATTGCGTTGACATATTTAAAGCATTTGAGCATTTCTTTATTTTTTATTATTTATTTATTCATTTTAAATATATCTTCATCTCAGTCAGTTGTTTCACAAGAATCCTATTTTGATCAAATCTGAGGCCATACAAGCTGTCAAATCCGTAAATGGATTTTTCATAACAGTTTTTTGTATTCTTGGAAAATAGGATATACTGAGGTCAAGCACATATTATTTTAACGTTGTCTAAACTCTTTGAATGTAAAATATATTGTCATTCGTAAGATGGCAACCCTTTGTATAACTCAGAACATGCTGAAAGAAATATAACGACAAGCATTGAAATTTATTTCGAATTTTATTTGCTGCCTGTCGACTTTAATTTTGTTTTCAGAAGGTCTGAAGGTTCAGAAGATTTTACAATTGTCTCGAGTATGTAATTTTTACTTCCTTTATTGTTCATAGAAATGTACCAATTCCTTCCATTTCTGTTGTTTAGCTTTTACTGATGTCGCTTAAGGAATTTGTTTCATTGTTGTTTCTTTTGCAGCAGAAGAATGTTTTGTTGAATAGCTCTTCGACATCCAATGAAGAAGGTATTCGTCTGTTTCTTCCGTCTTCTTTTTATCGTATTGTGCATTTGATGACGAAATAAAGACAATGTTTGATATTCTTTCTCCTGCAGTTAGTTCATCGGTTAGTCTTTATGTGTGTGTGTGGGTGTATTGTTTCGATGTGGGATGGCCTTTCTAATTTATTTACGTTTTTCGAAATATTTGACCTTTTATTCCTTTCACTCATTTGTCAAATTTCAAAAGTAGAAAGCATTATCACATGGTTGTGTATATTAAAGAAGATTTGTATTCAATCATTTAAACATTTTTCTATTTTATTTTCTGGTATTTTTTTAGCATAGAATAAATATCACATTATTGTATCTTAGTTTGTTTGGGAGAACTCAGATTATTTTAATTTAATGATGGGGTTGGTGGGAGTAGAAAGGCAAGTGCAGTGATTAAAGCCGTCAGCAGCCCAATAACCTCAGTGGGGGATTCTGTTTCAAAAGTCCGTTTTCGCGTACCTTGAAGAAGAAGTGGAGTTCAAGAAATGAGGAGTTCTATGATGAACATTACAAGACAAAGCATCACTCCGATTGATTTATTGCTTTAAAAAGAGAGAAGTATGCGAGGGCGTTTCTATAGATGTTTCATGTTTTTGGAGTGATTTGGCGTTTGGGAATGTTTGAGATTTATCGTAAGCCCCCGACAAAGAATAAATGCTTCGATTGTCGGAAATATTATATGACTAGGATATTTTTTTAAAAAATAAAATCTAAGAGATTTAAATAATTGATTTTACAGAATAAAGCACTATATTTATTTTATATTTCGTCTATAGAAGATGGATCTCTTGCGTTTGTATCATGACGAGTTGAGAAGAGCACTATATTCTTCAAATATTTTTAGATCAGTTGTAGAATCATATTAACGTAAGGATATTTGATGTTAGATTTGGCTTACAATAGGCAGGGCCGGATCATCAATTAGACAAAGTAGGCAACTGCCTAGGGGTCTAACAACTTTGGGGGGCATCAAGGCCGTCAGATTTTCTCCTTCTTTTTGTACTATTTTCAGTGTATTTTAATTTTGTACTTTCATTTAATTTACTGGAGCTGTGTAATTAAACGTATTCTGATTCAAATCAAGTATCGTCTTATAGTCTTAATTTTAGAAGATTTTTCAAAGACTTTTTTTCATGCTTTCAAATTCGCTTCCTGATCAGTGTGATTTTGCTGTTGGCTGGCTGACCCAAGCAAACTCTATCGTATACTACAGGGTTAGCCTAAATGATTCATCGGGTTTCAAAGACCGGTCTCCCCGTGCTTTTTCCTTTACACAGACAACCAGTTTCACGAAACTGGCGAAACCAACGCAAATTGCTTTGGTGACCAGATGCAGCTTTTCCGTATTTGAGTAGGAATGCACGCTGAACGTTCGTAACCGAAGAACACTTCGCATATTCCAAGACACAAAAACTCTTCTCCTGCATTGTCGCCATCTTGTACAGTGCGGCTACAGGCCTGCCATATAGAAAGCACGAGAGGCAGGAGGCTGGCTTTTAAACTTGGGGAGTGTATGTATCTTGTCATACATAACCCGTCGTTGTAGGCCGTATACTTCTCAATGCACAGTGTTTTGAAACCCGATGAATCATTTAGGATAACCCAGCATTTAGATTTTGATAAAGAAAAATATAAATTTATTTTAAAAATGAATTAAAATTACTCTAAAATAAATTAAAATATTTTGGTTTATTTAAAAATAAATGAAAACTTTTAAATATTTTTTATTGCTTTAATTTAAAAGTTACATTTTTTTAAATTAAAATAAATAAAAAACGTATGCTTATGGATGTTGTGGAAGGAAAAGATGCTCCGAAACTTTCATTGCTTATAGGCCCCTAGTTTAATCCGGCGATCACAACAGGTTCACAAACACAGAGGTTCTTTAAAACATTTTTGTTTTGATCTTACGTTCGAATGACACGAATGTTTACCTCTTCTAGCCGCTCCTCAACACTTTTTAAATATTTTTATCTTTTTGAACTGATCGGAAGTAAGAATCATCATCAATCCATTGTCTTTGTGTATATATCTAGCAAACTTTAAGTAAAAGTTGCCCTGTACTAAAAATTACATTCACTCATCCCATAAGACGGTGTGATGTTTTTCCTTCCCGCGGGGACATTTTCCCACGAGCAGAGAGTCGAGCACTCTGCACTTAGACAGAAAACCGCAAGCCAACCACACCTGGTGATCATTAAGAGGACATTCGCGAAGGTAACAGCTGCAAGCGGAGAACGGCCAAAATACACAGGACTAAATAACTGTCAAAGAGCGCATATGGTCGGCTATCAGGAGATTAGCGATGTCCTTTCATGACACACTTGCATAGCTCTTGTGGTTATGAAACTCAGGAACCATCTCACGGTCGGAATTGAACATTGGGGACATAGACGTTTTGTCGTTGGTCGCACGGCAGTCCGGTTGTCCAGTGAAGAGAAAGGGGGGCGGAGCTCCACTCCTTGAGGTAGGAACAAAACGGAGGTGTTGGACTTGAACTAGAAGAGCGGTGAAGAGACGATTAGGGAGGCTTGAAACGGCGTTTCAGTCTCCGGCAGTGCAAAAAGAGCTGTGTGACCAGCTCTGAATTAAAGTCCCGAATTGATTCGGACTTTGGCAACGATAACTGAGAATCAGCATTATTTCGAAATCTCGGTGCGTCGAATTTTGAGCAGTCTTTGTAGTCTCGTGCTTAGGCTATCACCCTGATAGGAGAAATCTACCCATCCTATATTGATCTCCAGCTCAAGTGGAACTCAGACTCCATCGAACTTTAACGCCAAACGAACGAATTTTGTTTATAATCAGCTAATCCAGATGTTTTATGCAAGAAATTATTATTTAAATTATAGCTGTGCAAAATAAAAGTACTTAGGTCAACCTAAGCATTGCATTTATTTGTTTACACTTGGTTGCTCATAGGCCAAGACACCACAACGGAGACATTTGGAGTTCATCAAAACTGTGTTGCAAGTGTGTCATCAGAATAACGCGTTATAAATGGACTGAGGTTATATTTCCATACAGTTGTAACATTAAAATTAGTTTTAGATCTCTTTATATAGATATCGTGTTAGAGGGTTAAATGTATATAATAATAATTATAAAATAACTGATGCCTTAAACCTGTACCGTTTAGCACAGATATTTTTTGACAATCAACACATCTGACGATATCAAATAATGTAGCTTAAACTTTCCTCCTTCGAATTCTATAAATTTTCTTTGAATTCCTACAAAAGGAAGTGAAATGAAAATAATTATAACTACACAAATGTTACTCTTTCAACACCGGGGGGGGGAATAAAGCAGTGTGGTATTTCCAGGTAATTCATAGACAAAAATTTATTATAGAATTGACTGCCCATGCAATTTTATTTATTAATGAATATAACTTTACTTCTGATCGCATTCGATCATTTAAAAGTAGAGAAGTGTGAATAAGAAAGGGGAAAAAATTACAAAATATATATTGATAAAACTTGAGAATTATTGGGGTGACAACGGACTTTAGAGGGCACACTGTATACATAACTTCATAAATATATGAAATCGAAACTGAGATAAAATTAATTATAAGTCAAAATTAATCGATTGCACTCTCTAAGCTCATTTCGAAATTTTGTTTAATTCTATCAGGAAAAGAGTAGACTTTTATAGGTGGAATGAACAGAAATCTCTGACAATCTTTATTTGTTGATAAATTTCTTTAAAAAATTGAAATATTTAGTTGGGCCAGTTTCTGACATATTTTCCAAGTATAAATGATAAAGAACTTTTAACACTGAATAGTCTTCGATTAGGTTGGTCAAAAGTAATTCGGGTTTCACAACTGGATAGTTTAGCTACATTTTTGAATGATTTCTATCAATCATGCGATTTATTTCATTTGATGTGGCGACCATTATTCGCCAAAGCCGATTCGGATAGTCAAAATTAGTCAGTTTTTACCTCAGAATAGTGGTACTTTCTTCTTTAAAATGCGAATTACGAACTCGAATTATACGAAATTTATAGAATACTTGATAATATATTAGATATATTATAAAATTTGGAATAAACACTTTGAATAATGAAGAAAACATGAAGAGTAGTGTAATACGAGAAGTAGTTTAATTTTTATTCATAACTTCAAAGCCAGATATATAGAAAAACTTATATAAAAATTCCAATCTAATTTGGTTGAAAACTCTTTTTGTTATGAGCAAAAAGCATCCAGAAAAATCTTGGATTGTTTTAAGAAAACCTTTACATCTCCCAGAATATGTGTGGCATTTTCACGAAAATGCAAGTAAGCAATGTGCATATTAAACATAACCGTTGATGAAAGTTGCGAATTATTATCACCTTTTTGTGAAATGGTGCAAGTTGAAACACAGTTTCGTGTTCCTCAATTTCTGATCGGTGCCCTAAATGTTCTCGTGACAGAATCTTCAATGTAAATTGTGAGTTTAGGCCTATTTTTATATGATCAAATTTCAAAGTAAATCCATTTAACCTTTCGGGATGCATTAAAAAAATGGGCAAATCCAAACTTGTTCACATTTTTCTGTCACTCTCCCCCCCCCCTGTATGTGAATGCACTTACCTGAAATATAAACTTTTGGTAGAAAACTCTGATCTTTTCATTAAAGGTTAAAAATAAATACTCTTCACTCTCTTTATTTTTTTTATTATTTCTTTCAAAAACTACTTCCTACATTGTTTATATCTAATGATTCTATGTCGTAAAGAATTTCGCCATTTTTTGATTTATTTATTATATGCAATTATAGTATTTTCGTTGATACAGGGTAGCAGAGTTATCCTAAAGAAAATTATGCAATGAATGCCTGAAGAAAGATCTGCTGTGATATCTATTTATATAAAGAAAATACTCGAAGTTTAAGGTTGAGAAATATTGTTATACTTTATAATATATATAACTAAAATATTGTTATATATATTTTTGTTATACTTTCTCCTACTTTTGAATCCGAAGTTCATAAGGTTTCGCTTATCGTACCGAATAAGGGAAAATTCAATTTGTATCATGCTTACTGTATCGCACATGCACCAAAGCATGTCTGAGTTGAGAAACTTTTAAAATACTTTTAAAGTGACAAAGCATAGTTGTATTCAGTCAAATGTTTTTTTTTTTAAATTTCGTTTTCAAATCTTTCAATTTTTTTGCTGCATTGGGAGACGTGATGTAGTTCCACTTAGGAAAAAGTATTAAATTTTCAGATGTCTTTATTTAAGAATAAGTTGCCCGCATTTTTGGTGAGCAAAAATAACTTTAAATCTTGCAACTATACAGTCTGATGTAAAGGAAGTTTCTGAAGTTGGATTTGTGAGTGAATTTTTGAAAAATGTAAGTAGTTCGGCATAGAATATCTTCGTCCAATGTGTAAATCAAATTATAAGGATATAAACGCATCTTAGGGCTGTTGAATTATTTTTTTCCATGAAAAACATTAAATTTATTATATTAAGTAATTCATAATCTTAGAAGGATTTTTACCAATGAATAGTAGTTAGATGATATTTAATGAGTCTTTCATCTTATGCTCAATCAAATCCATCAAGTAGTTGAAAAAAAATAATTATTTCAGTTTTAATCTCCGCATCAGTCATTAAGTATCTTAAAGCATTTGTTCCAGACATAAGGAAAAAGTTAATAAGCTGAGTTACCATCATAATCTAAACAAGGCGGAGCATTCTTTCTTATTTCGTAATACGACAGAAGCTTTCATACATTTAATACTCGAAAGATTAAAATTTGAACTGACGTCAATCTCTCACTGATCCTTCTATGATCACTTCAGAATGAGACGAGCAGCTGGGTTTGAGTAGGGCATGCACTGTAAAGCTGGGCATTCACCATCGATCTGTTCCATTCCATTTGGAGGGCTTCTTCACAGACAGTTTCCATTTTCAACTCATAAAATTTGGTGGGCCATTCACAGGTCGAACTGGACCAGCCGCACCTATGGGCTACCCAACCCCCTAGGCTACTGAGCGTCCTTCTCAGCCGCTTTCAAACTGGGTTCCCCCGCCCTGACTTCCCCAGAATGACTCAAACCCACACTACTCCTCCCTTATTTTGCGGTTTCCTCTTTTGTGAGAAAGGCTTGGTCCTCCTAACAAACAATCGCATTTCAGTTTTATGACCAAGACCCAGATAGCACGTAAGTTTGCAGCAAGTTTGATTTTGACTTGATATTACCTTGTCATAGCAAATTTGACGCGTGAAACTTGAAGCGAACTTGTAGCAAGCTCACCGTGACAAATAGCGCCACCTCCTTTGCAATGCAAATTTGCAAAACAAGCTTGATGCAAAGATAGCAAAAAGAGATAATTGTCTTTGTCTCTGTTTAAAAAAACATCCGATTTTTAATAGCATCTCCTATACCGTCCTACTTTTCATTAATTCAATAAATCAATGATAATTTGTAAAAAAACTAAATTTTATAAAAAAATTTTGAAACATTTTCCATCTTTTTACTAAATATAACACTCGCACTTTAAAGAAAACTATATCGCCTTTTTCCTAATGTTGAAATTTTAACATTTATAAACAAAATTAAACCGAAAAAACAGTCAATGTTTGTTGAAAAATAATAAGTTATACATTTTGTCCCATTTTAAAGTAATTACTTTTGAACTCTAATTTCATAATTTATTCTACTAGCAGAACGTAGTTATTAGCGAAAATCGCTCTCTCTTTGACTTCAAATCATATTATCAACTCAAAAAGTTTAGGAAATAAAAAAAATAGTTTAAAATAAATCGTATACGAATCGAATCGAACGATGTATTAGCGAAATCTATCTCATCTTCGCAGAGTTTAACTGGCCGAACGGTTAGCGCGTCTGCTTCGGAACCGTAGATCACGAGTTCTATCCCGGGCTGTTTTCGTACTCTGTTTTTGCTATAATTTGCAATGAATTTGCAACGCAAGCTTGCTGCAAGTTCGCTCCATGGTGACTTCGAAGCTTGCGTTAACTTGCTGCAAACATGTTTCACACTTGCACTCTTGTCGTGTCAAATTTGCTGTAAGCTTGCAGATTTGCAGTGCAAATTTGCTGCAAACTAAAATTGCTATCTGGGGGAAGGTCGAATGAATATCCAACACTGATGGAATTCTGACTTTTTTCCTTTTATACAATTTCTCGTTGATTTCTTACGTTGATGAAGTGTTTTGCCCTGCTGTGTTCCAAAAAAATTGGAGTGGAATAATGGTGAATGTCCCGCTTAAAACCAATAGAGCTCGCTCATCCTGACGCTAATCATATTAACGAAATACGGAGGCGCAGAATCCATTTGAATGTGTAGTATCATAGTGCCAAGATAACTGGGTCGTTTTCTTCAATTTACTCTGAAAGAATCTTTCCGACTGTTATTAATTATTCTTTATTCTTGGACATGCATATATTTACAATATGGTTCCAAAAATGTTTGCTATAGAATTACGACGGGAGTAGTTTAAAAATTGGTGATATCACTGGGAACTAAATGTAACCCCTCGATCGTATCCTAAATTTCCATTCCATCCTCAGAGCTGTTGAAATTCTGTTCTCGCTTGACAACTTCAAAAACTGTCCTGTAGGCGGTCCCTCAGCGGCGTTCGATGTTTCTCGTTCCTTGCCTTCCAACTATCTTCTGTAAAATCCAAGGCTCAACTAACCACATTTCTCTCTCCACTTCTGAATAAAAGAGGAGCCAGTGATGACCACTCATTCCGCTGAAATGGAGATCTATTCATTATTCAACAGATAACACCAATCGACTATTCGGACCCATTCACTAGTAATCAGGTAGGATGATTGTATGTCAATCACTACACACTGCTTCCTATATTTACTATTATTAATCTATTACTTAAAAATAATGGCATAGCCAAATCAAAAAGAATTTAAATGTTAGTACGTTTTATGAGTGGAATTTTGAATTATTGTATGAAAAGTATTCAAGATTTTTGATTATATAGACTTAGTTTCGTTGCCAAAATTTTTATTGATTGAAGTTTATTCAATTTAAACTTCAAATTGTTATTGTTGTATAATCTAATTTTAAGAGTATCTTTTTCTTGAAGCATACAGAACTTACGTTTGTCCCTCAATCAGTAGTAGATTCCTAATCTACTACTGACATCATATGAAGTTTAATCAATTAAGTTGAATCAGAAACATTATTTTTTAATATTTATTAGAAGATAACTCATTTAAGAAATATTTTTCATATTTTATATCAGTTCAATTGAAAAGTTCATAAGAAATTTCCATTTACTTGCATTTAGATACTTACAAATCAATTTCCGTAAATGGTACTTGAAAGAACCCTTCAGCACGTTTTTGTATCTGGCAAGAAATAAAAGATATCACCAACGCGCGAAGCAACATAGAGTACATTTCTATAAAAACTTTCACAATTGAATTTATCTATCTCTATAAACAGAATGCATGAATAAACAAGCAAATTATTTTTAATTGTTCAGTGATCTACAGCATTTCTTACTATCCTCATATTTAAAAGCATGAATATTACTTCCGTTAATTTTATGAATTAATTTTGATCTGTATAGCAACCATAGGAGGAAGATTTGAATTCTTTAATATTGCATTCAATAGATGCGTTTATTCATATTCAAATCCACAAAAGTACAGCAGAACAGGCTTTATTATAAGCTATTGCGTAAGTTATAGAAATTTCGTATCAATAGAAAACAGAGGGAAATGCTACTAGGTTAATATCTAGTTTAAAATACTAAATTTATGACATGAAACATTCTCTGGGGCCAAAGATGACGAATTCTGAAACAAATAGATGCCTTTAAAGACAATCAACGTTCTCCAATAGTTTTGTATACTTTCTATTAAGGTGTTCACAAAATTTTTTGAAAATTTCTGAAAACCGTAAACATTTATTTTGATCGCCATATCTCATACAAGATATGCATATTCAAAACAATGGCAAAGATGTTAAGTGTGTATAAGAATAGTGAACAAAAAACGCATATGTAAAAGAATGACTTTTAAGAGAGATAAACAAAAGAATAAACTAAACTTGTTTGATTCTCTTTGCTTCATTATCTTTTAACCGAAATCGTCTATATTTCGATTACATTCGTCTAAAACATACAGATAAATTATAGTCAAGGTCATTATAAATGGGAAGTAAAAAACTAGTACCATATCGTGATACCAAGATCAAAACTGAAAGAAAATAAAATTATAAAATTGAACTTCGTAATTTTTGGAAATCCATATATATATATATATATATATATATATATAACGTATTCGTGGTTCTAGTCGTTGAAAATAAACACAGGCCGAGTAATTAACTAATTTCTTTT
>BGPR01001008.1:198647-214784 GCA_013235015.1 Araneus ventricosus | reverse complement strand
TGGAATACATTAAGATTTTAAAATATATAATATTAGAATTTGGAATAAAATTAAGTGAGATTATTACACACATATATATATATATAAGATGATCTGGATATTAAACTTGTTGATAATAACTTTTGTATCGATATTTTTGACAAAAGAATGGATTTTAATTTTTGTCAACCGACTTTCATATTGGTCTTCTAATATTTCTATTAAGGATTATTTCTATTAACGATTTGGATAATCACTGGCGGTTAAATTCTAAACCAAACGATTTAGATAATTCCTATCGTTCCATTTTAAATTTTAATGCTTTTTTTTTTATCCTATTTAAAAAGAAAGGATTACAAAATTCAAAGAACACGGAATTCAACGTTTTGTTTACTAAAGAAAGACCTGATTCGAACTTGGAGCTTGATACAGTTGCCAAATAGATTTGGCTGTTGCTTAAATTGGAAGATTACCGGAAAACTTTCTATGAATCCAAAATAAACAAACCAGGAAACCTGTCTATACAGTGCTTCCGTGTTTTCATTTATTACACGCCGAAAGAAAATCGTTCTTGCATGTTATCCCTCTCTCTCTCTCTCTCTCTCTTTTGATGCTTCGATTTGAAACTTATATTTTTGGCATCATTTTGTTCGTTCTCAAGATTTTTAAATTTATATTTTTAGTCATCAACGCCGGGTAAATTCTGTATAGTATAACTGTATTCTGTATAATATATTGTAAAGTTGTATTTGTTATTGTACAGTATCTGGTTTCAAAATTTCAAAGAAATGTTCTTTTTCCAAAGTTTTCGCATTTTCATTCAAACTATATGCAAGGGTATTTTTTTTTCGAACTTCGATGGGCCATAAAAAAAGTAAACAATAGAGAACAAAATGAGTTTATTACCAAAAGTTACGTACAAACATGGTTAAATCTCGACATAATCGCCGTGAAGATTCATGCTTTTGTCAAATCGGTAGACCAGGTTCCCGATTCCCTCTTCGAAGAACGTTGCCACCAATGATGTGAGATCGGCCTTAACGTTTCTTTGAAGCTCCTCCTTTTTCTGGCAGCTTTGGTCTCCTACCCAGTTCTTCAACTCAAGGAAGACATAAAAATTACTCATCGCTAAGTTGGGGCTATATAACGGATGATCAGACACCTCCCATTTACACGTCCCAGGAACTAATTGAACAAGATCCTCTGTTGCAATAGACTTGTGTCTTTGTCCCTCTTCATCACAGACGTCGACTCGCCCGTCTTTAAATATTCTGCATAATTCACGCACAACACCATCACTCATAATGTTTTGACCGTATACGCGTCTCATTCTTCGGTGAATTTCTGCTGCACTATTTCCTTCAGCTTGAGGAAAACGAATAACACTACGCAACTGACACTTGGCTAGAGCATCATTTCCACTAACCATGTTTACATGCCGACAGCTCAATGGAAAATTTCGAGCTGATGTCGGCAGTAGCAGATGTAATTGTTAGAGACATACGCAATCGCTCATCGTGCATTTCAACATCCCGCCACCTGTCTGTCTGCTTTTCGGTTCAATCGGATGTTGAAAAAAACCAACCCTAAGGAAGGTAAAGAAACTCTAAGTTATAAGGTAGAGAAAGACTAGATTTTTGAAAGTTTTAATTCAATAAGAAGGATTCACAGGATAATTACGTTTATTGACGAAAGTTAGTGCTAATATATGGAGAAAAAGAAACGGATGGGGCTTATGAAAAACTTTGGACCCCGAGCAACGCCGGGTTTTCAGCTATTGCTTTGATAGAATGCTCACTGAGATAATTACATTCTTTCAATGGCGAACTTTCAACATATCCAAAACAAACCCAGAAAAGGTTTGAGACTAAATCGGATTTCATTTGAAAATTGAAAACCCGCACCTGAAAAAAAATATTTATTATTTTTATATAAGTATGAAAAGTTAATAAAATGATTAGGAATATTCAGTGAAACCTCTTATAAGAGAAAGAACAAGAACACTGTCAATTACATATATGTAATTTTTTAATACAGAGATGAATCGAACTATCACGTATATCAAGAATAGTTTGTTCCTTCATGGAGTAATTAAATACCTTAAAATAAATGAACAATACAGATTTATGACATACAACTTCTATTGAAAACTGAAAATTAATATTATGCAAAACTCTAATAAATCAAATAATTCTCATATATCCATTATTAATGTGTATTAATGCATAGACTCAGATATTAATTAATTCAAAAATAGCCACTTTCTGGGTTCTTTGGACAAATATTTATAACACGGAAAATATTCAGGGACATTTTAAAAGAACATTTTTTTCTGTAAGATTTTCTTCTTTTATATACGAGGCCAAGACTCCGTATAACCAAATACTTTATCATAAGATGGTTACTATGCTTTGGATTTATATGGGAAAACTGCAAATTTCAAACTCAGAACAGGATCACGGAACGTATTTCAGGATCGATGCTGTTTCTAAACTTACTTGAACCCTACATCATAATGCAATTATGTTCCTGAAGGTAAAGCATCTATTCCTGTTATTGACGCGCCAACTGAGTTTGGCGTCTTGGCGGGGTATCCAAATGTTTGCAGCCAAAGTCTGTTTACTTTTTGTCAGAAGGGTTTAGGATCTGACGGTGTAATGACGCCTGTGAGCAAAGGGCTCACTATTGTTAGATTCCTGAATAAACAGATTTTAATGGAATTTGTGTGAAGAAGATTAGTTCAGGGTCTGTAGATCTGCAAAGATGATTGTTTGCAAAGGGTTCACTGTTTTATTCCAGATTCCTGAATAATCATATTGGTCCGTCTGAGACACCTGTATTAAATAATTCAACAAATCAAAGCAAGATACGATCGGCTTAAATTTCTAAATGGTGACACCTGCAGTTCCACATTGAAAACGTCCAATTCAAGAATTTATTTCATTATTCAATTTACAACAATTCATATAAATTCAACATCATTATGTTTTTGTTCATTCTATAGGTTATAATATCAAGTAAATAAATATCTTTTGTTTTTGAGTTTCTCGTCATTTTAGCAACGTGATTTCCAGTTTAAAAATAGGGATAAGCAATTAGACTCATAAATCATCGATATTTTTATATGCACATTTAAAAAAACCTGTCATACTGAAAAATATAAATTTGCAAAAAAATATATGTTGTAAAATTTCCATATAATTGCCGAGAAAATTATAAACAAGAAATTTTACAGCTCACTTCTTTGAGACTGTTCAAGCGCCCATAACAACCAATCGAAAAGATCGTCAAAAAGACGAAAGAAAATGAATACGGCCTCTCAAACATATGAAGAGTAAATTATGCTCAGTTTGAATGTTACGGTTAATGCGATTAATCGGTTATTATGAATAATAACCGGTTAATGTGACGAATCGATTTATCAAATTGATCGGGTATTATGAATAATTACCAGTAAAGAGATAAATCACTTATTACATTGCTTGTGACCGATTATTATTCTCTCTCTCATAACTCATTAATCACATTAACCGTAGCGCGAATACTGATTCGTAGAATATAAATAAATAATAAAATTGGTATTAATGTTTGAAATAATTGATAACCTAAATCGTAATTAACACTTTTAGTGCCGATAGAAAGTATCGTACATATGCGAATAATGCCGGGCCAATTTGACGAATTTGTTAATGTTTTGGAAAAAGCTCATAAAAAACAAAATAAGATTGATGTTTATAAAATTCTAAAAGAAGCATATTTCGAAATAAAGGGAAAATAAATCAATATCAATTGTTTTCCAATATTTGTTGAAAATCATGTGAATAACATAATTAATCTAAAGCGCAATCGAAACTCATATTTCTGGAGTTTGCATGTTTAACCAGAACATGTGGATCACCCCTCCCTGCCTAAGCACCCGGGTAAACTGAATGACTGAGGCCGGAGTCCTAGTACCCAATTACAAGGTCACGGCCGGGCCCCTCCCGAAGAAGGTACACGCTCGGCCAGTACGGTCTTTAGATGAAGTAGTTTTCCTCGTTCATCTTGTAGCATTTAGGAAAAGGAATACCGGTCCTCTGAGCCATAAATGCAGCAATATCCTCCTGCGTGATATCACTGGAGAGGAACCCAGAGCCCCCCATTATTGTACCAACAACCAGGAGCGAGAACCCGCTTACTTATACGGAGACTTCTCATATCCACATATTTGTTGTGCCCCAGGTAGGAGAGTTTGGATGTTTAAAGAAGAAGCGTACAGTTAAATTAAAATTCTTCGGTTTGAAAGCTTCGCTACAACAAGCAACCACCATATAGAGCACGGAGTACGCGCAATCTCTCGTGAGTAAAGCATATCTTTGTTGATGCGGTATGGAAGTTAAGAGAGCAAAAGTTTGACATAAATTTATTTCAGTTAGTTATGATTCAAAATTACTAAATTAATTATCAAAAGCTCTGTTTTACCAATAAAACGGCATATTATGATCTAATAGATCAACTGTGAAAAGAATACTTTATTTACATCCCTGCTAATTATAATTCCCTCTTCAAGCTTCCCGCGTAAGGACGTACGACCTCGACAGACTTAACGTGTGCGATGTATACAAACACGGGGGCACTTAATGGAATCGGGCTTCGAACCAGGAGCCCTCAGGCTCCGAAGCCAAGACCTGACCACTAGGCAACCTCGAACCTGTGAAACAGAATAAAAGTGCAATTAAAAACCATATATATTTACGGTTTTGTTCAGAATTTTGAAAAAAAAAATTAGTAATATTACCGGATCTTATATTGCTTTTCGATGGTTACATGAAATTAGTTAACGGTTGTTTCTAAAATTGGTTTAGAAGCCTTAAACTGGTGAGGAAGATGTTGCTTCGCTAAAAAGCAAGTGTAGTGTATGTACGTAAATTTAGATTCGTATCAATCTATATGCAGGGACAGTTTGACCTATTCTGCCAAATGAAAGAGGGTGATAGAAGAGCTCATGGGGATCATAGAACACTAAAGCAACCCTGTCCCATCTAACTGCTTGCAAGTTATGGCGGATAAAAATATTTTCCTAAAAATTGTGAAAAAATCTACATTTAAAATGTTTTTGGCTGATCTACATTCAAAAAAGTACATATTCTGAAAGATCAGTTAAAAGCCTTTAAGATGATACCATTTTCATCAAAATACCTGGATTTAAAGTCAAGTTACAAGCGCCGAAACGTTGACGAAATGCAAAATTGAATTGCCGCCAACATCTTTAATATTTTCTTCTTTTTTATATAATAATTAATTTAATATATAATTTTTTCTTTTCTTATATATTTTTTTACCTTATCACATTAACTAATATTATAGTTAATTTACAAGCTTTTCAGTTTTTATTGCATTGCCACTCCAAGCAATCTTTACACATCTATAAATATAAAACATAAAATACATGTGTCTGTCTGTCGGCAAGTCAAAAGAACTCCTCCTAACGGTAGCGACATGAAATTTGCACATGACACTATGGAGTACCTTTCTAGGTGAAATATGCTATTTTCAACTTTCAGAATTCATTAGTTCTTAAGGTATTTAATTAAACAGCGAAAATTAGCCGCTGTTCAGCCTAATGCTTAAAGGGTTTTAGCCAATAACTTCTGAAATATTTATTTCACGACAAATATTTTTACACCATCTTAAAGAGCAAACAATTATCTTTTTAATCAAACAAATTTTATTGCGGTACAATGTTTTCTCTAATTTTAATTAACATTTCAAAACTCACTTTAAAAGCAATTTGTAACAATGCTTTCTTTTGTTATAAAGTTAAATTTGTTGTTTCATCAAATCCTTTATTCACGTGTTTTTACTGCTATTAAACTTATGATAAGAAAATATTGCTTTCTTTGGTCATTGATGCAATAAGAAGTCGAAAAATACCATGTCAGACGCAGTTCATGCAAGTTAAGCATCTTATGATGAAGGGGGGAGGGTGAGAAAAAAATCATAACATGACTCGATCGCCACTTACCCTTAGTACGCCACTGACAGTATGTGAAGTCATTAAAGGTTAACCGAGTCCCTACCGAATATTGATATTTTTGAAACTTGAATCTTCGGATAGTGATCGTCGAACTGCAATTTAAATTATGATTTTTTATAAGTATGTCTAAGTATTCAGAATGTTCAATCTTTATTAAATTCTATAAAATTAATCAAAAATTCAAGTTTGAAAAATATCAGTTTGCGGAAAAATGCTAATAATTTTGTTTCTCTTAGTTTGAAGCAGACATTCTGCTCACTGCAATGCTGATATCTTCTAAATCCTAATGGCATTCAACTGGAATTTTTATATAAGTTGCTCTATATATCTGGCTTTGAATTTGTGAAAGAAAAATTACGTTATGTCTCGCACATGCGCAATAAAAAATTATTTGCTACAAATATTCATATGTCCTCGAATATTCAACGAATGTACTTCAAATTTTAACACAATGCTTTGCTAATATATTATCATATATTCTGTAAGTTATGTATAATTTGAGTAAAAACTCTGCATGTTTTAAGAAAACGTTTATATCTTCCCGAATATGATAGCTATTGTCACGAAACTGCATGTAAATTTTACTGACTACAAACAAAACCATTGATGAAAGTTTCAAATCTTTATCAGCATTGGATGAGCCGAAATAATATTTTTCTTCATCAATTTTTGGTAGGTCCCCTAAATCCCCTCGTGACCAAATCTTCGCTGTAAAGTGTGAGTTAGATTCTATACTTTACATGATCAAAGTTCGAGGCAGTTGGTCTAGCCTTTCCGGAGAAGTTCTAAAAAAATGTAAAAATCCGAAAGTGTCCGGATACTTTTGATCATAAAGCGTATGCTCCAAACTGCGAGGCCAAAAATCAGTTTATTCGAAACCTGTAAGGAAGTAATTAATTAGGTATTATTTGTTAGTCTTGAGGGTACTAAAACCCCTTAAGGGATTGCATATTAAAACTCAAAAATTATAAGATACTAGTTTATACACCCGACGTTGCTCGAGATAAAAAATATTTTCAAGTCTAAGTACTTATAATATTTTAAGCTTAATAAAACAGTTTTTCGCAACAGCGTCTTTCGGTTTTCATTCGTCCACTCCAGTGTTATCTGACCCCCGCGGCCAGCAGTTCAACCCCTCGCTGCCTTTTGTCTCCGGTATTTGAATCAACTATCACAAATATAAGAATCCTTGATACAACATTCAACCCCTCTCTTCCTTTTGTCTCCTGTCTTTGAATCAACTGTCACGAATCTAAGAATCCTTGATACTACATTCAGCTCCTCTCTTCCTTTTGTCTCTGGACTTTGAATCAACTGTCACGAATCTAAGAATCCTTGATACGACATTTTTTCTTTCTCGTTATTGCTACGGCGACAACAGAAGCTGCTTCATATCCTGGGTTTTATTACCATTACCCGAAGTACCTTTCTCTTTTCCTTTTTGTGTCTGTGTGCCAAATCGGAAAAACGCCGAAGAGTGTTCCTTCTATTTCTCCTTAGGTTCTTTCCGTTCGGTAGCAACCGGACTTAATAAGCTTGAATGAATTTACACGCTCATTGAGATCATTTAAAAATTTGCAAAAATTAAATAAAGCATCACATATAGAGACTAAATAACTAATCTCATTAGATTACTATGCAATGCTTATGCGTTTCTCTCTTTCTTTCATATTGTTGCAAAGCTTGAAGGTTGTTTCCCTGAGATGCTAATCTTGGCGACCTTGGCGACAAATTTGGCGACTTTAAGGACAAAGGGAATTTTCTAGAAGGACCTCGAACTTTCAACCGATTTCTACTGCTTTCATGAACTTTTTAGAGATTACGTCACTTCCTACGTAATGAAGTAACTTCCTACGTAATGAAGTCACTTCCTGTTGAAAAGTATAAAGGCAAGCTCTCCAGCGAAGAAGAGTCAGTTGGAATTAGACCAGCAAGCAAGCTGGTGAGCTAACAAGAAACCTTTGAGCGCTGTGTTGAGATTTATTGGTAGCCTCTGTTGTGAATTTTTACTAGTGCTGTGTTAATACTTGTGTTACGTTTCTTTGCTTGGAATAATTGTAAAATAAAGAGCTTTATTTTTTAAAATCCTGCTTATTGGATTGCATTCACGTACACCCACAAGACAATTTCGTTACAATATGTATAGAGAAGACAAACGCGTTTGGAACAGCATGTACAACGGCTAGAATATCTATAATTTCAGACAGCTTTAAAAACTTTAGTTTTTAGAAACTTCTTCACAACCATCTTCTAAGGAAAAAAAAAAATGCGAGCTGTGAAAAATGTGAATGTTTTATCAGCGTATGAATACATTTTTTTTTTCAAAATCAATAAAACATTAATGAAAAGAAAATAATAAAAATATTAAGGTTTGTAATCCAATCTGAGTTAATTTTTTTCATAAATTTCTTGGATAAATTTTAAGTTTTTAGAAATAGGAAAAAATAACTTCCATATTGTAATGTCATTTATAATAAATTTGTTAATTTTAAAATGCATTTAATTTTATTGTTAAACTACGGTAACCAGCTTGTTCGCCGGGAATATAGGTTCAGTTGAATCTCTTATGTATAATTTGATATTCTCGGTTTCCTTAGCAAAGTGATTTTAAATTTGAAATTGTGATAGACATTTAAGCCATGTACTTTCATTAGCCTTGCACCTGTTCTGTTCGTTGTCTGCATGAAGATCCCTAATGGATTCAAGTAACTGTGTGTACCATGTAACATTTCATGCACGCTGTCGGCATGAAATTCATTCGCTTATTCCTCTCGCAAAATATGCATTTTATTTTAACTTTTAAAATAGCTCGGCACATTTTACTTCATGTAGCATGTTAGCTGGATGAAAATATGCTGGTTGAAAAAGAGCATTAAACACTAGAACATTACCTTAGCTTTCAACAATGGAAGAGAAGCACGCAAATAAATATTTGTTTAGACAATTTATAACGATTTGAATTGGGTTGCAACCTTGAAATGTATTGTTTTAAATTATGCAAAAATATAATTAATAATTTATTAAAATTGGAGAAAAAATTGTACGGCAATTTAAGTGCTATTATTGTAATGGAAATCGTTTGCACTTTTAGATGGCATGAAAATAATTTTTGTGCTGTAATATTTTTGGAAGTTATTAAGGAAAAACGCCAAAATTTCACTTAATATTTAATTCATTAAAATTCTAGTTAATTTCAACAAAAAAGGCTCCAAATGGCACATTCCCACTATCCAAAGTATGTTTGTGCCAAATGGCGTAGCTCTAGGTCCAGCGGTCTGCCCTTTAGAGCACCATCTCTCACACACACATACATATTCTCCTTTATTATTAGTAGAGATATCAAGTACAGAGACTGTCCCCACATTTTTAGACAATTTTTATGGTATTTTTAAGAATTATTTCAAATAATGTTTTATGTTTTAAATGTTTATTATGATAACCCTTATTCTTAAATATCGTTCTGCATCGTAACTTCTATGACGATAATGCCTTTTGTAGTATCAGAAGAGGTATTTTGTTTAAAAAATAAGTAAACCGTCTAAATAAACAGAACTGTCAAGCATTTCATAAACTTCAAAGTTTTCCTTAAATTTTTTAATGAGATGCCTAATGGTTGCGGCTGAAATAAAGAGACTGAAAGTAACTCCAATTGGTAAGCTATTCATTCTATAACACTTAATCTCATTATCATTGTCTTTGTCAATGTGCAAAAACCGCAGAAAGTCTCTTTTATATTTTTTTATTTTGTTGTCAATTCTATGTGTAAACACCAGCTTTGTACTTTCTTCATTTGCCATTCTTCTTATGCTGTTTTTTTAGCAACTCAATAAAGTCCACCTACAGTTTTTCCAAACCGGATAGGAGCCACAAGAGCTCTAGAAACGGCGGTGTGGTGTTAAAGTGTTGATCCCAATTTTAAAAATGCCTTTTCAATATATGCGGAGGAAGCAATTCCATGCTTTCTGAAACCTATTAAAAAATATAGAATGTTTGTATTTAGATTTGACCCAGACATTAATTAATCCTTCAACGAATATAAATTTTCCTGCTGCAGAGAAGAGTCATAAACAATTCGGACTTCAGTCCACTTTAATAACAAGTCTATGTGGCATTTAATAGGAATTTTGATTTCAAAAACAATGCTCAATTATTCCTCAATCCAATTGTTCATTTAATGCAGAATCAGAGTTTTGATGCAGCCACTTATTCTTTTCTAACTTGGGTATTAGTAATTCTGTCTTTCCAAGAGCGACAGGAAACTCAGCTTATTACTCAGTAACTAAATATCGAATTCCAACTTCCATAGAATATATGCAATTGTAAACCTCTTTCGAAGAACTTTACTTTACTCTACGACACACCCCCGACTCCAGAGATAAAGATCTCCGGTTTGCAGTTTGGGTGGATGTGCGTAGTAGAAACTTTATTTGAAACTTTTATTGAAAGTCTGCATCATTAACTGGGCTTGCTTTTGATTGTCCGAAATCCCACAGTGAACTCCTAACGAAAGTCTGTGGCAGTCTATTTCAGCTCACATCTGCATTGTACTTTCCCGACTTAACCTCTGGTATCTTACCGCAGCGACCCTTAAAACTGCTTCTGATACTCCCCCATAAAGGGAGATTAAAGCGATCCAGTTAAGCTATCTTTTCTATTCTCTGTGGTTTCAACAACTAAAAGACTTTCGGACACCAAAAGACATCCTTTTCCAGAATTTGAGCCTCCATGCATGTTCCCCCATGTTCTGTAATAAAGGGAGAAATGTACTTTTTGGCTTGCATTTGATCTAATGGTTAACCTAAAGTTTACGGTACCTAGCCATTTCTCTCCACTTTGGCTCGTCAATTCCTTGCCGCAAAGCGGAAGACGGATTGGCTACGCCAGAACATTCGGTTTAGTTGCGCAGGAATGTTCTAATTCGTGTTTGGTTCGCGCAGGAATAGTTATATCTTTGTTTCGCGCTTCAGTGCTTCGATTTTTTTGCTGAGGTAAGTGCTATTTACTATTTCATCGGTCGATTTCTTCGAATTTGAATAAAACTTCGTTTGGAATTCTACATTTTGAATTTCGACAGTTTGGTTAGTGGATTTGTTTCGACTGATGTAGTTGGCTTCAAATTCTTCTTCGCGGTGCAATTCTTGTTGAATACGCAATGTTATTTATCGACTTCTTGTTTTTGAAATTAAAAAAAGAAATACGAAGATTTCTAACATTCAATGAAAAAGCGAAGTCAGTTTCTCGCTTTGCTGAAAGCGAAGTTGCTGATGTTTTTTTAAGTTTAAAAAATTTGACCGGAACCCATTTGAGATGCCGCAAGCATTGCCTACGGAATTTCTCCTTTTCAGATGCCGCAGGCATCGCGTGCGCGAGAGAACAATAAAAAGCTCACTGCGCACTCAAACTTTGGTTCTTACATCTCCAAGACATCTTGCTTTTGGCAACAAAAAGTTGGCGATCCTAAATGGGGAGGAACGGCTGGTACCTTAAACTGTAGTTTCACTGGTCTTAGGCCTGGAGTCAGTCTCTTGGTGTAGCAGTTATCAACTAACGCACTCACATGTTCATTTGTATGCGGCTCTCTTAGCTGTCAATACAACGAGTAAGCTGTGGATTATGCAAGCAAAAGAAACTTCGTGTATCTCCAAACTCTTTAATAAATTTATGGAAGTGATCATGAGTAGTCGACCATAACGACAGAAAGAACTGATATCTTTAATTATAGAATACATGCTATTCCTGTTGCGTGCAGACAGGAAGTAAACAGTTCTCACATGGCAACTTAAACACTTAAATGTGGTAAATTATCATAATTTCTTTTTTTTCTAATATGTACTTGCACTAAAAACCGACAAACCGCAACTGAGAAATATAAAATGGACTTTCAAAGAGCTATTCACACTATGCGGTTTCAAAGCTTGAACTGATATAATATGAAGCTTAAAATTTCATTTCTTTTCTTCTGGCTGAGGAATTTTGGAGATATGATTTTCATTGCACTTGTATTTTACTTTGCTTCTTTAAGTGAATTGGTTAATTTGAAATCATTTCAAATTTAAGTTAATTTATTTCTTACCATATAGCTTCGTTTATGGAAGTCATTCTTATAAATCACAACTTATTTTTTAAGGCTATTTATTCTATTCTGTAGCTTAAATTTTAAATAATTTAGTTGGATAGATTTAATTTAAAATAACTAATATTAAATATTTTAAACGAGCAAGGTAAATTAACTTTAACTGAATTATGACTTCATTTTAGAGGGCGAAACAGTTACTCGCCGAAAGCAAAGCGCTAATTAAAAATCAATCTCTGATAACAGCACAAGTATATGAGCAGATGCGTAATATATGTTCAGATATATCGGGTAGGCCCTCTGTAACTCATAAAAGAATACATGTTGAAATAAGAGGATAATTGTGGAAAACGAACTTTTAAATACGTATTAATACTGGTTTTAATTTGATCAACTATTTTCACATAAAAAATTCGTGTAAATTTATTTCTAGAAACTTTCTATCTTTCTGAAAAAGGAGTATAAGGAAATAAAGAAGTTTAACTGAAATATGTGACCTTCCGCACTAATGTATAACTAAAAATTAATAAAAAAAATAATTTACTTAGATTTTTTAACTTCATCGGAAACCTATTTTACAAAGCTTCAAAACTTCGTAAAAATCAGATATATATTTTTTAACATGCCAAAGCAATTATAATCTTCAAAACATAATTAATATGTCTTTATAATACCATATAAATTTATGAATATTCTCAATTTATAAGCATATAAATAACAAATTGTGAGACGTTTTGAGCTTATTTAGGATTAAAGAAAGATTTGTAGTTCTCTAAAATTTTCAAAGAAATGAAAAACGAAAACACAATTATTAGGAGCTTTTATTAGCATGTAAATGCTTAAAATATCACATTTGTTTGTCTTCAATAAACGTTGCTGTTCAAACTACTGTGTGATCTCTGTATCAGGATCCAACCATAGAACACGTTACTTTTATTTAAGCATTAAAAGCAAATCAAATTACAGGAAGAACTATAAGATTAGTTTTCAATTGAGCAATATTTACCTTTTCAGTTCTTATACAAATATTATGTTTATCATTGCAATATTATCTACCTTTATTGAGTAGGTAAAACTGAAATAAAGTTATACATGAACATGCAGACAAATGAGAAAATAATGCACTAGGTATTTACTCAAAAGTAGCCACATTTCTGGGTTCTGTAAACAAATCATTAAATCTACAAAATATTCAGAAACATTTTAAAACTTAAAATTAATTCCTCTAAAGTTTCCCACATTGATATATAAAGCCGAGAATTCATATAATACAGTACTTCATAGTTCGATTGTTAGTGTGTTTTGGATTTCTATGGACAAGCTATACATTTCAAACTCAAAATTGGAACACTGGACACATTTCAAGATCGATTCTGCTTCTAAACTTACTTGAAACCTACAAGACAATGCAATTATGTTCCTGAACGTAACATCTATTACGGTTAAGATTATTCAACAAATCAAAGCGATACGATCGGCTTTGAATTTCTTAATAGCGACACCTGCGTTTTCTGACTGAAAGCTTTCAGCTGGAGCATATTAGAACTCTCAAAATAATGCAGGATTATGAATTTCTACATAATTGTATATTTTCGTTCAGTTTATACGTTGGTATTTCAAATAAGTATTTTTATTCTTGTGTTGTTTTAATACCATTAAAATGATTGTTTCCTCGTTTAAGAGGACTGAATAAAACGCAAGCAGCATGCATTAAAATTCTTCAACTTTTCATCGGTATTCACAATATTAACCATTAAAAATTTATTGTCATTTTTTTTGTTTTGTATTTTGCAAAAAAATGTATTTATTTTCTTTTATAATAATTTATTTTGTTTGCGTTTCGATAAAATTTATTTTCTTTAGAAGAAAAGTATTAAATAATAACGTAATATTTTTACTTGGGATGGTATGATGCTGTACCAAAAGCGTATTTTTTACACAATTCCTTTATTTAATTCAATTTCTTTCAAATGTTAACTTATTGTCCTGTAAAGATCGAATTTTTTAATCCATTATTATTACTTGTTTCTGATTATCTAAGTTTATATTTTGTTACTGCTATGTGTTCATGAGCAATTCAATATTTTGGATTTTCAGAGCCAATATAAGATTAACTAATAAATTTTGATAAAATGTTGTCTCCGGTATATCAGTAGCGTATACGAAGAATAAATTTTCAGTCAACCTCTGTAGTGTCCCATATGGACGTACATGACTCAAAAAAATCACTATTCAAACCCGCCAGTATTGTAGAGTTGTTCTGGAAAGCAATATCCTGTAATGTGCTCCCAGCCTGCCATGAGGGGCGGGTAGAGAGGTCAAATCAGGACCCAAGGTTAAGGAAAAAAATTTCTTATTTTCAAAGTGATTTATTTTTACCCATTGCATTGTCAAATACAGTTTGGTATCATTAAACTATAGTTTTGCACATTTTACTTGGATATAGAACTCACACATTTTATTATATAAATTTAAATTACAGAAGCGTAGAAATCAGATTTTCGAAACAATATGTGACGTGATAGGATGAAAAGTTCCGGCAGCATTAGTTACTACTATCCAGGTTTCAAGTATCGAAGACAGCAATCACTTTAAATATTAATGGTCTCTGTCAAAGTCAACCACCACTGTCTTATGGTGTTGCTATTGAATCTTGTTTTTACAGTTAGTTGTTATTTGTTTTTTATCATGTGGGAAAGTCCAAATGTGTGTTTGAGGGAGGGTGCTGCATGCCAGTACTTTGCGCAGGGGCCCGGCTTTGCCGTCCACGGCCCTATTTGCCCCCAAGTGTAATCGAAGGGGATAAAGATCAGTTGAGTGTAGAGGCTAATCCAAGCCTGTTCACAAATATCGAATAGTTCAAGTAATCACTCTATTCTCGAAGTATTTCTCAAGAAAAGCAAGAACAACTCGTGCAGTGTAAGAGTGTCCATCTTGCAAAGACCAGAACTACCTGGTCGATCTTCTAATTCTTATAGTGTGGCTACGAATTGTTCCAAAACCCTATCGCTCTTTGACTTTTCACAGCCGAACTAGCCTAGACTAATCACTCTTCAGAGAACTCTTTCAAGGAATTTGTCTACGACTACAGCATTCAGCGTCACCCATCGGCATTATTGTAACTAATTTTGAAACTTATGATCAGAATTTTACGGCTTTTAAAAGTTAACATAAGACTATACTTCATATTGTCTATCTCCGTTTCAAGTTATTTAATTTTAAATGATGAAGTTCTTTGTGGGACACCTTATATCTTACTATATCATTACATAAGCATTAGATAACCACACAGCAGACTCTGTGCCTAAGGAGTCCAATGTTCTTCCTTCATGGGAGTTCTGGCCGTCCAGGAAATCGCGACGCCGCCGAAGACGCACAAGGACGCGCAAAAGATGAATGTCCGCCTAAATTTCTCCTTTCAACAGCGCCACGATGTACTTAAAGGGGAGGTGAGGATATATCTCTGAGATAGCCGAATCGGGAGGCTTTACTGATGCAGGTCATGGGATGGAGGTTTGTTTGCGTTTTATGGAACCATTTTCATGGGATTTTACGCAATAGAGTTTATCCAATGTGTTTGTGAATCTCTTATTTTTCAAAGATTTTCTTAATCGATTTAGCTGTTTTAATTTTGTTCTGTCTGTTTTTGAAATTAATATTAATTCAAGGCTAATTTCTTTATCAACGCATGAATTATTACTTGAAGAATGAAAGTGCAATCTTTTTCACCTAAGTTTATCTTTTTTAAAGATAAAAATAACTTTACTGGATGAAAATGATCTTTAAATATAAAATGTTATTTATAATGATATAGATGTGAATATGTGAATTGTTAAAAAATCACTCATTTTAATTAAGGTGTATATTAAATTAAAATACCCATAAGATTATCAAATTTTATCGTAGAATTAAATCAAATAAGAGACATTTGTATTATAATCCGAAAGAAATAGAGTAAGTAGAGGGGCGAGATGGGTAAATATGTGGTATATATTTCGAAATTTTTCTGCTTGTTTTGATATGCACTTAGAGCTAACCAAATGCATGGACATGTATTGGTATTATGACA
>BGPR01001008.1:155265-177259 GCA_013235015.1 Araneus ventricosus | reverse complement strand
AATTATTTTTAAATGAATCCATGGCTACTTCCATTCTCATGCTCTTTGCAATAAAAATCGTTTGTAGTGCTATCTACAATGACTCAAAAGTTATTCCAGCACGAAGTTGTAAGGTAATTAAATTTCAAATTGTATACAGTGAAACTTGTCTGATTCCGAATTGGTTTTTGCTAATGAAATATTCCGTATTTTCCATACACTTTGTCTGCTTTTTCATATGTGCCAACGTGTTTTATTTAGACGGTAAATAATAATAATAATAATTTATAAAAGTTTTGAGAACATTAGATGCGAACTGTAATGCTTAGTCTAGAGTTTTATTGTTATATTCGAAATGCTATTTACTCTGTATTTATTATTATTATCACCTTATTTATTAAATTCATTATTTTTAATTTTATTAATTATTAATTTTATAATTATTATCACATTATTTATTAAAAGTGCTTACATTTATTTATTTATTTAATATTTTTATTAAAACTGATAAATACTGAAAAAAGTAAATTTTCGCTATCATTTTTGGTTTGAAATTTAACGCATTATTTTGTTGTACTCATTTTTATTTAAAGTTTTCCCAATTTAAATTTTTGGATCAATCGAAATTTTATAGAAGTCAGCTTCGAATTAAGCAATTGATCCTGCAATTTAATCACAACTTAATTACCACTTCTACGACCTTTTTTATGTGTTTTATTGAAAATTTCTTTTCATTAATCTTGTTTATGGTAAATGTAAATCCATTTAAACTAGAAATTCCAGCATAAAAACTAAATAACTTTCATAAACATAACGATTTTCGAAGATTCTCTCTCTCTATCTCTCTTGACATTACTCTGAACTTTTAAACGCTTTTATTTAACTTGACTTGTTTCATGTTTGTAAAGAGAGAATTTTGAAGTCGTTTCTTCTCTACTTCCTGAGAAGTTAAAGTTTTGTAATTTCGTACTGTCCAAATCCATATTTCCTCTGAAGATTAGCCGTGTATGGGGCCTGTTGCGCATTAAATCATTGGTAGTTGCCAAACGTCCTCCTGTCGGTGTGGTGTGGAAGTTTGGAGAGAGAGGTGTCAGCTCAGGTGTCGTCCTCGTCATCTGACAGCGGTTCAAAATTACGAGATCCGTCCCTAAATATTTCTCGTGTTGCTTTGAAATGCGAAGTTAATATATTCTAACTAACTGACTAAGTAAGATCGTGTTAAGGAAGAAGAAGGAAGAAGGTGCCTCCTCGAGAGACAAATTATGATGCGTGGTGTCCCAGGAAAAACTATTGTCTTCAAAATGAATAGAATGCTGGATAAAACTTTAAAGACTGTGATGTGACGAACATATCTTAGATTTTTATATGAGGGTAGGCGAGGTCTACTGTTCACACAATTACTAGTATTAGTCTTCCCCAAGTCCTATTATGCTGCCTCATCGTGGCGGGGGTTGTGGCCCTGGGTGGAATGGGCGATGTACGTCTGGAATTTTTTCTCCTGGAAGGGTCACCCAAGGCGTAAAGGCCATTCCATTATACCCAGATAAAGCATACAGGCAATGGACAAAGTCGGACTTCTTCCCTCGGGCGTCCAAAGTCCAGTGCCAAAAGAAGCTGCACTCTCCTCCTTTACCATGAATCGTTCGCCTATAGTATTGGATCTCATGTATGGAGTTGGAGAAGAGGAACCTCTTTGCAAATCCTGCGCTGGTTCGTGATTTTTTGTGGGTGAGTGGACTCTTGGACTTGATCTAGCTGAGGACTAGAACATGTGGAATAAGAAACAACAACTAGTATTAGTAAACTAATGTACTGGTCTCTTATGTATTTGTATTTCAATTCTTGCTTTCAGTGCTTGCTTTTTTCACCCCCTGCCGATTCAACTAACCAACAGCCTGAATGATTCGAGGCTGATTGGTGTGTGGCCGTGTTCTGTTCTGTATACGCAAGCGTGATGCACATGGAATGTGTCGAAAAACAGCAGCCTTCTATTAATGGGGTGAGGAATCTTGGAAAAGGGATCCCAGTTTATGCATAACATGCTTTCTTCACATTAATAAAGGTTATATTTATTTTAGTAAACACTTATTATAAATAAAAAATCATTCATCATTTTTTTCTATCGTAAGGGAAAGGGAAAAGTAGAACTTTGTAATGGTAGTACAGTTCTTGATGTAAAATGATAGTCAATGTTATAAAGATCCTACAAAATTGTCTTAACTGCGAAAAATATTTTATTCTTATCTTAAAAGGAACTCAATCATAATTCTTTATTGCATTGTGACCTTAATATCCCTTGAAAAAGAAAGTGCATTAACTTTTTTGTCCCATTTTAGTTTTGCCTTCAACTTAATAAATTTTTCCCAAGAGTGTCTTCCAATAAATGGCATGGTGAAACGAAGTGATATCGAATGTAAGTGCAATATATAGTCGTAGGTGGAAATATAGTGTAGGAGAATAAATCATGAAACTAGGAGACGAGTTTCTTGAAGTAAATTCGTTGCTTTTAAAATCATAAATAGGTTATTTTTAAAAAAAAATACTACAAAATAAGGATATCTAAGCCTGTTGAATTTTTAACAAAGAAAAAAAAGAGAAAAAGACAAAGAAAAATAATGCATTTCAGAATGAAACAAAACACAAGGTTTACAATCGATTCTTCGGAGTACTACCGTGCAAAAAAAAAGTGTTTCAGAATACCGAAAATAGCTTTCCTAAATATATCCTTAAATCACACGAAAACAGTACCTTTACATCACGCCACATACGTACATATCGCGCCATATACGTATATATCACGTCATGTGCGTACCTATCACGCCATATGTGTACATATCACGGCAAAACACTATCTTTAAATCACGCCATATACATATATATCTCTCCAAAATACTACCTTTCTCATTTTAGTATTATAATGATATTTTTGTATTTTAATTAGATTGCTATGATAACAATATTAAAAGAGACCACATGACTGAGTTGTTGAAAGTCACGTCATGGTCTCCATCTAGCTGTTACAAGAAACTTGGATATATATATAATATATGTATTCTATGTTAATCTCTATATGTAAAAGACCTTATTTTCTGTGTATATAGGTACGTATGTTTATTTTTCCTTCTTTATTCCCGTCCAAATCGTTTGACTTATCTGAACCAAATTTGACGCAACGATGCATTAGAACTAGTGGAAGCCAACGCCGTAGAAATTATTTAAAAATTATAATTATATTTTTTAAATATTTAATGTTAAGCGGTGAATTCGGGCGTTTTCTGCCTATTTTCTCATATTTCCTGCATATTTTTTTAACGGAGAACCGTAAAGTTCATTATATTCCCGTACAAATAAAAGTAATCTGAAGTTGCTGTGTAACTTTCCTTAGTTTCAACGATTTTTTAAAGCTCCCGAAAACGCCTATCTAAACGCCCGCCCTTCCAAACGACTTGCGACCGGAGTGACGAAATATTTATACACCCGTTTTTTAATTTATTAAACTTTGGAAAAATTGTACTTGCACTTTTCCCTCTCTCTCTCTTTGTCTTTTGATGTTTTATTTTTGCAACGTATATTTTTGTCAACCTTTTGTTCGTTCTAAAGAATTTTAAGTTCATATTTTTAATCAGATCAGTTTTAATTTGTTAGTTTTGCAATTTTCTCTTTTTGTTGTCTTTTAATGCTATTTTTTGCAACCTGTATTTTCGGGAACATTTTGTTCCTGCTAAAGATTAGGTTTATATTTTTGATAAAAAATGCCGGTTATGCGGCCGATTCTGTCTAGTAACATTGCACATTTTAAAGTTCTATTAGGTATTGTATGGTATATTGTTTAAAAGTTAAAAAGAAATGTTCTTTTTCCAAACTTCTCACGTTTTCATTCAAACCATACTGTTATACGGTAATTAAAAGGTTATATTTGAAAGTTTCAATTCGTCAAGAAAGGATTCAAATGAGATTAGCATTTGTTGGGGAAAGTTAGTGACAATATTTGTTGAAAAAGAAACGATGCTGGCAACGTTCTGAGCAACGACAGTTTATCAGCTAGTTAAGCTACAATTTTCTCTAAAACCAGCGGGAGGTCCTTCCTTCGACTTTATCGTTTTCCTACGAAATACGACTAGTTTTCGTTCTATAATATTAGTGTATTGAAGAAAATCGAGTATGAATTTTGGGCATTTCCTCGTTAACTGAATGCGATCAGCAATTTTAGTTTCAAGACCACACAAGAAATTTAATTTATCTTGCGTGATGCTTTCGTTAGTTATCGTGTTCACATACACACTGGCAGATAATCCGACATTCACCCCATTCAAGGATTTAGTCCAAAATTAAACATACATCTACTGTTATGGTTTGAAAATCGTATTCTTAAATTCATTTAATTAGCTTAAGCTGCGTTCCAACGGCCTGTCTTTCCACGAGTTTCGTCCGCGGTTCGCGTTATTCCCGGTCGTCGGAACGGGAAGAATCGATGTGGCTCGAGGGCTTGTAAGTGCATCTGTGGTTTACGGCGTTGTGGCGGTAAATAGCTCTCGCATCAAAGGATCAGACGGCGCCATTGCATCCGTTAATTCGAGCGCTGCCGAGAAATTTGAAAAGCCACGCGCAGTACGAACGGCGCGACTGTTCGAATTCCACCAACCACAGTCCACAAATACGAACCTCGAGCGACTCGAGGTTTGTCCAACCCACACGCCGTTCTAACAAGGCTTTACTGTGCTTTTGCGTCATCGCGTTTACATACCGATGAATAGACAGATTTAGCGATGATCGGACCGTTCAGGAGTTGCTCCAAAATCTTATAGGGATTAACAATTCTAGTTATACACTGAAATGCTAAGGCTCGTGGAATCCCTCCTTATATCGAGTGAGGACTTCCTTTTTCCCGAAGAAGTGCAGCAACTCGACGTGGCATTGACTCAACAACTTACATGACGATATTGGTCGAGAAATGTTGAATTTCCGACATAGAATGCGCATACGTCTAGCTCCAACCAGCATTTCGCATCCAAAGTCTCTTAATTCCCGTCGTACAGCCATAATCACGTCAGAAAACTTTTCACACGAATCGAGTTCAAATCATAGCTGTGACGATGCACTGCCCATTTATATATTTTTTAACCCTTTGCGGCGCAAGGCATTGAATTTTTTGAAATATGATGGAAAAACCTCATGAATGGGTTTAGTTTATTGCCTAGACATAGAATCTAAAATTTTTTTATTTTAAATTTTACTTCATTCCGTGAGAGGGGTTGTCCTCCTTTGGGGTCACCCCTTAAATACAGCCACCTTGATATGCTCAAAAAATATTTTTGAATCTTACAGAAAATCATAAATTAAAACTTCAAGAATATTGGAGGAAGATTCTCTAGTTAATTTGCTAAAATTGTAAACGTCCAGAACTGAAAAAAATTCTTATCTCTGAATTAAGGAATTTTCCCAAAATTTATCTCTAATAATTCCTATTCCGAAACGAAATGTCATAAGACTACAATATACATTCTAAAAGGAGTACTATTAGCCCTACGCTAAACCTATTATTTTCCATTTATAGTTGAATTTAACAGTTGATAAGCGAGTAAAATTAGGTGTGCCATCAACTGGCACACTGCACCGCAAAGGGTTAAACGATGCTACTGCCATCCGTATATTTGCATACTGCTGTCACATGACTTTTGGCACTTCAATTTAAAGAAGAACCTTTACGAGTATTCCAATCCATTTTTTCGGAACACATTGTGCCAAAACGTTTCGTAAATGTGAAAACCCGATCAAAATTGGCGTAGGAAGAGCGGAAGGTTGGAATTCCAAAGAGGTTGGGTTCCCATTCAGCCCGTTTGGCCATAAAAATTCAAGACGATTCTTCGAGGCTGCCGATAAATTACCTATGTGTTTGGGGGGGGAGCGTTGGAGAGGGGGAATGTTCGTGGTGGTTGCGGTTCCCCTGTGAGGGGGAGGGGGAGTAGGGGGATCGAAGCAGCCGATAGTATATATTTGAGCCTTCTTGAATGATCCACCTAATCGATTGACATGAATAGGTGGAAAATAAACCGGTCTTTGGGCCAAATGGAATGTAATGGAATACTCGTGAATTCCCAGTTTAAAACCCTATGGAAAATTTCAGTTTTCTAGATCCTTGCATTTATCTTCTGCCCATGCACAGAAGTAGACAAGCACATTTCCTGTAGATACATTTCGTCGCTAATTTGTTAAAAAGCTACAACGTGGGTGAAAAGTCAGCATACGGAATATTTTCCTTCAAGCCTTTTCCGTTGTCGAATTATCGATTTCAAAATCAGGCATAATTCTAAAAAAATAGCTTTTTCCGAAACAAAGCAGCTTAAGTCTTGAAGATTCATTAAAAATATCGAAGCGAATGTTTTGACATTACAGCACTTTGTTTTTGTATACTTCATATATGAGAAAGGAAAAACAACAAAACAAATAGATAATTAGTATATAGAAAAGATGGAACTATATGAATAAGCACTTACAGAGTTGAAATACAAAAAATAATTTTCAATTGTGTTCACCTAACATTGGGAAATAATTTCAAGAACAGTTATTACAAACTGACTACTAAATATAGTCTGTTTTAAAATACTTAAAGGTTGTGAAACCGTATGAAACCTTGCGAAATGGAAAGCTACAGTAAATGATTAAATATTTTATTAAAGGAATGCATTACGACACTTGAAAAATCTTTAATGATATGAGTATTATTGTTATTACATTCCTTTCATATTATTTCCATTAATTACTAGCAGTCATTAGACATGATTACAGCTTTGATCACTATATTTCCCCTAATGAGGTATTAATGATTTTAATTACCAAATATGGGGAATTCATTTACGTTGTTTCCCATGGATTAAAAGTTTTAAATTTAACTAAATTTTCATATTTATGGTACGGTTATTATTTTATAGTACGATAACATATTATTTTGGCTCAAATTGTTGACCAATTTTTAAATAGTAACATGTCTTTCACTACGACTTTCTTTTATTTATATTTTATTTGCTTTTGGGCCTCTTTGTTTTAATTAATTATTTTGTTTCCACTGTAAGAAGTTATAGTTTAATAAACACACACTTATATCGTATGTTAATTTTTCCATTATAAATTTAATATAAACCGTAGAACTTATAACCCAAAGGTTAAAGTCTCTGGGGTTTACTAGTGAACCAACCTGGTGATTTTTAGTATTTCCCTGTCCAATATGATGGCGAAATAAATGTCTCAATATTTGAATAACATTTTGTCATCTTTAACTTTTTATCAAATTTTAAAATGCCTTATAACCATAATATGTTGACTTATAACACTAACTGAAAGGCGACTGACAAAGAGCTTTGGATTAGTTTTGAGTAGGGGACGACTAGGGATCTCGGAGTAATATTTGCATTTGAATATTATTTTAACTTTCTCGTATGTGAAGTAAACAAATAGAAACTATTGTAATCGTCAAAAATTTGAACTCGAGATTTTGACGAATCTCCACGTTTTATACCTCCCTGAGTCCGAAAAACAAAATTTCGGAATTATGTCTGTCTGTCTGGGAACACGATAACTCGAAAACTATTAGAGATAGAGCGATGTCATTTGGTATGTTATCCTTTACACATAATTTGTAGGTTTCTATCACATTTTGGGCAAAATCCGTACTCCAGAAGTGTGTCTGTCTGTCCGTGTTCATGTGAACTCGATAACTCATAAAAGTAGATAGATAGATGCATAAAATTTTGTAAAAAGTTTTATCTTCAAGAATGTAGGTCCGTATCAAATCTTGGACCAAATCTAGCAGAGGGTTAACTGTCTGTCGGTATGTATAATCGCATACTTGTTAACACGATAACTTCTAAACCCTATTACTCAGATAAATAAAAATTAGTATGAGGTCTGCTAACATTAATTGTAGATATGTGCCCAATTTTCGTTCCAATCGACTGGACCAAAAAATGGCGTTCAAATTGCATATTCGGTTTCTTCGTCATTGTACGATGTAAAAAAGACGCGAACGGTTCACGCGTTTTCCCCATCTGCTGTTAGGGAAACGTCCCTGTTACTGCCGCTCTGTGTATTTTTTTCCAAACCCATTTTAGGACGGATCCAACAACGTTTTGGGGAGACCAGTCCCTCTGGTTTCATTTCTAACCATTGCTGAGTATAAGCTTTTCCTAAATATATCTGTAATATTTCGGGTTTTGATACTGAATTAAAAGGCAAGTAACAGAGAGTTGTGCTACAATACTTAGAATCCACAATGACTGTGTTTCTTCTTTAGAATCATTAATTAATTTCTGTATGCTGTGTTGGTATTTGTGAAACATATTTACAAATTTCAGTCTTCTGTTTGTAATATATTCGCATTGTCAAGATGCGTAGATAGAGGGGGAGGGAAATAGCTGAAGCAGATGTGAAGGAAATGACATCTGGAATACTACAGAAGAATTCAAGGAGTTTTAACACAGTTGAAAACGAAGAAGTTAAATCAATAAAATAAAAAAAAATAAAGGAAGGCCTTTCCTTAGTTAAACAATTGGAGCTGCATTATTTAACAGAGGATTCATCCATTGAAAGAAATTCGAAAAATCTAAGAAAGAACTTCACTAGTACTCGGCACCATATCACGAAAATTATAAAGATTTCTTATACAGTCGAACCCCGGTAATTCGGACGGTCCATGGAAAATGATGCAAACCCGCATCCTGCGCTGATCCAATCGATGGATCAGAATGTTATTCAAAATATCAAGCTCGGACATCGCAAGTTGCTTCTTATGAACATTCTCAATGATCCTGTGCGCAATGAAAACTTGGTGAAAACACTGAAAAAATGTAAATTTAAAAGGTGTTGTGTTCAATCTTGCTAACTGTTGGGCATCTGTGTCTACATTGCTGATCAACAAGTCGTGGAAAAATTTGCTTCCTAATTTTATTGATTCTGAAGTTGAAGAAAATGTGCAAACTGAAGAAATTCAGCTTGCATCACTCATTAACCAATTACAAAACACGAACCCAATGTCTAATACTGAAGCCCTCCAATGGGCTGCTAAAGCTGACGACAGTTTGGCTCCAAATGAAATTTTAACAGACGACGAAATTATCAGGACGGTAACAGCAGAAGATGATGATGACGACGTCACCCCTGTAAACCCCATCAAAATTTCTCATTCTGAGGCTGTGGCGACAGTCATCACTTCATTACATTGGGCTGAAGAGTAAAATTTTGAAGCACACGAAATTATGCTCCTCAGACGTTTAACAGACCGCGCATTTGAATTTTTTGGACATTGATTAGGTTCATTCACTTACATATGTAGTAATTATGTATGTTCATATCATGTTCATACTGTATCATGTCCATTCAATTTAACCTTACAATGTTAGATCATACAGATATACCATAGCACCTATACATACAAGTTTTGAAAAAAGTGTTTTACGTTATTTTTTAAAAACCTCGCCAATCCGGAAATCCAGCTAATCCAGACGTCCATGTGCCTGAATTCGTCCAGATTACCGGGGTCCTACTGTAAAAGAATAAAATTTCCAAAAGAAAGGATATTTTAGAAAAATTATTGATCAGAAGCTGAGACATTACTGAAGAAAGCTCAGACGACGACGATATGCTGTCAAAAAGAAAATACCTTAAATATACGGCTCCTAAAGAGGAAAAAAAATAATTCACATTGATACACAGATACACAACAACAACAACAACAACAATAATAATAATAATAATAATACATATTATTTTTTTAAAGATACTCCTCTTCCTTATGACTAATATGTTCATTTTTAGAACTTTACCCACTTTTTGGTTTGCCATAAAATGGCATCTTTTCAGGCATTGAACTCTGGTATATAAGGATCGCCTGCATGTTAATTCTATTAAACTTTTCTAAATTCCTACTAATTTATTGATGTAAATGTGTGTATGTCGCATACGATATATTTCATAATCTAATTTACGATAGAATAATTACGTTACCCCGACGAGATTTACTCGTCTGTGAAACTGGACACGACTGACAACAATAAGCCTTTCTGACATAAATTAATTTAAATCTCAAAGCCAAGGAATAATTGTGACGTACTTTTCTCGCTTTGGAAAATTAGGATTACAGTGACTTATACAAGACGTGAATATCGTCACCTAGCGAATTTGCAGAAACCATTGGATTAAATGAATTGGTTTAGCATCCTGCGGTAATGTAGAATTTTCTAAGATCGAAATAGTGCATTGGTTTCTGTACGCGACGAAATGTATCATTTTATGAAAACACTTTGTCATCTTATTATTTCAGCCTTACCAGAAGCTTTCAGTAGATACTTTGTGGATTTCTTTCAATTAAAAATAGAAGATCATGGATGCAATACATTATATATTTGATAATTTTATTTTCTAAAATTTTAGTTTCCAAAAGCTTTATTAATGAATTTCGAAAAATTTTATTTCACTTTTTGAGAAACCAATATGTTGGAGTTAATCTCTCTTCATTATTTTCATTTATCAATCTTAACAGTGTTTTTATCATAAATCTACTCTCCAATTTTATAAAAAGTTGCTTTTCATAATGATATAACACATTTTTATTAAAGAGAGTTTTTGCCTTAATACAGTGGTGTTATAATTAAATCGACAAAATCAAAGGAATAATCAAGTGAAAGGATATAAAAAATAAACATTGAAACTTAAGAGTCAGAAACACTATTTACAAACGCTTATCCGTTATTTGAATTCTGAAAAATATGCGAAATTTGTTTTCACCTATACTAAAATATACAGATACACATATTCAGTGCTTAGGTTTAATAATTTTCTAAATATTGTTTTTTTCAATTAAAATTATCATATTGTAGTTTCAAAATTTCTGGTAAATCTTTTTCAAGACTTTTAGAAGAGCGCATAATTTCTATTTGCTAATACTGGTTCTGACTTAAATTAGAAAATTACCCAAAACTTTTATTTAAATCCACGCTACAGTAATTTTTCTGAAATAATTTATATTATTGTTATACATATTTATTTAACTTGTTTCAAGTTTGTAAAAATGTAATTTTGTTATGAGTTTTTCACTCACAGCCTCAAGCACTATAACTCAAAAATTTTTTAAACATTTCTATTCTCGATGAAAATACAATATTTTAATATTTCCAGAATTGAATCATCAATCAAAAATTGGTTAAATTTGAATGTTAATTTGATAAATGATGATTACAAGATTCCATAATATTTCTAATCATCATGTATTAATTAAAGACTAAAAAATTGGAATTTATCAGGCTTCATTCGAGAGATTTCCTGTCGAATTTGACATGTTTAAATAGATATATATGCGGGATAAATGTTTAACATTGATTGAAAACAAATAAAATAAACATATATGCTATGATAGGAAATATTTTTTATTTACATATTATTTACATATTTCTTTATTCAAAAAACCTCTTGGTAAACAACATTCCGTGTGAAGTATTTTTCGTTGTTTAATAATTTTCCTTGTACTTCAGATGTCTTTGTGCAAATTTTAACGTTGACAAAAAATATTATCAAATTATATTTTCACGATTGCAATAAGTAATCAAATGCATAGTGGCGTCCAAACTATATCATGCTCATGATATATCACTGACATGATTTACTTACTACTTTCTATCAAAAAACAGAAATTAATTTGAAATATATGATTAATATAATTTAAAATTTCTCGGGAACTATTGATCATAGCGAGATAAAATTTATATCAATAGATACCAAATTTCATTTCACTATTTTAGATCTATTAAATTTGAAATTAGAACGACAATTACTCTTTTAAATTTAAAATTACTGAAATTTAGGAGCTCTAATAATAAAATAATGCTGTTTAATGTCTCGCAGTGCTCGTATTTATTGGTGACGTCAGAGAGTTACCGGATCTGGGCTATTATATTAGTAATTTCGCTAACCACAGACGGCATTGTTGAAGCGCATTGCCAAAAGGAGAAAGGCTTAGAATGAGTAAATCTCCGCTTCGGAAGTTCTTCCACCTCAATAAGCCCTTGAGATACTCGTGGATAGAAACACCCTTGTAAATTGGCGAGACAAGCAGAAGGTTAATTAGCATGAAGCAATGGCAGGGTGTAAGGCTTGCAATTCGCAATGATCCTGAATTTCTGCTCGTTTGCTTAAAGACATGCAATTCTAAATCTGTGAGATTACGATTGGTTGCATTTCGGGAGAAGGGAGGCTTAGTGCATTTTAATATTTTGCGGATATATTGTCTCGCCTCCTGCACAAATCTGGTTTAATCTGCAATTAATGAAGATCAGATATAGATGCTCTTTGACTTTATTGCTGTCATGCTACGCTAAATTATTTTGAATGCAATGAATGTGAATCCTAATGAGGATTTGATAGCTTGGAATATTCTGGTGATTGTCTTTGTAAATGCGCACTGAGTAGGAATATTTGTACTTGTCTTCGTCCTGAATGAATTTTGAGAAATGAATTTGATCCGGCGGTATTAATATCTTTATCAAATCTGATGGCTTCGCCTTTTATGTATTTATCGGGATTACTCAACAACAGTAAAGTAAACAGTATGATTAAACTAGAAATGAAACTAACCTTCCTTAAAATAATTATTCTGTGACTTCTGATGTTTTGGTATAAATATGTATATGATTAAAGCATTCATTCATTTGTCTCTCATTTTCTAATAAAATTTCTACCCCCTGCAGTGAAGTGTTCCCAGAAACAACGGCTTGTATTGCTCACATGGAAAAATTATTTTGGAAATTCGTTATGTATAGTTTAATTAGGGTATTATATTGTATGAAGTATTAATATTTTATTCGTGATAATATATGTTATACATAAGTGATTAATATAATATAATTCGTAAAGATGATATACTTTATAATTTAATCGTTTCTATAGAATTAATTTGAAATTTAATATGGAATTCCTGTTTACATTCTGTGTTCTTGCTTGAAATAAATTTACAAGGAAGCAATAAACACCACGTTCAAAAATTACGGAATTATTATTTAATGAAAGTAAGGCTGCAAATACCTGGTTACAAAGCCATAGAATTTGAAAATAGTTTGGATTGAACCGGTTACTGAAACAGTATATGGCTGGGAAACATCTGCAGTGATTTTCATCCATTCGTTTATCAGTTTGGGCCCCCATTTCACTGATGAACCTCCTGCGTGTGACTTGTCTCAGATTTTCTCGTAAATATGCTGACAAAGAGAATTATGAGATTTCAAATCCATGTTTTGTGCTCCAATCCTGAATAAATCTGGCGGGATGAACTGTACATTTATTGCCTTAGTAAACAGGATTATTGATCAGACTTTTCACACAGAAATCCATAAGGAACGTCGTTTTATAGAGGATAGAATTTACAAGGACTGGATAGGTCTTAAAATCAGTATCAACTTGCACCAGCGATCCAAAGTCAGTCATAGAAATAAGCCCCAAAAATATTAAACTGGGAATAATCCCAGAATTGCATTGGTTCCTGGGTATACTCCGGATGAAAAGCCTGTGCAAGCATTCTGGGGACGTCGGTATATGCGTTATTGGATTACGAGTGCTCGGTCATTCACCTGGTACATATTCAGTAGCCAATATGCTTTAACACACTCTTCACTGTTCCATTATAGGGCTGCTGTTATCTGAGGACATCGTCAGAATAGTTGGCTGAATAATTTTCAATGAAATGCACCTCCCGACACTATGTGTGCAAGAAGACGAATACACCTAGTCGGACATTAATCTTTAAGATCAATTCTTTCCTTCTTTGTTGACGTCAGGACGCGCGCCATTGGAATTCAGGTAGATGCTAAATCTTCTAACCACATTACACATCACCAGTCACACATAATCCAGCGTCGTTATGCTTTGGTATACTGGATCGTATTCTCTCTTGGGTAACTGTTATCTAGCGACGTCGCCGGATATATGGTTGAATAAATCCATTTGAGGTTGCTCACAGGACAGTGCGGGCTCGTAAATACTACGAAACTGCTTGAGCATTAACTTGTAACATTGGTTGTTGAAAAATGTTAGTGGTGAGCAAGCACCTCACATGCTGACGACCCTTCTTGGATAGTATCGTCTTTCAGCCAACATTGAATCTTTGGTCATTCTTCGTCCCGCAGACACGAAATTAATGTACTGTGCTTATGATAGGTGCCATCAAATCCAAATACGCCACGGATCGTGCAGCTTTGTAGCCGTGATCCCCTTGTGGCATACTCAGGAAACTTTGAAACCGATGAGGACGCTCCTCTATTGATTCTAAGATAAATATTCACATAAAGTAGAGGCAGTTCGCTGGTAAGGGGTTCTTCCTAGTTTTGCATAGTTTTGCTGCTGAGTGTCAACTGGATATCCGTATGATCATAGTCTCTCAAAGAATCAATCTGAGATATCGACAGCCAGTCACCGTTAAAAAAAGTCCCAGAAGCAATCCCAAAACTCGCTCGCACACTTTCTTAGTGCGTCATAAACCCTATACGGTCATTTGAACACCAGTGTCCACCATCACATTTGGAAAACATCTGGGAAATCTATTAACTTAATTTTCCACCTGCGTTGGATAACTGAACGAATACCGTACACTGGTCAGACACTGAGGCCTCTCTTTGCCAAACGTTGATGCATCATTAGCAGCCCATCTCCACAGTTACAAAAGAACGCTTTACACTCATTTCTCGATACGTCCTACATTCCTCTTCAATTTACACTTTTACTTTATTCGCACGCGCGAAGGGGGTTGCAGTAAGTTCTGTTTTAGTGTCTAACAAATATTGTTGTAGAAGTATACATTGAAAAGGGAACGATAATTTAACAAATATTATCATTTCATTTTTTTCGTATAAGCTTAAACCGCTAAATATTGATATCTATTCGCATATTCAATTACTGCGTTTAAGAAAGTAGAATATGTCTGGATTTCATCATCATCATCTGGGAAGAATTCTTAACGAACAGTACAAAGAACAACTAAATACATAACTTCAAATTCTTCCCCAAGGCTTTTTGTAATCTGAACGACCTGTTTAGGAGAGACCTGTCTATCAAATATTATTTTGACCATTTAGACACATGTAATAATTGTCGATATTCCGTAGTGTAATTGAAAAAAGTTCAAATTTTATATCATCTTCAAAAGAATATGTTTTGACAAAAATTCCAGTAGCAATGAAGCAGTATATATACGCTACTGTCAATGTGGATAATTGTATGCCTAATAATCGGGAATTATGCATAATAACCAAGCAAGCCGGCTAAAGTGCATAATGTGTGAGAATTTAATCACATTAACCGGTTATTATGCATAATTACCAATAAAGTTTGGTTGATGTGATTATTTTCAACGAAGTAGCTTTCGGTTCCTCTAACATCCTCTAAAGATGGATTTAAAATTCAAAAATTTAAATTTAATTAAATTTTTTAAATAGAATTTTGCTTTATTTAGTGATTTTATATTTATCACATTGCATAATTGAGCGATTTTTGTTGATTTATGAATATAATAAAAATCGTATGCGTGGAATTTTATGAAGTCGATTGTTCATATTTTGGAATTCGTCATTTGGAATTCTGTCTTCACTTGCGTGATGATTTCCTTGATTCTTCGCATTATTCGATTCTTTTCTTGTTATATCAAGAGTGTTTCTTCCCTAATGTAAATATTAGATATGAGGAAATCTATTAATTCTTTACTATTCCTTGTTCTGAAAAACATTTCATGCTTTATATTTATTTACATTCTGTGATATACCTGTGTCCTCCCCATATTTCTTCAATATTATAACATTCAATGAGCTAAGTAAGCTACTAGGTTCCGTCTCCCACCGCTAGCGAAGCCATAGGATGCTTTCTTTAAAGTTAACAAAATTTGCCCTGTTTTCATTTCAGATGCCGCAGACTTCGCAAGCACAATTTCTCCTTCCTCACTTGAGTAATTAAAAAACGCAGATTACTTACATTCAATGAGCTAGTGAAGCTACTAGGTTCCCGCTCCTGCTGCTAGCGAAGCCAATAGGTTCCCGCTCCTGCTGCTAGCGAAGCTACTAGGTTCCTGATCCCGCTGCCATCGAAGCCATAGGATGTTTTTTAAGTTAAAAATATCTGCCCGATGCCCTCTTTAGATGCCTCAGGCATCGTGAGCGTGGTCGAAATTCTGCATTCGAAACAGGAGATAGTTTGAAGACAACCCACAAATACTTTAGTTTCGAAACGATTTAATTTTATGCGTTTAACGTTTAACTCTAATAAACTTTGATTAATTAATCACATTTAGCAATGGAATTTGGTCAATGAGATCACATGTCAATGTAATTCATCACATTGACCAAACGTCATTGGTAATTATGCATACCTGATTAATGCGATAAATTCTCCGATTTGATTGGTTATTATGCATAATAGCCGGTTATTATTCATAATTACCGCTGTTATTCTACATAATAACCGATTATACGCATTAACCGTAATATATATATCATCAAAACGATTATTTTTAACTCTTAACCATGATTAAATTTCTTAAAATTGAATAATCTGAATTTAAACAATTTTAGCTTCTTAAGTGAAACGCAGACAATGATAAGATTAAGAATAAAGAGAATTATTTTCTTAAGGAGGATTACATAAACTTCATTTCGTGTTGATAATTCTGTTGGACTTGCTATTTTTAAAAAATATGGTCTGTGAAGTGAAATCGAAAATAAATATTCGATCATAAAATATCCATGAGTTGCAATAATCCATTTATGGCTAAAAAAGATTGAAGTGAACAAAATCTTAAGTTTTTCTACAACGTTTAAACGGAGGAAAAAATAACATATTTTGAGTCATATAAAAACATCTGAAAAGGTTATTTTTTGTATGTAGGTTTAAAGAATGAAAATTAATGGAAATTTTTCGTTCTTTTATTAATCCTATGAGCATTTTATTATTATAAAAATATGTGTTTTAGGTTATGTAAAACACTTATTTTAGAGAATAAGAAAACATATAGATACAATTAAATGAATTTTCATTTATTTTTCCTTTATTTTCATAAATGCTTTTATATGAAGATAATAATAAAAAGAAAAACACCAATATATTTCATTAAAATTTTTGATAAAACTCACAAATGTTTTAAAATCAAATGGGCAAAGTCGTTCCTAAAATAGCCCATTGCAGTTTTGTTAGATGCTCAGCCAATCTAAACTAAACAAAACCAATAAAAGTTGCATGAAATGTCAAAATGGGAAAGGAACTGAAACTAACATTTATATCCGGTGTATAGTCGAATTGTAAATTACAAAACTGTAACTGTTCTGTCCTCAAATTTCTCATTTATTTTCACAAAAAGGATGTCACTTATAACGTTTAGCCAAAAATGGTGGTACTTGTGTGCTATATAATTAAACTTCCTCCATTAGTATAAATAAAATTATCTAAAAGCATCCAAAAATACCTTTTCCTTTGCTTATTTGTCATTGTTTCATTTTGAAATTTTAATTTTTACAGTAATAACTTTCTCGCTTTTTATATCATCTGAAAATTTTAAATATGATATATCTAAAGATGGCAGTTTAATTCCCATGCCGAGTTCCAAACTTCGTTAAAATTTTATTTTTAATTATAATAGTTTACTATTTAATTACTAACTGAAATCATAACAATTAAATTATAATTATTAAGTTTCACACAATTAGGCGCATTTAATATGTTCCTTGTCTCTGAATGGCAACTCGCAGATCAATAAACACAATAATGAAAATGTATGTAAAATTTTTTTTGAACAGAAACGACAACGCTCATGTGAAAAAAAATTCTTAAATATGATTTCTTGGTGTAATTTTCATTGTGCAATGAAAAAATTAAATGTGCTTGGGAAAAGTACCTTCTCGCTTATGACGGATTTGGTGAAAATCTGTATTGGTTTTCTCACTTTAGGGAGCACTTCATATATGGGGATGAGAACCTGCCCTATAAGTAAGCAGAGTCACTCTTCCCGGTAAGATATTGTAATGGCGGGGGTCAATTACCCCCCATAGAAGGCGGGTCGTACTTCTTTCTGTCTGAGGGGTCGTCACATGAGCCTCTCGTAATTGGGACTCTTATGCAGGAGCCAAAATGGGGTTCCGATTCATTGTCGCGGCGGCCTGGTTCATTCATGTTTGATCCGCACGGTTAGCCGGAGTAATTCTTTGTGATTGTGATATCGAATCTGATCAATAACTGCAATATATGAACATATAACAAATTTTATTCTCTAGATCATTGCATTTTTTGTTATTGTGTCCATAAGCAAAGTAGCAGACAAAGAGACACATGGGTATAATGCCAAAGATACTTTTATTTCCTGGACTTTCTAGTTAACGTTCTAACTAAGTACACTTAAAAGGACACTATATATAAATTCATTTCTAAGATTGAGTGTATAAATTCATAGAATAGTTTTAGATGATCCTAGACTCTAAAAGGCAGAATTTTCGGTAAATGAAGTTATTGAAACAATTAGAATGAGCATAATGTATGATATACAAGGTGTCCACTAAAGTCCTTCTACCCACATTAACTTGAGAACTGAGACAACTATTGCCACAAACTTTCTGTCTAGGTATAGTAAAGTGACCATGCGCTACACGGTGAGATCGGATACAGCGCCACCTGGTTACAAACAATGAAGTTAGCTCTCCTATCTCGAAAACAAAACAAAATACGGGGAAAAGCCAATTACAAACTTGTAGAGCGTTATCTATTTAGAACAAAAAGACACCTTGTGTACATTAATACGAAGAACAGAAGGCTAAAAATGCACATTTGATTATTCTCGATTTCCAAACTGTACTGTCTCGAAAGGGGTTAAAAAAGGAAAAAAAAACAATTAGTTACCACACGATACATTTATTTTCGGTGTTCAAAGTGCTGTCCGTCATCTGCAATGCAGATTTAAGCCCTTGTTTGATTTTTACTTTGCACACGTTTTAGCAAGTAGTTGGTGCGCTAGCACAAGCAACCTTAATACGTGATCGAAAGTCCTCAAATGTTGGCGGAAATTTCCATACACCTGCTGATTGAATTATTTCCACAGGAAAATGTATGATGGGTCCATTTTTTGCCCGAAAACTAACATTTTCTCCTTTTGTCCATGTCTTATGTCATCACATTTTCGGAAAATGCGAACAAACAAATGTGCATTTTAAGCGTTCTGTTCTTCGCATTATTGTACATAAGGTGTCTTTTCGTACTAAATCGAAGATCCTCAACAATGTTGTAATTAACTATTTTCCCGTATCTTGTACCATTTTCGAGATAGCAGCACTAACTCTGTTGTTTGCCGCCAGGTGGCGCTATAACTGATTTCACCGTGTAGCGCATGGCCAGTTTGCTATACGTAGGCACCAAGTTTGCGGCAATAGTTGTCGCCGTTCTCAAGTTAATGTGTGGTAGAAGGACTTTAGCGGACACCCTGTATCTTCTCAATGCTAGCCGAAAGCATTTTCTAACCTTAACATTGTTACCCCCCGTCCTGCCTTGGTACTCGGGTACATTGAATGGCAGTCGCTGTAATAGCTCGAATACAGAGGCCGGAGTCCAAGTAGCCATCACGGCCCGACCCCTACCGAGGGAGGTACGCACTATCACCAAGGGGAGAGGTAACTCGACACCCAACGTTACTCTAATCCCAGGAGAAACGAGAACCCGCTGACTTATCCGGTGCTTCTCATCCACGTACTCGTGGTGCCCCCCAGGGGCCCACATTTTTAAAATTAATGCACACTTAAAATATACTTCTCAAATTTCTGTTTAAATAAATGCGCATTCCCATCTACGTAACCCTTCATTTCCAGATATGCTCATAACGTAATTACTGTGAAGCTCCAGACGGCAAAAATCCAAGAAACATTTTAAATAAATGTCTTATATTTAAAAAGGTCTGGAATTGTTCAGAATAAATTAAAAATGATAATAAATATTTGTTAGCAAGGAATTTAAGATAAAAATGTAGAAAAGGATAGCAGTTATCTCGTATACATGCTACGACGACAATCAAATCATGGTTTTATAGATAATATATAACTTTATTACTTTTAGGGTTAAACTAAATTGCAGTAATGTAAAACTAAAAACTGACAATATACCATATAGTTATTGATTTCATTAAATTTAAATCGGATTAAGAAAAATACCTTTCCTTGGTGTGAAGGTTTCTAGTTCACAGCAGCAGTTGAACACAAAATGAGTTTTGTGTTCAATTTTCGATCTACTCCAAATCGAACTATATGTTTTATAGAGCACATCGTCACTTATGATATTAGAGTAAAATTCATAGTCCCGTCTTTCAAATTTTGTCGTTGTGTGTTTAATCCTCTGACTACGTATCCCGCGGGTTGGAAGCAAGTCTATTTTTTGCTGCATCCTGCAACAATTTTTTTAAATATTAATAACAATAATAATTAAAGTTGTAGTTATTTCATAGCTACATTCTCGGATTGTTTTCATGATAAAATTCTTCGAAGTAATAATCATAGTTATTTCCTCGTAAACCTATAAAAAGACTGCCTGTTCTCTTTGCCCCAATCTCAAACCAGAGCTTTTCTCAAAATAAAGTCTATCGAATTCCAGATATATACGGATGAAATCTCGACTCCATTGAGATTCCAATGATTGCTTTGATAAAACTCCGGAATCTGAATTTATATTTTATTTAACTCATCTTTTAACAAAAATGGTAGCAATTTCAAACTGAATTTTTTTTTGTCTAGTATATGGTTCCGTTGAATGGTAAAATATATCAATATTGATTTCTTGTGATTTATTTTTGTTTTATAAAATATTGAGATAATGATATATATTCAAAAATACTTTTATCAAAAGTAATGGAAATTTTCAAATTTATGTTTGATTGTATAGCTTGAAATATTTCCTTTGAATTGTAAAATAGCATTAACTTTCATTTTTTAAAATTCCTTATTAGTTTTATAAAATTACTTTAATTCTTATGGAATAGCAATGGATATTCAATATTTCTAGCTCCTTTCACTTTATAAATATACTAAATAATAAGTTTTAAGTTTTTGCCTCTAGAACTTCTAGCGACTTTAAATTACTTCTCTTTAATTTATAAAATTCATTTAAAATGGAAAGAGTACCATTTAGCCTGGTGGAATCATCTTACATTTGAACAAGTACGAATATCACAAGTTCCAGACCTTACCCCATCGGATATCGAAATTACCGTGACCCGTCAAAATATCCTAAGCCTTAAGGTGGGCATTGGCGACCACGCTGTTCTACTCCATTTGTACCAACAACTGGTTTGTATTCCCACCATTCCAGTCCCTAGATTTAGGCAAGTCATTCACGGATGTTCCAAAGTTTGTTTTGAGAAACCTTGTTTGAGAAGGTTCAAAGTCCCAGACTGACTCCCACTCACTTTCCACATCCCCAATGATCTCCACGCACACATTGGTGATTTATCTCCCACTCGAAGAATCATATTTGATTTTTATGGCCTTTCATTCCAATGGATATCAAATTCCTTTGAATTCCTGTACAATTTTCATCGGGATTTCACATTGACGAAAGATTTTGCCTTCCCGAGTTCCAAAATTCGCTGAGTGGAACAGCGGTTAATTTCCCGCTTTAAGAGACCCGCCAAAATACTCCGCGAGGAAATAGCTCCGACAAAATAATTTTTTTAACGTCATTCAGAATTTGAATTTGGATTACTTTGTCAGGGATATTTTGTTGGGGCTGTTTTGTCTGGGCTCTTTTGTCGGCGAATTTATGGCTTGGGCTATTTTGACGGGGTATCCAAAATTACATGAGGACCTGCAACAAGTTAAATCTATAATCATGGGCTATTTTGTCGGGGTTGTTTTGTCTGGGCTATTTTGTCTGGGTTAATTTCTCTGGGCTCTTTTGTCGGCGAACTTATGGCTTGGGCTATTTTAACGGGGTACCCAAAATTGCATGAGGACCTGCAACACGTTAAATCTAT
>BGPR01001008.1:139091-155165 GCA_013235015.1 Araneus ventricosus | reverse complement strand
GTCGGCGAACTTATGGCTTGGGCTATTTTGACGGGGTACACAAAATTGCATGAGGACCTGCAACACGTTAAATCTATAATCATGGGCTATTTTGTCGGGGTTGTTTTGTCTGGGCTATTTTGTCTGGGTTAATTTCTCTGGGCTCTTTTGTCGGCGAACTTATGGCTTGGGCTATTTTGACGGGGTACCCAAAATTACATGAGGACCTGTAACACGTTAAATCTATAATCATGGGAGAAATATTCTCAGGACAGAAAGGTTGAAAGTTTGTAGAGTATACTCGATCTTCTTTCTATCTCTATTATACATGCATGCACATGATTTCTATTAATATTCATGCAGCTTCAAAGTGGCATTAATCTAAAATATCAGCAAGACATAAACTACGAAAGATTATTTATACGGCATTTATTAATTTCCAGATGGAAATCAAACTGCTCTAATTTTCTTCTGGCCAAAAGGGAAAGTTTTAATGAAATTATCTGCTAAAAATTATTCATAATCTTAAAAATATATAAACGCAAATCACTCGATGTATGATTTCTTTCATGCGATATTTAAAAGACTCAAGACTAATTTTCAACCAAGACGTTCCATCATTTACTTTTTAATCTCGGTGTGGTACAGTGAAGTAGCATCATTTATTTCATAGGAATATTAACAAAAATACACACATGTATTATAAGTTACTACAACTGAATTATACAGATAATCCATAACGTTCAATTGCCATTTAATTACTTATTTTTTCACTTTGTTGTGAATGAAGCAAGATACAGTGCTCTCATTTCCGAATAAATACAGCCACCATTTTGGAACAATGATCATCATTTCGCACATATATGTCTACGTGTAAACCATCTTCGTACACGCTTCTTTAATTAAAATTTTAAAAGAAAAGTAATAGCCAGAAATAGTAGAATTTAGTGGAAATTTAAAAAGCAGAAAAAATTTCAAATTTAAAAATAGTTTAAATTTTTACTAGAAAGATATTTACAAGTAATTTAAAAAGTTATAACAAGATTATGGAACTTTATAAAAGATAGATCTTCCGAAAAGTCAAATAATACCTTTTCGTTGCAAAAGGTCATTGGAAAGTGCTACAATTCTTTGAGTTTCGAATAACACCTAATTTATCATATTTAAATGAACTGAATTGTAATTAATTCAATATTTATCTCGAAAGCATTCCTAAACGGTAAGTAGAAATTGATCAGTAACTGTACATGATATTATTAACTCACCTTGCTACAATGTTTCAGCAATAAAACATCTTAATTATTTTTGAACATTCTAATAAAGATATAAGATAAACAAACTCTCGATATGAGTATCTTAAAGTTTTTCAACATAGATATTGAGCAACAAATCTAAGTGAAATTCACGTCGTGTTTGTTCACCCAAACATTCATTAACGGAAAAAGTCAGTCACAGGTGAATATTAGACTATTCCTTTCCAAGATGAAACCACCTCCAAATGAAAGCATATCCAAAAGAAACCGTGTTGTAGTACATTGAAAACAGAACCGTGTTCTTGAATTTACACTCTAATTAATGATTTCGAAGCTGCGAGAAGTCCTGTTAAGGCGCGTGTTTGAAATAATAACATCTGGAGAAGCCTTGTGTCATACGATTCTTTGAAAATTTTCCTTTTCAGAGAGCAGATGATAATTAATTAGTCGTAATTAAATGCGTTCGAAGCATGGTGTCTTCAGTCAACATTGGAGCGATGTCACGATCTCTTCAAGCTACTAGTGTACTAATTATTTTTAACTGTCGTCGCTTATTCATACGCAGCAACTTTGAAAGTCTGACTAAATATTTACCAGATAGTCGTAAAGCTGATCTGAAGAGGTCTCAACCTGTTATTAATTTAAACTAAATTAACTTTAAGTACGTTTTTACTCAGAACGTGGTATTTTTTCGTAAATATTTGCAAAATGTGTAAAAAAAAAATGTGTGAAATTTTAATATTGTTTTCGTGTTTTTATGCTTCATATTGTTAATTATAAATGAAAATGCCACCTTGCTTTAGTTTGTTCTTAGTCAAAGATAAAAAAAAACATTAAAAGTCCATTCTTGTTCTAAATAATTAGAAAGATTCTGACTAAAATGGTTTAAAAAGTTTAAGCATTAGATTAGGTAATTTTTTAGTAATTATATACAGAAGCTCAATACGTATTAGATTACATTTATAACGCATATTGACAAAAATCTTTTTAATTATTTATTCAACATGAACAGCATTTTTCCTGTTATTCGTTTCAGATTTGAATCTTTGAAATCAGTGAAATCTAAATTTTTGGCATAATGACCATCAAAGTTTTCAGATTAAATACCCTGTTTGAAATTTAATTAGTGTGGTGTACATGATTAATCCGAATATTAACATGCATTGTATTTCATATGGAGACTAATTTTTCAGATAATATCCCACTAAAGTGTTATGTTCAAACTGTATTTTCCCACAAACAATTCATGCTTTATGAAGTAACACAAAAACATTAGTAAAAAAATCTTACGGTATTTTTAAACAGGAGTCAATATATTTTCGTCTTTATTTGCTAGCTGCAAATTATTTTATATTGGATTATGATGTCACTTTCTTTTTTCTCTTGCAAGCTGAGCAATTGTTTTCAAAATTTAATGTCGCGGGCATATGAAGTGTGCAGAAACTGATTTCATCATTTCTGCATTTATTTTAAAAGGTTCGAAGAATAGCAGTCAAGGATTCGAGCAGCAATATAAGTCAATATAATCAAGGATTCGAATGTTGCAGGTTTTTGTACAGAACCGTCTGAATAACTGCGTTCAGTCGATGATAGCTATTTTTTTTAAAATATTGAAGATGTTGTGGAAGAAAGGAAACTGGATTGAAAAAAAACGATTTAAAGGTGCCGTAGAAGACGATGCTGACAAAGCTTTCAGATAAAATTTTCATTTTGGAGTTCTTAAAGAAATGTTTAAATATAAAATTTTATATCAGTATATAAAATTGTATATTTTATATGTTTTATCAAATACAATTTTTTATCAGCGATTCAAACTAAATAAACTGTCTGTAACTATAACCTGTCAACAACAATATTTTTTAAGATTCCTGCAATATCATTACAAACAGGTTTTACTCCAGCTTATTTCTGTACAATTCATGTGATTTATCGCCTTTCCAAGATGAAAAGAAATATATAAAAAACACCAGTATCTAAATATATAAAATACAATATAACGTATTTTGAAGTATCAGATCGTTCATATTCTTCATCACGGGCAGTTAACATTTGTCCATCACTACGTCTGTATTTATATTTACGAATGATATTCTTTTATATATAAAAATACCAGAACGTTCTTTTTTAATAATTCTATCTAACAGAAAGTACAAAAAAAAGACTTTTAATTGTAAATATTTTGTACTAATTCATCATATTTGTGAATTATTTAACTTTATTTACTGATGAATAAATTAACAAAGAATATTTCATCCTAAGCAGTCCATTAAGGGTTCTAAAAGAAAATTATTCAAGAAATTGATTTTTTTTTATTTTTCAATACACAATTTAACCGTATTACCACCACACAAACATTAAAAGTAATTGCATGACGGAATTGTTGAATCTTACATTACGGGTTTTGTGTTACATCTTTAACCAACTGAACCCTCTATAAAGCACATGCAACGATTAAATCCCTCTTCATAAGTATTAATAACATACTAATACTATCAACTAAATCCCTTTATTAACACAACACTTTTGAATAATCAAGTCATCAGAAGGAACAGCTTCCTCTCCCGTCATGAACGATTTTATCGTGAAAGATTGGAACGAAAATCGCCACTTTTACGATCTAGAAGCGAGGCTCCCAAATAACGAAATGATCTTAAGGGCCCCATTGGTCACAAATGCCATTCATCCGATCCAACCAAATTTCACGATGCATGTAATATCATCGAAGTTTACACTTCCGGACTCACACATTGAATATTAATTATCGTGAGAGGCCTCAGGGAATAATAGAAATTTAGTTCACGGTCATTCCAAGGGGCTTTCTCGAGATAATTTGGTAATAATTTTTGGCAACACGATGAGGGATGACCTCTGGGATTAGCCTGATTGAAGAAGCTCTTATATATTTGATAATGAGAGCTTCCTCTGTTTACAGTGAAGACGAAGAAAGTGAGCGAAGTGAAATGCCAACCCACCATAAAATCCAAGATTATAGGATAGCCAAAGTAGACCAATGATCATAACCAAAGTAGACGAATGATCGGAATGTTTACTCCCTACATTTTAAGTAAATAAGTCTCAATAATAATAAGTCAAATATGTCAAATGAGAGAAATGTTGAAAACTGCATCTCCATTTGCGCATTACATTTTCAACCAAACAAACCAACTATAAAACTCATTGCAGCGATTAAATCCATCATCACTAATTGGATGTTAATACCATCAACTGAGTCCCTTTACTAAGACAACACTTACCAATAATCAAGCAATTTGTTAAAACAGCATCCCCATCCACTGTAAATGGCTTCTCTTAAAGGACTGAAACAAAAACTGCCACTTTTACGATCTCGAAGCAACATTCCCAAATAATGGAATGTTCTTAAGGGCTCCATCAAATACAATTTCCATTCATCGGATCCAACCAAATTTCACAATACGCGCTATATTATTGAAATTAACACATTCTCGCGCATACATTGAATATTAATTATCGTACCAGGCCTCTGGGAATAATAGAATTCTAATGCACGGTTCTTCCAATGGACCTTCTCGCGATAATTTCATCATAATTTTAGGCAAGATGAGTGGGGATGTCCTATGGGATTAGCCTGATGGAATGGGTCCCTATATATTTGATGATGCGGGCTGCCTCTGTGTTCTGGGAAGATGTGGAAAATGAAATTCGTACCTAGTATAGTTTCAGTGGGTTGGTGATGTAAATTAGGTTGACCTGGGCGGGGATGTTTATTTATCTTATTTCAAGTAAATCAGTATTTACTTTGTTAATTATTAAAATAAAGGTGTTTGAAACCGGATATTTTATGACTTAAGTTGGTTCGAAAGGTATTCAATGAAGTTTTATGGTGGAAAATCATTTTATAGTGTGGAGATTAAGTTTTTGTTTCTAATCTATTTATGCATAAATTAAACCAATTCAGGCAATATATTTTTATTCATAGTATATTCTTATTAAAATTTTTCTTCAATCCTTCTTTTAGTTTAACTGATTTCTAACCAAAATTTCTGCACTTTTCCCCGTCAGTACAAGATGAAGTGCAATATTTATACGATATCTTTCCGATATTGTGCGGCATTCATTATATCTTGGCGACATCGTGGAATATCGTAAAATATCTTATCCCAATATGGATTATATTCCTAGTCCGATGTAACTGTTAGATGTTGAGTATTGTGTGTTTAAAATAATTTTACTGAGTTAGCTGTTAAATTTTAATTAAGTTAGCATCCGCATCTATAGCTGTCTGTTCTTCCAACTTTGTTTCGAGAATCTGATAGCTTGTTCTAAGTAAGATAACATCGGGAGCTTCATTTCAAGGATATATTTTACCAGAAAATTAGCTAAAAGACATTCTATCTAAGTATTTCTGAGGAATTACTAGTGAGAATTAGCTTCTTTCTCTTTCGGTTGTGGTACGACTAAAATATATATTAAATTTTCTTCATTTTTATAAAGTAAATCTAAATTTTAATACCATTTTTTGAGTTATACGGTTGAAACAATTCCTTATTGAAGAAACTATGTGAAGAAACTACGGTCAGATTGTATAATTTAATTCTTTATTCAAATGCTGTTTTTTTCTTTTGTTAAAAAAATATGATTATTTATATAGTCTTTGAAAAAGTTTACCATTTTTTGCTAAGAATAGAGATGTATACCATTTATGTCCATAAGAAAAAAAGACAAGGACTGTATTAGAAATTAATTGATGTAATATGGACAAGAATATATGTTTTCATAAAATAATTGAAAACTTATGGGAATAAACTTACAAACTTAACTTTAAATAATAAGATATTAAAAAGGGACTTTTCTTCATTTACAGGTATTGTTTGCCAAACTTTATACAATATTACATTAAAGATAATTTTAAAATGGAAATTACAACATCCATCTTTAATAAGGACTAAATTCTTCTTAAATATGATTATATATTATATATAAAACGAACTCATTTAACTGTTGAAAGTCAAAAATTAATTCATTTTACTCTGCCGCAAATTACCTTTTCTGAAACATTTAAAGTTCGCCAAACCTTTGATTTTGAGCCCCATAATAATTATTCATGAACGGATAAATTACGTCTAACAACTTGTTGGATCCATCCTCTTAGGCATGAACGTCCAGAGGGAATTTATGCGACCAACTGGAAATCCTCTCTCTCTCTTCGGATTTAATTTCTGCTGTGCTCTTCAGTGGTTAAGTAGCCTTCGTCCATAGACTTCCTCCAATTAAAGGACATACCGTGCCAATGGGTAAACTGATATCCTGATGGTTGGAGATAATTACTCACAGCTCTATTTGTTCGGAATTATGAGGGGTCCGCTAGAGTGGTTCATTGTATGAATTTCTTGAACATAGGAACTGCGCAATGGACCAAATAGGGTGCTTTGCTCTGCCGATAAACATAACTAGCGAATGGGTAATGAGTGTTTATGGTAAGTGTTTAAAGGTAGCGGAGATATGGAGCTGTCTGAGCTTTGACGGGAATTTGTTGCGGTTTTACTTAACAGGAAAAAACTGGTAATATTTAGGCCGGCTGGGCATGTCAGTATAGTGGCCTACTTTTGAGAAACATTAAACGTTAGTGTTCTATTTTATAGATTAATACATTTTGTTTAATAAAGCCGGAACAAAAGTTGCACTCGTTTAATGTAAGTTAATATTCCATTTTTTAACTTCTTAATATTTATTCGTAAATGAAGAAATTACGTCGAGCAGCTTGTTGGATGGAGTCTCCAAAGCAGAAACACCCAGGGAGAATTTATGTGGTTAAATGCAAATCCTTTCTCTCTCTTTCGATTTAATTTCTGCCTTTCCCTTCAAACGTAAAGTAGCCTTCGTCCATCGACTTCCAACAATTAAAATACATCCCGTGCCTATAGGTAAACTGATATCCTGCCAGGAGGGAATAATTCCACACTATTGTCCATCGACTTCCTTAAATTAACAGACATGCCGTGCCTATAGGTAAACTGATCTCCTGCCAGGAGGGAATAATTCCACACTTTCGCCCATCGACTTCCTTAAATTAAAATACATCCCGTACCTGTAGGTAAACTGATATCCTGTCAGGAGGGAATAATTCCAAATCTTCGTCCACTCGACTTCCTTCAATTAGCAGACACAGCGTGCCTATCAGTAAACTTATAGCCTACGAGGAAAGAATAAAACACGGCCCTATTTGTTCGCAATTATGAGGAACCAGTTGGAGTGGTTTTCGAACATAAGGCTATAGAAGGAAAACTGGTCAGTTGAGCAGAAGGGACAGTAGGCTCTGCAGGTATGCATTACAACTGAATTTCGGTGAGCGTTTCTGGGAAGTGTAAATAAATTCTTAATTGTTAGGAGAACAGGTAACGTGTCTACAGCGTGCGGTTCTTTTTAAGTTAGAGAATAATACACATATATCAAATTATCAAATTTCAATATTTCAATATTTTTAAATAAGAGATAACATTCCTAGAAATATTTCATGAATATTGTTTGCACATCTTACCATTCTTGTTTAGATCAAAATACTTTCCTTCGATGACAACAATGAAGTGAATTACAAAATCGAGAGTTAATAGAATCGCGTTCAATTGCGCTCATTGGCGAGAAAACCAAATCGAAAATTTTCATCATCAGATTTTTTTGTGTCCCTCCATCGAAACCCTATATTTGCGAGAAGTCCGTCTTACTGTACATTCCTATATTGGATTTGCAACTGGATTGTAGATGCAGAAATGAACACATTTTCATAAAAAGAACAAATAAAACCCCCAGAAAAAGTACATTTTACGTCAATTTTCAAAAATGTATTTACCCTTAGACAATTCTAAGAAACAAAAGAATCCACATTTCCAAAGGCTGAACTGAGAGAAGGAGAGGAACAAAGAAAAAAACTAAAGGCAAGTTACTTTTTGGAGAAAGAGGAGGAGTAGTTGTGCCGTACATCTACTCATTGTCAGAATGATGGGCATGGCCTAGAGTATTAGGCGATCATATTTAAATTTATTTAGCTATGCATTCGGGTGTATAGCATTTTTGTAACATGTTCTTATAATGGATTCATTTTTTTTTCTCTTAAAAAACTTTGACACTTGAATTTCGTGCGCAATTTTATATTTAGATTTTTAACATTTTTTTTACAAATGTTTAATATCACGCGTGTGGTGCAGTATAGCCGAAAAGTGGCTTTTGCACCAAAAAACTCAAGCAAACTCAAAAATATATATAACAGGATTGAAGTTGCAAACTTGCGGCTCCGTAGAACTATGTTTGTGCATTTAATTCTAAAAATAGCTCTTTAAGGTTAAAAAGTTTGCCGATTTTCTGGTATAGGTAATTTTGAAGTGAATTTGTTATGGCTTTACGTCCACTGAAAAGAAAGGTTATATAAGAGGCGTAAGCGTGTTAGTTGATGCGAACTGAAAAAACATTTTTTTATTTCAAAATAACGCGGCAAAAGTTGCCACTCTGTACCAGTAGTCCACTGATATTTTAGTCAAAGCTTTGAGGTGCCGCAAGAGGGTTTAAGCTTTGATTTTGAAAGGCTCAGAAATATGAAATCAAAACGCTTTTTATATACGAGTTTAACCCTCTCACACCGAGCGAGGCGGTCCCGTGTGGCCGAAAAATTTCCCCTTAACAGCGACGATGGTCGATTTGAGGAGGTTGGCTTCTTTTGAGGGGAGGTTCTGAGATCGCTTAGGAGATAAGCTCGGTAGGGGGCGTTAATTATCCTTGTCAACCACAGCCCATTTCTGCGCGCCTTAAGGGAAGGTTATAGCAGGGGTGGGGTGGTGGGATAAATGACCGCATAGGTTGGGAGAGTCCAATTCATGTCGCTTCTTCCCAAAGTGCCCCGGTATTAAAGGAGCTAGAAGAAAAAGTCGCCTCGGTGTTAAAGTGTTACTGGATAAACACGCATTAAATATAATGTGTCTGTGTCAATAGACGTGTGAATTAAAAGGGGAAATTTTCAAGACTTTTGTATAATAAGATATTCAAGTTTCATTGACGATATTGGTTGATGGTAACGATTACACGCTGTGCCTCGCATCGTGGGCGGCTTTTTTCATACTAACCTATATCGCTTATTTAGGCCTTTTGAATCGAGTCAATAGAACCCATAATACACAAAGAGGAGATGATTACAACATCTGTAAAATCCGCATTCAAATATCAGGTAACATGCGATTATAATTTCAGAATAAAATTTCTTTAAATATGACGGTAATGAATTAATTTTTTTTAAAAAATGAACGCTTCAAGAATCTTTTGAATCATTCAATGGTAACGCTTGCTATAACTACGTAAGAAATGAGGACACATCCCTATTTGTTCAAGATAATTTACGATATCTCCAAGATGTTGCTACAATATTCTGAATGCCGCACAACAACGCAAAGATATCATATGAATATTGCAGAGTATCTTCTGCTAATGAGAATTGCATATATATGTAAAAATTTATATAACCAATGTTAAATGAGAACCAAATTTGAAATAATATGGGCATTCTAAGTTTTCAAATTTGCTGCTTTATTCATTGAATATAGGGGAGGGTGGGGTAAAACGGGATACTTTGATTTTGGCGTTATTAATTCTTCTAGTGGACAAATACAGAATTATTCTCCACTAGGGAAGAAAAAGAATGGTAATAGTTTCCATTTTGTTGTTGTTAAATTCACTTCGTCTGTGAAGGTTTATTTGTTTTATGACGTCACCTCTCCAATGTATGAATTAAAACTATCCTTACATAAAAATAATTACACTTTTAAAAACCATTTTTAATCCAGCTTATTATATGTTTACTAAGGATTTATACCCTATTAAAGAATATGGATTTACTCCAATAATTGCGCTGTTCTATTTCGTTTCATATGACCTCTGCACTCGGGGTAAAACCGGGTACTTCTTGTGGAGTAAAACGGGATACTAGGGATACCCGACCGAAGAGGATTTTCTTAGGTTGTGAGATAGTTGGTAGTTTGTGACGGCCATTCCTATTTGACCTTTGCGTCAAATGATCTGATGGAAAGCGTTTAAGCAAAGGAAAGAGAAAATGAAAAAAATTCTATTAAAGAAGAGGAAAGTATTTTGTGGCGACTCAGAAAACAGAAAAAGAAAAACTCAAAGCAATCAAAAAGGGTATGAAGAACCAATACTGCAAAACCGTCTTATAAAAATCCTAACTGAGTCCACTAAATCTGCAGTAGAGCGGAGAATAAAGACCGCTACGTTATGCGAGTTATTACCATTCTTACTTACTTGTTACTATTCTTAAACTAACTGTCTTTATTCTTAAATTGTCACCTACGGTAACTATTGGTAAATCTTAAAACTTTGTCATTATTCTTAAATTGTTAACTATTGGTAAATCTTAAAAAATTGTCTTTATTCTGAAATTGTCAACTATTGTAATTATTGTTAAATCTTAGAAAAATGTTTTATTCTTAAATTGTCACATAAAATAAAAAATATGCTACTTTTCCACTGAAAATCTCATTTTCCCTAATTTCCCATAGAGTAAACATGTGCATCCCGTTTTACCCCACTAGTGGGTAAAACGGAATACTCTTTGACTTTTTCTACAAAAAAATCATTATCAAAAAAGTAATGAAACTGTGACTTTTCCTGAAAGATATATTAAACTCTGATAAATAAAGAATATTTTAGTAAAATTTGACAAGCTTCATGTCGAATAGTTTACATCCAACAGACCTTCAAATCTTAGGTATCACGTTTTACCCCACTTTCCTCTACACACTGGCAAAAAAAGACATCCAATTTCAGAAAGCGTTGTTAAAGTACTATACAAAATGGAGAAAGTATTCGAACGAATAAATTCTCGCTTCGAAAATTCTTCCACCTCAAAGAGCCCTTAAGATGCTTATCGATGGGAATACCTTAGTAGCAGAGCAAAACATTAAAGGGGTTAATTAGCATGAAGCCACGATACTGTATAAGATTCCCAGATTGCAGTCTTCCTAAATTCATGCCCGTTTGCTTAAAGATATTCATTTCTAAATCTATGAGCTTACGACTATCTGCATATTGGTAAAGGAAAGGTTGATGAATTTTATTATTTGGAGAGATATTTCCTCGATTCCTGCACAAATCCATTTTAATCTGCAGTTAATGAAGATTAGATTTAGATGATCCTTGATATATATTGCAGTCATGGTATGCTAAATTATTTCAATGAGTGTGAATATTAATGAGGATTTGATAGTTTTGAATACTCTGGTGATTGTTTGGTTACTACTGACTGAGTTAGAATTTTTTTTATGTTTTTTCTATCCTGAACCATTTTAGAGAAAGCAATTTGATCCAAAGATATTAATGTCTGATTCTGTTCGCTCCATCTTCCATGCATTTAGCGGGAGTACTCAATAATAGTTAAGAAAGCAAGCAGTATGATTAAATTAGAAATGAAATTCGTATTTAATGGATTAATTAATGCATTTCCTCCGCCATATTGTTTTAAATATGTATTTGTTTAAAACATACATTCGCGTGTCTCTCACTTTCCAAAAGGACAAACCTAATGCAGTGATGTTTGTAAAACAACGATGGCCATGTATTACTCATAATGATATATTAATTTTAAAATTTATAATATGTAATTTTTATATGTATATAATAATATACCAGCATAAATTATTTATTCATGAATCTCTATTATGCATAAATTATTAATGTAAAATATAATTCAATTTTTAAATTGTTGATATTTAATTAATATTAATTGCTATAGGAAATTCTTTTTTAGATTGCTCTCTTGAGATAAATTTATAATTAGCAAACGAATATCTGCACACACATGCATTAGCAAACAGAAAAAGTTGTGAAATCAGATTCTATAGAAATAATAATTAGATTACAATGAACCTTTATAACAGCTACATCAAACGGCACATGCTGTGAACATGCGACCAGATGACATACACAGTCAGGTTTTTCTATTGTCCGTCAATATGGACCCATAATTACTGTGGACGTGCAACACTGGAAATACGCTACAAAGCGTCCTGAATATTCCCAATGTCATTAAGGTCAGAAAAATGAGTTAAGGCTGTGAAAGCGAGTTGTGTGAAATCAATTTTCTGTTTTGAGGACCAGCCCTAATAAAATCTTGAGCAATGAGTAGTTAAATTGTCGCCTTGGTAGACAGGTTCAGAGATTAGACCCTCTTCACGTAGGCAGACCACATAAGACACGGCCCTGACATCCAGGCAGAAGGTAGAGCCTACAGTCAGATTTAGGCGACAGTCGTTGGCCAACGGCTCATCGCCTTTCCCGGGGAACTTCTCTAAAGCATGTAAAAGCCATTACTGAGTTCTATAGATCTGAAGACACAGTCTGGACGCTATAATTCTTGGTGGCTTCAGGTGATGCCTGGACGTGCACGAGTAGATACTGGATCATCTGAACATACAACAACTGAGGCCACTATTAGCCATCCAATGTCCAGTGTCGAAGTGCTTAAGAATACTGAATCCTATTCTGTTTTTGGGTTGCTCTTAAGCGAGGACGTCAACGGAGTATATGGCTGGAAAAGCTATGTGAAGCAGCTCCAAACACATGGTGGGTTCAGAACTATACAGATCTGCTAGAGCATTGCCTGTTATAACAGTAGTTTCCTGTTTTGGAAAACATTAGCGGTTGCCAAGTACCTCGCAGGCTATTTTTCTAAGATAATATAGTATCTGCATTATACCGGCAGTTACTTGCTTAACAAACGCCAATGGTTATGAATAGCACTTAAGGTAAAAATTGTGAAGCCCAAGAACGTCGGAATGTCTGTAGTTTTGTGACCATGATCCCGAGAATCACTGTGGCCTACTTTTGCCAATCGATAATATCCAGCTTTAGATCTTTCTACAAGATTACAAACGAAATATTCACACAGATTTCAAAATTTCAAACTTTCAACATTCCTCTCCGAATTACGCATAATTTTTCTTTGCCTGCACAAAGTGTGTTGCAGAAAAGTACTTTTGGAAGCGTACAGCCTCTGGGGTCTTTTATCTTTCATTCTAACTGAAATAAACTGGTTAGAGGCATAATACATTGATAGCACCTAATAAAAAATTTTAAAGAACAGTGAGAAATGTTATTGGTGAGACTTTTTTTCCATATTAAGCTCAGTATTAGTATCAATTATTTAATTTTACCAAGTAGAATTTAGGGGGACATGCCAGTTGTAGAGGCAAAGGCGGAGAGAAAAAAGGGGTAGGCAATTAAAGTAAAGCTTCAGCAAGGATCATGAATTTTGCCCAGATATTATCTGCTTCCTGAATAAGTCTAAGAGTTTCGGGGATGTTTTTAATGTTTTGAAAAATATTACTAACTTCTGCTGCGAGGGCCATGACGTCATGTAAGTTTCCTTCGTTGAGAGGCATGGTTTTTTCGATTGCATGTGTGGGAGTTCTTTCACTATAGGTCCTTTTGTGCTAAGCGGAGGGAAATTTGTACTTATCGTTTGGGAGGGGGTGCGGGTTTGTTTACATTTTGTCTATTATTGCTTACTGCAGATGCAAAGGATTTCCCGGGTTTGATTTTACTTTTCTGAATATTTTTTGGATACTTAGGGCATCCTCGATAACTAGCGGTGTGGGGGCCATCACAGTTAGCGCATTTGGGTACAGTTTCCTGTTTGCCTTTATGGGGGCATTCCTTAGAGGGGTGTTTGCCTGAGCAGACCACGCATTTAGGACTTAATTTGCATCCGTTGGATCCGTGATTCCACATTTGGCAGTTGAGGCATTGGTTATGTAGTCTGTTTTCGTATGGTTCGACGCTAATAAAATGATAGGACAGTGTGTCCAATTTATAGACTTCGTGAATATTTTCTGTGGGAATTAATTGAATCTGGTAGATGTTTAGGGGCTCTCCGGTTTTGTACTTTTTTAATTGGTTAGCCTTCTCTACACGGAATTTTTTACTAACTAGTTCGGTTTTTATGTCGTCAAGATCCATATCCTTAGGTAGTCCTTTAATAACTATTTTTATGGGTTTGACTGCTCTTCCAGGTATTACAAAGTATTCTTTTTTATTTTTGTCCAAGTAGTCCGTAAGTTTCCTAACATCGCCAGGGGCCTCGCAGAATAATTTTATGAAGTCGACTGCTTCTTTTGCCATACATTTGATTTTCTCGACTTCATTAATTTGCTTGAGGAGGTCGCGATATTTAGTGGGTTTCTTTATTGTGATCGGTGAAATTTTGGGGGTTTCAACCTGAATAACTTTAGAGGTTGGGTCTTCGGTGCTCCCCGCCGTGGGCAGGCTTGTTAACGGGTTAAATTTATTTTGGAGTGGGATGCTATCTGTAACAACCTTCTAATTTGAAACATCTTCATTAGACGGAGCTCTGCCTCTCTTACGGTTTTGAAATTGGTACTGATCTTTAGTTTGCAGGTTATATTGTAGGTTCGTCGTAGATACTGATTTCGTAAAATTTTCTCCGGGTTGTTTCCGTATATTGCAACAAAATTTACTTGAATCTCAGTTACTATGTATGGGAAAACGAAATTTACCTTACAACATAAAAAAATGCTTACAGTTTATTAGTCTCAAAACAGTTTTTGAAACGGTTTTTTCAAATTTTAGCATCCATATCAGTGAGGAAAAAAACTACTTTTTTAAGATCATGATTCTTGTTTCTTTGAAACGAAACATAGAAGGATAGTTAAATATGCAGTGCAAAAACTTTCTTATAAGCCCCGTCACTTCCTGATTAGTTAACTAGAAATAAATATCTGAGCTTCTTTACGGCAGAGGGTCCTGGAGGAATGGGAGTAGAGGTCTCGGTTTATGATTCGACGCTTGATTCTATCGTGTCTGTGGGTTTGATGAACGTTAAAACTGCCATCGGTCAGTCAAAGGAAGGAAATTTGAAAAATGAAATGTTGTTTCAGATGCTGTGATCGTCATGAGACCACTCTACAAATTCATGCTGTATATCTATAAAATATTTTATTCGAAGCGTCTCTTCCAAAGAAAAAGATCATTCAACATACTTTTATCAATTTTTACCGTAAAGTGGAGAACAACGAAATATTGAAATTCTCTCTTTCTTTGATATTCTACATTCAATAATTTAGGAAAATTCCAATCCATGGACTTTTTGTATTTTTTAGTAGAGTTAATAATAAACACTAAAAAGATCAGAATACCCAACTTTGATTAAGTTCCCTTAAATGAATACAGGTAAAATGCCTGTGGAAAAAGTATTGAATTTTAATATTATTTTGATTCGCAGACACATATAACTTAGCAAATAACCTTTTATTCATAGGTACAGTATCTGTAAACAATCACATCCTAAAAATAAAAGACAGATTTAATTCATGTAATATATTTTGGAAGATGTTTGAAATTAGCAATGTCATTTAAAACCTTGAAGCCTTAAGCCAAAAATGAGTTAAAGAGTTTTTAAATAACAATAGTATTAAATAACTATAGGAATAATGAGTAATATTGCAGTTATTTCATAGCTACATTCTTGAACTTCAGAAATTCAAATTAATGATACAATTCTTCGAAGTAATAACCATAGTTTTTCTTCTAAGCTTATAAAAAGGCTGTATATTTTCTCTTTGCCCCAAACGCAAACCAGAGTTTTTCTCAAAATAAAGTCAATCGAAATCGAGATATATACGGATGAAATCTCGATTCCATTGAGATTCCAGTGATTGTTTTGATAAAAGGCCGGAGTCTAACTTTATATTTTATTTAACATTCTTTTTAGCAAAAATGGTTGCAATTCTGAAACTGAATTTTTAGTGTCTAGTGGTTGTTTCCATTGAATTGTAAAATAACATCAATATTG
>BGPR01001008.1:45562-125306 GCA_013235015.1 Araneus ventricosus | reverse complement strand
GAGTTGTGGTTTCGGTAGATCATTCGTTGGTGTTAATCGAATGAAAATAAAGGTTTTCTACTAAATTCTCTATTTAAATATACATTTTAAATAAGTAGCATTCTCAAAATTAATGAAAGAATGCGCACAAGGTGCGTACCGACAGGGTGGATAGAAGTACAAGGAAAATATGAAGTTCGTCATTTATTGTAAAGAAATGTTACTGAAAACAGTACCCCCCCCCCTTAACGTTGATGACATAAGTTGAAGTATTACAGCTAAACCAAAATTACAAATCTATAAATAACATATTAATATAAAAAGAATGCAAAAAATAAAATTCCCAACACAGAGAATTTTTGTGATTTCACGTAAAAATTCTTCTTTAAATTTGAGCAATGATTGTTTCTTCATTCTCCATTTTCGCATGGTGTAATTTCAGATAAGAGGATCAGGGAATAAATTAAAAATGTCTTTCTCCATTGAAAAAAGCCATAGGAAAATACTGCACATCATTTGAAGTTCTTAAAACGCAGTTTTTGTTTTTAAATTTGTTATTAGGAGAACACAATCCTCCGCCCTTCATCTGAAAGAAAAACATTTTTTTAACATTCTCAATGCCTGCAATACATTTTGACAGCTTCAGTTATTATATCTACATTGACTAATAACTTCGTCCCACTCAACTTTATACATTTCAAAAGTCAGCAGAATTAACACAAGACTAGGGCAATATGGTTTTAAAATCATTTTGGTACCAGTAAACCTCAAACAAAACATATAAAAAAATTTTTACTTATGGAAGGTTAATATAAAAGCGTTTGGGCTATGCATAATTGTCTGCTGGGTGGAAGCTGGTGGAAGTCGGGTGGAATTGGTGGCGGGTGGCTCCCCCTGCCCCCGGTGTCCCAGAACTCTTATTTTCTAACTACTGGTAACCTAGATTAAATATTTTAATTTTTAAATCTAGAGTCTTTCTTTATTCGCGTCAAGTGTCAATTTCTTTTTACAGTTTCAGATAGGCTGGCTTAATGCTATCTAGAGGATATTTGCATTGCTGGGATGTTTATTTCTTTATAACTCTTACCTGTTGAATGATTATGTGTTGTAACATTAAAAAATGAGCAATGTACTGACTTTTAAATTTAGCATAACCTTTTGAGTAGAATGATAAAACCTTGATATAGTAAAAAAAAATTATATGTCATGAAAACAGAATCACGACGTAAATATTGCAATGTGTGGAAACAATAAAGTCATTGGCTATGTAATATTCATTACTTTTGTAACATTAACGTAAAGGAATCACCTTTGCCTTCCAGCTTCCAGAAAATGATTTTTTTTTTAATTCGGAAGATAAAAGCTAAAAACATTTTTTAACCGAAATTAACCTTATCAATAAAAGTCTCTATGAATTATCTAAAATTATTTTTAGCGAATAATTTAATGTTCAAAATTTATTCGCAATTATCGGCAATACTTTATTTCCGATTTAATTATTTAGGAAAATAGCAATTTGTTTATTTTATTTGATTGATATATTAATCTTATTACCATCAAAATAATATTATACTTAATCAGTTAGAATTATTCAAATGTAGTTATATGTTTTCACATAATATCATCTATAATACAAATGCAACGTCTAAATCCTTTAGTCATCTTCACTAATAGGATAGGAAGCTGAAGGCATCAGTTGAATCCCTTTATTAAAACGACACTTGCGAATAATCAAGCCTTTAGATAGAACAGTTTTCTCCTCAGCTGTAAATGGTCTCTCTTGAAAGATTGGAACGAAAACTGTCTCTTTTACGATCTCGAAACGAGACTTCCAAATAATGAAATGATCTTAAGGGCTCCATCAAAAACAATTTCCATTCATCACATCCAATCGAATTTCACAATGTGTGCAATATTATTGAAATTAGCACTTTCTCCCGTATACATTGAATATTAATTACCGTGCTAGCCCATGGGGAATAATACAATTTTAGTGCACGGTCCTTTCAGTGGGATTTCTCGAGATAATTTCGCCATACTTTTTGACGACTCGAGCATGGACGACCTCTGGGATTAGCCTGATTGAAGAGCTTCATATATGTTTGATGATGCGGGCTTCCTCTGTTTTGTGGGAAGACGATAAAGTGAGTGAAATGAAATACCCAGAATTGAATCCGAAATCAGAGAATAACCAAAGTAGACCTACAATGGGAATTTTTACTCAGTTTATTTTAAGTTAATATGTGGTTGCGCTGCATTCATTATTAAAATTATGCACTTTGAAAGTGTATATTTATTGAATTATACTCATTGTTTATAAATTAAATGGATCTTTGGGATTTAAGGATATTATATATAATGATGGCCCATTGTTTGTCATTTAACATTCTGTGCTTGAATTAAATGAACTCAAGCAATGTAAATCTCACTAAAAGTTTAAATATTATATTTAAACGATGGTTTAAAAATTTGTTGTTGGCGATATTACAGCAACACAGTATTTAAGTAATATAAACGTATTTTGAAAGTATATGAAGGGTAACTGTAGAAATGTACAGTTTAAGGGGTATGGCCCTTATTTAAATTAAATAAGGGCCATACACTTTAACTTCAGAACGACAGCAGCTTTAGTGAGGAAAATAATGTCTACGCATAGTAAAATGTCTATTCGCTACGCGATGAGCCCACTTACAACCCCATCTGATGGCAAACTCTGGAGTTATCGTTCCTATCTCAAAAAGGGCACAAAACAAAGGGAAAATATCAATTACAAAAATGTAGAGAGTTATCAATTTAGTATGAAAAGATATCTTGATACGAAGGCACAATGATACGAAGAACAGGACGCTTAAAATGAGTATTTGTTTATTCGCCTTTTCCAAAATTGTAACGTCCCAAGACATGGAGAAAAGAAGAAAATGTTATTCTTCGGTCAAAAAATGACTCCATTATACTTTTTCCTGTGGAAATAACTGAAACAGCAGGTGTATGGGCCTTTCCGCCAAAATTTCAGGATGTATTACTGTTACTTGTGCTTGTGCAACAATGATATGTTAAAACGTGTGAAAAGTGGAACTCAAGAAAGGGCTCAAATCTGTACAAATCTGTATAATCAAATCGGAGAGCACTTTAAACACCGAAAATAAAGGTATCTTGTGACAAATAATTGTTTTTCTTCTCTTTTTCACCCGCTTCGAGACGTCAGAGTTTCGGAAATTGAGAACAAACAAATGTACATTTTAAGCGTTGTGTTCATCGTACCAATGTGCACAAGATGTCCTTTTGTACTAAATCGATAACGCTCTACAATTTTTTAATTAAAATTTGCACATACTTTTTACCTTTTAGAGATAGGAACACTAACTCCGATGTTTACCATCAGGTGGTGTTGTAGGTGGTCTCATCGCATAGCGCATAAACGTGTTGCAATACCTAGACACTACTTTCATGACTAAAGCTGCCGTCTTTCTGAAGTGAAGGGGGATGGTCCTTATTTAAGTGGGAACTCTGTATATATAGAGATTGTAAATTTCTGAACATTTATTCTGAATTGAACAAAGAGCAAAACTGAATGGTATCATGGAAAACATATTTTCTTTAAATTGGCAAACAATCAATATCATCAAATCTCGAATCCAGGAATTGCTTGATAAAATTCGGAAGAAACAGCCATCAACACTGCTCTATTAACTAGCGTCTTTTAGGAAAAATTAAGTCTGATGAATTCGCATATTCGATAATCTATATGGAACTGCTCCAGTGTTTCTCTTTGGTGACACTAATGGAGCTCAATTATACAACAAACTCCTTTAAATGTGTTTCCAATTGGATTTACTATCCTGGGGATATACCTAGAGAGCGGACTGGTATATTTAAACACTATAGCTCAATTTGCATTTGTATTCATAACTTAATGAAGGGAATCAAATATCCATTTTGGACTTCTCATTAACCGTTTGGATCCAAAATGTGATACTGATCCACATTTTTTTGTGTTAAAATCACATAAAATATTTTATTTATCTAGCGTTTCTTTCTTTAGACATACCCTTCATATGCACATAAAAAAACAGATCAACAGGCAATAGGCAGTTTTAGTAGAACCAAAATTTGATAAACATCTACTATTCCGGTGATAAAACCATAAGTCAATTCTTTTACATCTAGGTCATTGCAGTTTTGAGTTATCGTTTAACATGCATGTGGTTGGACAAAGTGACAAGACTTTCCTTCGACTGATTACAGTAGAGTCTCGATAATTCGAGGCGTACGGGACCGGGCCTACCTCAAACTATCGAAAACTCGAATTATCGAAATCATAAAATTTAATAAATAAATAAATGGAAATGAAAACAATTTTTAAATTTCAGTGTAGTATATTTAAATGAAAAATGTACTTGCATATTATTTCATAACTGCTGATAGCAACAGGTTAAGTATATCTTAAAATAATTGTAAATTGTTTTTTGTTTAAACACATTGCTCCTATATATCGATCTTATATATCCCGCTTTCTTTGGGAGTGGGCATTTCTGCAGGTGGCTTAGGGGTGCGCAGTGGACATATGACCCGTCAAACAACAATGAAAACCAGATGCAATAATTCTTTCACGTGTTGTGTATGTGTTGGTCATTATTTGGGATCTAAACTGATTTTTTCACTAACTCGGATTTATGGAAAACTCGAACAATCGAGACTCGAATTATCGAGACTCTACTGTACTTCCAAAATATTATGAGGGTCAACATTTTATTTTCAGTTGTTCAGTTCAAAGCCAGTCAGATGGACATAATAGCAGACATGATTACATTTTTTTCTTTAATTTATTGCATATCTTTAATTTCGTGTAAAGTGCCCATAGCAAATTTCATTTAGCTTCATCTTTCTGTTTTTGAGTTACCCTGTTCCCTGACAGTCAAAAAGACTGATAGACTTTTTGGCTTTAAAACCCAAAGAGGAGTTAAAATTTAGAAAATCATCAATATATCGAAGTCGTTTTTTTAAAATTTTTATACTTCGTACACAAGAAAGTAAGAAAGTTGCCTTTTTTCTTTTTTAATGTGATAAGAGTTTTAATTTTTTGAAAAATCTCTAACTGTGCACCTCCCATCTGAAACTAAAGGAAAGACTCCACATTGCTGTAAAATTTCTCACTAATTTTAATCTTCAATCAATTTAAGAAATCTTAATCAGTTCCTCAAATGTGTTTCTTATTCATCGAATATTTTAAAAAAAAAAACGTAGTGCAATTGTATTGAGTTTAGAATACGGCACAAATCTGCGCTTCATGAACATTCTATGGCGTCAATGCAGATTTCAAAAATCTACTCGACTTCAAAAGTCGATTTAAGATAATGACTTTATTTGCTAAGAATGTCTTTTGATAAAAAAATAGCAGGAAATTGACACTTTTAGAGCTGAATGCATGTGAAATGGAAAGTTAAAGTCTAATAGAACAAGTTTATTAAATTCGGTAGCTGTGAAAATATAAACCTTAAAGCACATTTGGGTTTCGATAATGATTTTAAGTAAGTTAAGAGAAAAGTTTAATTAAATTTAATCAACTCGAAATACAGAAAATGAATTTTAGTAATTAGCATTGATTATCTGACAAATACAATTTAACAGCATATTAAACAGAAGTTATAGTAACCGAATAATATAAACTAACTAGTTACCAAATGTAGTTTACAAAAAATTTAAAACACTAAAAATCATTTCCGAAACCGAAATAGGAATTAAAAATCCTTTTCCACAGTCCCAAACCCAAACATTACACATTTTATTCCACCTCACATTTTACTGCCCAAACACTGCTTAAATTTAACCGAATTTCAAATTTTTAGTTCCGTGATATTTATTCATAAAAGGATAAACTGCGTCCATCAACTTGTTGGATCCATCATCTCTGGAAGCAATATCCAGGGGGCATTAATGCTGCCAGCTGGAAATCCTCTCTTCGGATTTAATTTCTGCCGTGCTCTTCAGTGGTTAAGTAGCCTTCGTCCATCGACTTCCTCCAATTAACGGACATCCCGCGTGCCAATCGGTAAACTGATATCCTGCCGGGTGGTGATAATTCCACACAGCTCTATTTGTTCGTAATTATGAGAAGTCAGACGCAGAAGTGATTTCATGGAGTGGAGGAATCTGAAAACTACTTTCTTTAGTGAGAAGGGTGGTAGTATAACAAGTGAATTGGGAATGGGCGTTTCAGGAAAATGTTATCACAGTTTAAGGACAGTGGGGATATGGAATGGTGTTGGAGGTTTTCATCGGAATGTCTTGTGTTTTATTGAAAAATATCGGTAGTAGTAAAGTTCCAGCAGGAGCCAAGTATTAGTGATTGTATGCTGGAATTGGAAAACTGGCGAATTGACGAAATGGGATGCTTGAACTACAAGTATACATAACAAGCGAATTGATGATAAGCGTTTGTGAAATGTGTGTTCAAAGATTTAATCCAGTTGATATATAGAATGGAGTCGGGTGTTTTGAAAGGAATTTGTTGTGGTTTAATAAACACATACAAAAAACCTGGTAATCGTAAGTCTGGTTGGGTAATATTAGTATATTGGCTAACTTTTGAGAAACATTAAATATTAGTTCTATTTAGTAGATAAATCGAGTTTGTTTACATAAACGAAACAAAATTTGCTTTCGTTTAATGCAAGCCATCATTTTCCATTATTTTGAGTATATCTTGGTATTAAGAATCCCATTTAACAGTATAAAACCAATACTCCATACATTTTATTCTACCGTAAATTACCCTGCTCGAACACCACTTGAACTTAATCGAATCTTTAACTTTGAGCGCATGATATTCATTCATAAACGGATAAATTGTGTCCAGAAACGTTGAATTTCTTCTGCCTGGGAGCAACATCCAGAGGTAATTTTTACGGCCAAATGGATATCCCCTCTCTCTCCGGATTTAATTTCTGCTTTGCTTTTCAATGGTTAAGTAGTCTGCATCCATTGACTTCCTCCAATTAATGGACTAGCCTATGGGTAATCTGATATCCTGCCAGGAGAGGACATTTTTTGTACAGTTCTATTTATTCGTATTTTAGAGGAGCCAGGTTCAGAGGTGATTGTATGGAGTGCTGGAATATGAAAATTCATTAATGGAACAAGAGTGCAGTACACTCTGCAGTACAAGTGAATTGGTGATGAGTATTTCTGGAAAATGTTATCAAAGTTTAAAGGCTGTTAAAATGTGGAATGGTACGACGATTCTGATAAGAATTTTTGAGGTATTGCGCTCCACAGATAAAAACTGTTAACAGTAAGACTGGTTAGAAGTGTTAGTATGTTGCCTTGCTTTTGATAAACATTAAATGTTTCTGGTATATTTCTAGAATTAATTTATTTTGCTTGAAATGAGCGTAACAAGATATGTATTCGTCTATTGTAAGCTATTTTTCTAAATTATTATTAAGGGGATTAATGATGAGATTGAAGAATTAGTATAAAACTGTATACTATTAATTTCAACATAAAAATTCTGATGTTTTCAATTACATTCTGATATTATTTTTAAAAAACACGAAATACAGAATTGGAGAAGATTATTATTCTTGACATTGTCTTTTAGACGATAACTTGCAGACACAAAATTCAATTCCATGAAGTCTTTCAATTATGAAATTCCCTTTACACTGAGTTTTTACTGGATGGATGCGCACAAAATAACCAATTTCATATGAACATGATAATATAAAAAGGTCCCTTTCAATTACAATAAATGAATGTGTACCTTCCTTTTCTGTTCGCAAATTTTGCCATTTTGTCCTGGAGAAATAAAATAACTGTCGATTAAATGTGTATCAGACTTTGTGAATGCTAAATGGACCATTTGTTATTCTCTTTCATATAATGATACAGACACAAAATACAAAAATGGATTCCGTTTGTTTAAACTTAGTTCTGGACAAACTAAAAATTAGAAACTCAAACGAAGAAAAGTTGCCATATAATAGAAGATTTACTTTGCAAATTCTACTTTCAGAAAAATTATTTTTTATCTCATTCTTATTAGTTGAGATGCTTAGGATGATAACTTCTCATTTAATGTGGAATTTAGGATTATTGAAGAATTCCTCAGAAGAAGAATTGAACAAAAGGTTTTCATCAGAACATAAATCTCTCAATAAAGAAAATTATCTAAATATTATGTAAAAAAAACCAAAATATTTTTTAATAATTTAAGCGTAGTTTACGGATAAGCATCATTCTAGTCTAAGACATCTTTGTACTGAAAATTAATTTTTCGAGGAATTTCCTCAAAAGATCCTGTTTAAGAACCTCTTTTAGAAGATTTTATGGAAAATCTTATCACACCGAATAAGAATAGTACAGCTCAAAGACATGCTTTCATAACTATTATGAATAGAGTGTGTATTTATAATAAAACTGCATCGTCCGATATATCCTGTAGATCTGGCGTTTAATTTCGATTCTCCGCTGATTACAAAATGTGTAAAATGTCTGTCTTATCTTGAATATAATTTGTTCAACCTGGAAATTTTAGAAATAATATGCAATATATACATAATGAAGAAATCTTGTCACGCTGTAAATCCGTCAAATAATCGTTTTAGAAATATGTTGTCTTGCTGAGTAATAACAATTTGATTGTGTCAAGAAATGTTGTAACATAATTATTTCAACCCTTGAAAACCTATTTTAAAATTATAACATTTCCATTTTTTTCATCATATATACACATCTCTAATTATGGACTTCTCTATCCTCAAAAGGCATCGTTAAAGTGTTTTATCAAAAGGAGAAAGGCTTAGAACGAGTAAATCTCTGCCTCGAAAATTCTTCCATCTCAATAAGCCCTTGAGATGCTCGTGGATAGAAATACCCTTGTAAATTTGGCGAGACAAGCAGAAGGTTAATTAGCATGAAGCAATGACAGGGAGTAAGAGGTGAAATTCGCAATGATCCTGAATTTCTGCTCGTTTGCTTAAAGACATGCAATTCTAAATCTGTGGGATTACGGCTGACTACAATTATGGAGAAGGAAGGATTGGTGCATTTTAATATTTTTGGGAAGATATTGTCACGACTTCTGCGGAAATCTGGTTTAATCTGCAATTAATGAAAATCTGATTTAGATGTTCAGTGGCGTTTACTGCGATCATGCTATGCTAAATAATTTTGAATGCAGTGAACGTGAATCTGCATTAGGATTTAATATCATGGGATATTCCGGAGATTATCTTTGTAAATGCTCACTGAGTATGAATTTCTGAAAATATTCTTGTCCTAAGCAAATTTTGAGGAATGAATTTGATCCAAACATATTAATCGACATTTTTGTTGATTTCGCCTTTCATACTCATTATTACAGAATGATATTTAACTAAACAATTTTAATCAGGTATTAAATTTATCTTTTCAAATTAATTTTTGAATGATCTTTGGCACTATGTCTTAAATATGTATTTCTTTCCAATATTTTCTTAAGCATGGCATTGTATTAAAGGACCTAATTTATGAATATATGTTGTTTGTTTTGGTACCCCTTAAAAATAGCCCAAGTCATAAGAGCTCCGACAAAAATGGTTGTGCCAAAATAGCCCCGACAAAATAACCCAATACAAAAAATAGCCCTTACAAAATAACCCAAATTTAAAAATTGAACGACATTAAAAAACATTATTTTGTTGGGGCTATTTTGTCGATGTTATTTTGGCAGGAGCTATTTTGGCATGGGCTATTTTCTCGGGACTTTTAAAGCTTGGGCTACTTTAACGATCACGTGTTTGTTCAGAGCATAGAAAGATAGGTCAAGTTTATTTTCTCACGAAACAGTTTTTAATGTTATATGCAAAGACAAAAAATGCTCATCAGATTATAATTAAAAACTTGTATGAGAAAAAATACCTTCAAGGATGGTAATTTTTGCTTCTTTGAAATGGAACATTCAAAAATGATGGTTAGAAATGTAAAATGTTTATTTAGTTATAAATCACAAGTTTTGAGAAGCCTCACAATTTTGCTGATTTGCTTTAAAAGTAAATTTCTTGATACTGATAAACAATTTTCGCAAAGAATTACAGACCAAAGTTTATACAACCGGCTCTTTACATTTTTCAGTCATCATGTGCACCTAGATGCCTTTAGACCATCCTTACTCAGGAGGGTCTAAAACGTGACGAGTTAAGAAAATCTCGCTATTAAATTTGAATCTATTGATATCAAAAGAGGACTTTTGACATCTAGCACAGAACTGCTATATTCATGTTCAAAGGGTCTTCTTCTATCATCACATGAAAACTTTGATACTGTACCAAAACGTTTCCGTAAATGGTAAAAGCCCCGCTTTTACACCAAAGATGCATTTACCTTCATCAAATTAAAAACGAAAATAAAAATTTAATTTCCGTCGAGACTGCACAAGTCCCCTTTTAACATCAATAGATTAATTTATTAACAATTATAATATTTTTCCTGTTTTTCTTTTATCAGAAAGTACAAATGAGTAAATCTTTATACCTTTCGGCACTAATGGGCATATACGTCCCGGAGATTCGACTTCATTCCTTATTGGTAAATAAATCCCGCTTTTACATGGGTTTTCTGTTTTCAGTGTTCTTAAGGATTTAGGGATTAAAATTATGATTAAAGAAACTTGGAAACACTTGCAGGTTGCAAATAGCAGACTTATGTTTTTGTTGCCTGCGTAACATGATTATTGTTACGAAGATGTTTCCCTAACATGCTTATATTATGGCAGGAAAGAGAGTTTTACAGATGTTTTACTAGAATAGTCTCAGTCGACTATACGATTGGGACATATTGACCCAGGAGATTTCCAGGAAACGGGAAAAGTGAAAAACTTTAAACTCATAGTATATTTCGTTCAGTATGCCAACACTAAATTAAATTACTTTTCATATTAAATTTTAATCATGCAAACATCGGGTCGAAAAGTCTAAACAGGCAAAGTAAATCAGAACGCGTTTTTTTTAAAGAAAAATTTAGAAAAATAACTAAATTGTACTGCTATTTTAGCTATTTAAAACTGTATCAAAGATCATTCTTTAAATCAGTGCAAGCGAATTCAGCATTCTTCTTTAAAATAAATAATCTCAATGTTCGGCACGGAACGTCTGAAATATTTATAAATTAAATTTGACTACAGCACGAATTATACAGCTTGGAACAAACTCCAAATTACACTTATAATTTCGTAGTAGTTTACGCAAAACTTTAGAGAAAATATTGGAGTGTTGCATTTATTCGAAATTGATTATTGTCTTATGAGCAGCATTTATGTGAATTCGTTCTGTTCTGTAAAGCAAATTACAAAGGCACAGATTACAATAGCGAATTCAGTGGAAATACAAAACGATTCCCAATACAGTGATTCGAAATTATTATATGATAAAAGTTACTTGAATCTCATGAGCATAATGGAAATATTATAATTTTTTATTTATTTATTGGCTTTGATTTACAGCTATTAAGAGCGATAATTAAATCAGAGTATCATTTATAGGCTAATTTGATAATAAGAAAATAATACTCAACTGATGGTTTAGAACAAAAATTGATGATTTTAAATGATTAAAACCAAATAATGAAATGATAAAGAAATTACTTTTTATCCCAGTATTATTTCTGGCAAAATTAATTAAAAATTTTAAAAGAAATTTAATTCTAATAAATTCAAATTTTTTATTAGTTAAGTTAAAATTTTAAAGGTGCATTTAGGAACCGATTATAATTTTTGCTCTGATTTGCTATCTAGATGAGATAGTCGCTGTCTCTTTTACAAAGCTTGTTAGCTCAAACGCACAGAATTAGGAAAGTACTGTAATCGTCAAAAAGTTCGAACTCAAGATTTTGAAGAATTTCCATGTTTTAGACCACTATGAGTCCTAAAAACACTATTTTGGAATTATGTCAGTCTGACTATGTGTCCATGTGTCTGTGAACACGATAACTCAAAAATGGTTAGACATAGAAGGACGAAATTTTTCATATGGGTTTTACACAAAATTAGTAGATTTCTATAAAATTTTGGACGAAATCTGTCTATAAAAAGAATGGCTGTCTGTCTGTCCGCGTTCATATCAACACGATAACTCAAAAACATGAATAGCTGGATAGATAAAATTTGGTACACAGTTTTATCATCAGGAAGTAGTTCCGTACCGAATTTTTAACTAAATTCTTCAAAGGGTTGACTGTCTGATGGTCTGTATAATCGCATGCTTGTGAAACGTTAACTCCTCAACGCATTAACTTAGATAAATGAAATGTGGTATGTGGTCTTCTATTCTTCAATGTCGATTTGTGTCAAATTTTGGCCTCAATCGGTTGAAAAAAAGGCGTTCAAATTGCATATTTGGTTTCTTCACCATTCTACGACTCAAAAGAAAGGCGCAGCGTTTTTTCCCACCTGTGTTAGGGAATGGCTCATGTTCACTGCCGCTTGGAGTATTTTTTTCCGCACCGGTGTTAGGGCGTATTTGAGAAAATTTAAGGGAGACCATTCCCTCTGGTTTTTAATTCGAATAAACAATTTTCTCTTTTAATAGACTTTTGTTTAAATTGATTTATTTCATGTTTGTAAAGGTGGAAATTTGTAATCAATTTTTTTTTACTCATTGCCTGCTATGCTCGAGTATTGAAATTATGTCGCGACTTATATATTCTTGATGAAAATACAACATTGTAATATTTCAGAATTGTTATAATAATTAAATAAATTTTGGTTATATACGAGTGGCGCCATCTGGTAGTGAATTTGAGAAATAATTGATATCTAAGATTCAATTTTAGTCAATATAATAAGCTTTAATTTAAAGACTCAGTAGTAGAAAATAATTAAACTAAAAAAATTATGTTCCTTTATTTATACCAATAAAACACCACTAAAAGTGTGATTTTAAAATTTTTTAACATTATATTTATATATCAATTATTTTTCACATCTTAATTACTTCGTTCGCGAAATATTCATTCATAGATGCAGTATATAATTACATTTTAATAATCTTATCTTTTATTATACGTATTAAGTTATTATATGTTTTATAACTAAGTTTTCATACTTTTAGTTTGCAATATTACTTTTTTAATTTTATAAAAAAAATGATAAATTTTATTCAAATACTTCAGCAAAATATATTTCAAATGAAAAATATTATTCATATCATTAACGGACAAGGAAAAAAAATCTAAGAAACATTTGTTAAAATGAAAGAAAACAATTAGTTTTCAACCAATAATATGATAAAAAATTTATTTAGCAGTTCATATGCGGCTTTCATCTTGAGTTTCAACAGTTCCATTCTTATTTTTTACGAAACAGCTTTATGCATGTAAGTAATAATCACATCTATTTTTCAAGTAAATCTTGAGAAAAATATTTGCATTTACTGTTTGCATAGTTCGAAAACCCGAGAGCTTCTTAAAATAAAATCAATAGAAGTGAAGATACGGATAAAATCTCAATTCCATTGAGATTCCAGTGATTGCTTTGATAAAATATTGGAGTCGGAATATACTTCTTGCTTAACTCGAATTTTATCACAAATAATCGCAATTATTAAACTGAATTTCGTGGTTTCAGTCATCTTTATTAAATTTTAAAATATCTTTTACCTTGATTTCATGAAATGTAATATTTTTTATGCACCTAGAAAAAGTACAATAATATTGATAAATATTCAACTTTTTCGTTTCAAATATATCAAGCCTTAATTGTTCCATTTTTGTACACACTTTTAATTGGATTGTTTTCTCTGTGTATAGATGAAATTTTGAAATCCAATTTTCTCTCACCTCCTGATATACAAGAGTTTTGAAATTTCCTACAACTACATATTCTCGATGGCAATACACTATTTTAATTTTTTCAGTACTTAAATATCAATTAATCGATTAAATTGATTTGAATATAGTTGATAAGAGTGATCCACCTGGCAGTGGATTAGAAAAATATGATTTGAAGATTCTACAATATTTATTAATGGAATATAAATAAAAAAACAGAAAACAGAAAATAATTAAAACAAAATAATTCTACTTTATAGTAATAGATTTTTTTTAATCCTTCAGCATTTTTGTGATTAAACATTTTAATCTAGATCGAATTTTAAAAAAATATCATTGAAGCATCATGTGAGAATTTTCCATTATGCAAATTCAAAAATGAAAGGTTATTCAGCAGTTCAAATAACTTTTTATACGTTCAAAAAGTGAATGGAAAATACTATAATTCCTGCCATTGTTTTAGAACATACAATTTTCCACTACACAAATGTGATACTATTATATAATCCTACGCCATATATTCTGAAAGAATGCTCATTTGCATTTTCAATTTTCAATGACAGTATTACATTCAGACAATTTCAGTTACTCTTTCTATATCGATTGATAACTTTATAAACAACCAACATTTCCATTTTTAAAATAGACATTGACGTATTCTCTAGTATAATTTGGGTGTTTCATACCACGTATTACAACACAAACTGCTTAAAAATTGTCATTAATTACTATCTTTACTCTATCACAGTTTCTAAGCGTGTTTACTATACTTTATTCTTAGAAATGCAAATGAACCATAAATTAAGAATAGCATGGCTGTAAACTGGTTCTCAAACCATTAAGCTTCGAACAAATATATTAAAAATTATAAATTCTCTATAAACGGAGGCGTCTTCGAAATTATGTAACACAACATTTTAATATTCAATACCCGTTTCAGAAATGCCCGTTATTATTCAATACCGGTCAAATGAACATAGGCATAGCATGGATACTCCAAATCTAGACATCATAAAGACCGAAGTACAAATATTCTGACAAAGAAACACGGTCTATTTATTTCAACATTCATCTGTTATCGGAACATCTTTAGTCGGAATTGAATGTTACCTGTTCATTTCAAAGATGGTACAATAAATAACTCCGACTAAAATTCTGTCCAAAAGAATCAATGATGTAGTATATTGACAACGGAGTTTGTGTTCTCGAATTTATATTCTAATTAATGATTTCAAACCCGCCAGAAGTCCTGTTAAGGCGCGTGTTTGAAATAATAACATCTGGAGAAGCCTCGTGTCACGGATTCTCTGAAAACTCTCCTTTTCAGAGAACAGAAGATAATTAATTAGTCGTAATTAAATGTGTTCGAAACGCGGTGTCTTCAGTCAACATTGGAGCGATGTCACGATCTCTTCAAGCCACTAGGGGTCTAATTATTTTTAATTGCCTCCGCATATTCATAAGTAATATTTTCGAGCATCTGACTAAATATTTGCCAGATAAGCTTAAAGTGTATCTGAAGAGGTCAGCTACCGCTTTAAATTTAAGCCAAATTGTCTGAGAATGTTTTTTCTTTATTTTCTATTGTTAAAATACATTTTTTAAAAATATGGAACGAAATAGGGCATTATATTGTTTTTCCTACTGCTTTTTTATTTTATTTTAATTACCTTTTTTAAAAAATTAAAATTATCAATTCAATTAAGAATTAAAAAATAAATTTTGCCGTCAGCTGCCAACTGCTGCTTGCTGTCGAAACTACATACTTGCAAATGCCATCCAGAAGAAAATATTAAATTATGAATATATAAGCGTCATTAATTCGGTACTTTTAAGTACCCTCAGGATATAAAAGATTAAACCACGAGAAAATACATTAATTTTCCTATCATATTCTGATGCAGCATTATTTATGCGTATAATTTGCATTTAATATAATAATGCGTATAATTGCAGGTTTTTTTAAAATTTCGGCTGATTTCTGATTTTATCTTCATTTTTGGAAAACCAGTGTATAGATTATACTAACTGTCTAATACAATTTGACCGATAATTAAAATTTACTAAAGAAATCATTGGTGAAAAGTATCTCAGCATTCAGGATTCCCATTTAACAATCCAAAACGCTCACTCTATACATTTTATTCTACCGCAAATTACCTTGTCCAAACGCAATTTCAATTTAATCGAATGTCTAATTTTGAGGTCTGCAATATTTATACATAAACGGATAAATTACGTCGAGCAACTTGTTGGATCCATTCCTCCCTGGGAGCAGCATCCAGGGGGAATTTATGCGGTCAAATAGAAATCCTCTCTCTCTTTGAATTTAATTTCTGCCTTGCTCTTCAGTGGTTAAGTAGCCTTTGTCCATCGACTTCCTCCAGTCAACGGACATCCCCTGCCAATAGGTAAACTGATATCCTATTGAGTGAGGGTAGCCCCACGCAGCTCTATTTGTTCATAATTAATTAGGAGGAACCAGGTGGAACTATGATTGAATGGAGATGTTGAATATGAAAATTGTCTTTTGAATCTAAAAGGTTAGTAGGGCCTGACTAGTGCCTGCTACCCAAGTATGTATAACACAAGAATCTGTGATGATTATTTCTGGAAAGTGTGATGAAAGTTGAAGTGCAATATGTTAGTAGATTTGGTGTTGTTGTGTTTACCCTGAAAATAGAGTAAAATCTGATAGCAGTAAGGATGGATTATATGTCCATAGATTCGCTTACATTTTAGGTTGAATAGTTTACCTGTACTTACTTCTATTGCCTTATTCACCCTTACATTAACTCTATTGTTTTTAAGTGTGAGTTTCTTCTATACAATAACATCGCGAGTTTTGCTTATAATTTTTAGTGCATAAAACTTATGAGTCTATGCAGCTGGTTGAATAAAGGGCCCCCAACTGGGAACTCGTCACTCAGTATCTTGTCAATGTGTACATTTTAATCAATATTCGGTATATTGCACATGTGTATCTTAAAATGTCGTTGGTTTCAAAGACACAGGTAACCGATTCAGAAATCAAATTTATTTGTAATTAGCTGTAACCGTTGTAACGGCGTATTTGGAACACATCTAATTATCATCAATGACTTTTAGTTTAAGTACGAATGAATACTGTGTATCGATAATTTCTAAGGTCAAATTAGTCACCTGATATATTGTTTTGGCAAAATATCAATGTTTCACATCCTGATATCTATGATAAGATCTAGAATATACTGAAATGTAAAATTTTATGTCATTATTTGTAAATTACTTTTCTTTTTTCCCTATCATTTAGGAATATTTTTTACCATTTTAAACATTTTAACTCATAGACAACAATTACAGAATAAACAAGACCTATCTCACGAAATAAAGACAAGAATTTTGTATGGTATGCAAACATTAGCTGGAGAATAAAGAAGGCTTTTTTCATCACCTCCAACGTCTTTCGTATTTTATTCAGTAATAATTGTTTCCTACATATTTCGATGTAGCACATCACGTCGCTTTAGAGTAATGTGGTATATCTACAAAAAATATGATAATCTCAGCGGGTTAGTGGCACATCACGGTGTTCAAGGATGCTTTAAAATTGGACGCTTATATCTCTAAATGGTTGAATTTACTCACTCAACCTCTGATGCTTGAATTTTTAAAAATCCAAGATTCAACGTTCCAAGGCATGTTAAATGACGGCTGAAAGGCAGCGAATTGTTATTATAGCAAGGCTGAATTATTTATAATAGTGATCTCACGTCTGTAATCGTAGCATATACATTACAATATTTTAGTGAAAACCAGTGTCGCAGAAATAGTCTGGCTTCCCCCATTAGTCTTGCTGGAAATCGTGCGGAAAGGAAGATTAGCGTTTTAATGGATATACCGAGATTTAATCAAGCCTGTAGCAGTTATAAACGGTACCACAGCATCTGGAGCATTAATTGTTTAAAGTGACATCGACCTTTAAATCATTTTAAAAAATTTTCAGTAACTGATCAATTTGAAACTTTGAGTATATAACACTAAAAAACACAAAAATTTCACTCATACAATATCATTTATTTATTTTTGAGTTATGGGGTATAAATGTACTTTTTTGATAACATTTTAATGGGTCTTATGATAAGTGTTCCATGCGTTCCAAAATTCTGCTGAAAATTGTAAGTAAGTATATTAGATACCTGAATTGCCATAGGTTGCACTCGAGAATCAATAAATTTGTTTTAATAAATAACTAAGTTACTTCCACCAGTAATATTTGTAATGAAATATATATAACTTGAGTATTACGAGATTCGAGCGTGTTTTGAACGTCGCCTAAAAGAAACATAAGTCAATCGCTCAAATGTACCAACAAATGCAAAGATAGTAAAGCTTTGTGATTAGATTTTGAAAACAGCACGCCACAGAAATGCCGTTTCTAGGCAAGCATTGATTCATGTCAAGTCGTCTAGCTTTAAACCTGTAGTTGGGAGGCATGTTTAGGTCGTTTAATTGCTAATGACATACTTGCAGGAGTGTAAGGTTCCTGGTGTGTTCCTTAATCAAATCGACAGTTATTGTCCAATCTTAAGAAATTTCGCATAGGAGGTCTTCTTTGTAGAACAAGATGAAGGTCAGCTCACAACTTGGACAAAGAACCAAAGGGTAATTAAAATTTAGACAAGATTTGACGTTTTCCATCGATATCTTCCGAAAAAGCTCTAACAAAAACCACCTTGCTCCGTATTTAAGTTTAAAAAATTAGTTTTAAGTGACACTAATTTCATTTCCGTACAATTTGTTTCTCTCATTTTAATAACTTTTTCGAAATTAATTTTATACACAATTCCTAACATTATTCTTTTTAGTGTTTATGAACAAAAATGCTCATACGAAGAATTGTTGCCAAAACGCATAAACAAAATTTTGGAAAACTCTAAAAGAAAAGTTTAAATGCAGACAATTCACAATTTATACCAGGAAAAACTTTTGTGATTTGGTTTATTTTCATTTCTTTTATTAATCTAAAAGTAAATAATTGTACCAAAAAGTCCATTAAAACCTTTCTTATACTTCAGTATTTGTGAAAAAAATTAGAAGTACTTATATAACAAATATTACAGAGAAATTTAGTTTTCTGCGTTATTTAAAAATCGTTTGCTTTAATTGAAGATCTCATTAGGTAAATTCCTCATAGGTACTCTATCTATTACAATGGTTCTCATGTCACGACTTCCTGAAAATTTCTGCATATCTTCATAGATCATGGCCCCTAGAACCCAAAACCACCCTTCGTTAAAAAAAGTATTAAATTTAAGCATTTACGACAAAAGAAATGAATTTGAAACTAATGTTAATATGTTTAACTTTTGGAATTCTAATATCTCTTTTAAAACCTATAAAAACACAATAGTACATCAATTACTAAGGATTAAAAATATTTGTAACAATTCAGAATCAAAAGAAAAGCAAATTGAACTTTTTAAGAACAATCTTAATTCCAATAAAATTCCCTATTCTCTTTATTTACCTTTATTCCACAACGTTCGGTAGGTTAATAATGAAAAAAACCCGACTTTCTATATTTGAATATGGTCTATTTGCCTTTGATCTATTGCATTTTACAGATAATCTCATTTTATTTAATTGTCTATTTTTTATATACTGAAACTCTTAAAAAAGTTCTTAAGACTCTTCACGGACAGTAAAAGTTTTCTAAGACTTATCACTCCTAGTAAAATAATTACCAAAACTCGTGACGTAAACTGTTAACCGGCATAACCGAGTTCACGTCAGCACTATTGGACGTTCCGATGTGTTCGTGCCGCGTGCTTTTGCATCTGAATCCCTCTGCTGTATTGTTTGTCCATTTGGGGACTTTTGGGTGAGTTTTGACTCCTTTTTCTTCATTTTTGTTTCACATTATTGGTTTTGAAATTAGATTTGATGTATTGTATTTCAATTAGACATGAACTTTTTAATTTTTGGTTTGAAATTTCGTCTCATTTATTTTTTTCTATTAGACATGAACTTTTTACTTGATATTTCTTTGTTTCAAACTACTGTTTTTTTTGTTCGGTGTTCCGGGTAAACAAACTCTTTTTAGCATTATTGCTAGAGTTTGTGTTTAGAAAACACCAATAATATGTATACGCTTGTTCGGGATTTCCCTTGCTGATGACGCATCTGTGAACACGATAACTGGAGAAATTTTTATTTCATTTCAAACGGCGAGGGATATGTTATATGAATAGTGAAAATCTCGATCGAGTTCGTAGGTGGGCTATCCAGCTCAAAGGGGGTGGAAATATTGTGGGGATGGAAGTTTTCATTTTCCCAAAATTCCTTTACAATTGAAAATAGAAAGGAAATTCAAAATAGACGAATTTTCGCCTTATCATGACGAACAATTTTTACATTTAAACTTTTTCGATAGCTACAATTGCTTCGAAGTTATTAGCTAAAAAGCCATTTTCAATCACCTCTCCCAAATTATCATTTCCCTTTAGCTCTGTCACTACTAAAGATAGAAAAAAATTCAATTAGGCGAATTATCACCTTATCATAACGAACAACTGTAATATTAAAAGTTTTTGACAGCTATAATTGCTTAGAAGATATGAACTGAAAAGCGATATTCAATTCCCTACCCATTTATCTTTTCCCCACAACTAAGTTGCGATTGAAGATAGAGAGAAAATTTCAATTAAGGGAATTATCTCATCATAACAAACTACTTTTATACTGAAAGTTTCTTGACAGCAAGAATTACTCAGAAGTTATGACCTGAAAAGTGATTTTTAGCCCCGTCCAACTTATGTGGAACATACAAGCATAACCACAATGACTTTCTTTTAAATTAAAATAAATCAAACTATTGCTGGAAAATACTATGAGCATTGAAGAAGGTTTTAGTAAAGATTTCGTCAGAATTAATTAAATATTTGATTTTAATTAAGTAAATAGCTAATTTTAATTAATCAAGCAGTTATTTTTAATAGTTAATTTGATAATTAGTTAATTTGATATTTAACTAAACACGGCGGCACCAAAATTTGTTTAGTAAATTTAATATAAAATAGCCAAAAAAGATAGATTTTTAAATAAAAGTTTCCTTTATCCTTTTTGATATAGAAAAATATCTCATTAACTTTAAAATTGTTTGGGGGTTTTCTGCCAAAGTATTTGCTTTTAACAGTCGATGGAGAATTAATTTTAATGTTCAAAATGCTGCATTCATATCCTATGCTTTAAACACACGTATAAAATTTGCCACTTTCAATGTTTAAAATTTTTTATTGTATTATATGTCAAGAATTTAGTGATTATTATCTCTGTAACCAGGGAGTTCTCTAAATGATCCCATTCTAATAGTGTTTAAATGTTTCGAGTCATGTGATTTTAGCATATGACAAAGTAAGGTTCGCACAATTATATGGTAACCTAGATTAAATATATTAATTTTTAAATCTAGAGTCTTTCTTCATTCGCGTCAATTGTCAATTTCTTTTTACAGTTTCAGATAGGCTGGCTTAAAGTTATCTAGGTTATATTTGCACTGCTAAGATGTTTATTTCTTTATGACTCCTACCTTTTGAATGATTATGTGTTGCGATATAAAACAAATTTTGAGCAATGAACTGATCAATAATTATAGCATAAGCTTTTGAGTAGAATGGTAAAACCTTGATATAGTAAAAAATTAAATGTCATGAAAACCGAATCACGGCGTAAATATTACAATGTCCGGAAACAACAAAGTCATTGTCTATGTCTGTATTGATCAATATGTAATATATCATTACTTTTGTAACATTAACGTAACGGAATCTACCTTTCGTCTTCCAGCTTGCCGCAAGGGATTTTTTTAAATTTAAAAGCGTTTCACACGATAAAAGGATTTTGTGTTTTATAATATTTTATTCAAATGTATTTTAATGCAGAGCATTGTCGGGTTTATCAGCTAGTACTTATATAAAGGGTAATGAAATGTGAACATATATTTGAGTGCCTGGAATATTTATCATGAAGGCCAGTAAATGTTATTAAAAATTACATTTTTACCCATAACTTTGAAATAAATAAATATATTGACGTGAATTTTTTTGTGTTGCCTTATATCGTGCTCTTTTTAATGGCAGCGAAATTTCGTATTGATTAGGTGAAAATTTAAAAAAATAATTTTGAAGGTCCATGTCGCTTTAATCAGGTATTACTATTAGCACACAGAAAATTGCCAATATTACTTGAGAGTATTAAGGAATGTTGTTTATTGTCGTGAACACAACTTTCACAACGAATTTAATGTGCTTGGTGGAGGACATCTGAAGAAAAGGACAGAACAAGCATCATGACAGTGATGAATCGTGCTTTCTGAAAAAAATGGTGTCGGGTTTATAACTATGATTTTCCTTAAAAATATCAAATTATGCTATTTAAAAGAGCAGAAAACATTTCAAAGGACAATTCAAATGATTTATATCCATAAAATTTCATTTCTTATATATTGTTAAACAAAAATGCGACCTAGTGAAACCATTCACAACGTTCAAATAGTCCTGGATTGTGCTATTGACGTTTGGAGATATTTCAGTGCTAATAGGGATTTTAACAGGGAGGGTCCACAAACGCGATGCGCAGTAGGTCTTTCCTCGCATGACGTCTTATTGGGACAGACTTCGAAACTCCCCGTTATTCTACGCGGTTTCGAATTAAAGAAATAAATTTCTCCCATCGGTAAGAAACGTTAAAAATACCCGATTAATGGTTAGTAATTGCATCTTCTTCATTTTATCACAATACGGTTTTTCATTGCTTATAAATTCCGCGCCATACTTTTTATTTTAATGAAAATGGACTTGTTTACTTTACAGCAATTCCAAATGATCGATTCGCTTTTTGAGAATACTATTTGCTTTTTTCTGTCTAATAGGTGTTTTCAATGAATGAAAATAAATAATATTATCTTTTGGGCTTATTTATATCTAATCTGGAGTCTGATTATTATTATTTTGTTTCTTTTTCTTCCTCACATTCCAAATTAAAAGGCGGGAAATTTAGTTTTATTATGAATATTTCTCGTTTGATTCAGAGCTGAGGTGGATGTTTGATTGTTAAGGAGAGGTTTTGTGATAATTGCTTTGTTTCGTAAGATAAATATATTTAAAACAGTCTTATGGTTGGGAAGAGACATTAACAGAGGTTCTTACCATCTATTGAGGGAGGTCACCCAATGGCCCCGACCTTGGCGACAAATTTTGCGACTTAGGAGACAAAAAGAAGAAACTCAAAAATGCTAGAATTTTCGCGATATCTGTCATAGGAGCTGAGATCCAGATTTCTCCATAGATTTCCATGTGACGTCACGCCCTGTCAGGAAGACTATGAATGCTGATGATATATATATTGTATGTGATACAACCGATTATTACTAATATTGCAAGCAAATATTGGTTATTGAATTGCTCGAGAGATTTTATTCAATATATATTTATTATTCTGAGTGTGAAAATGTGATATATATATATATATATATTAAAGATGCAAAATATAGGTGTGTAATTCAATTATGAGTTGTATGATGAAAGAAATTCTGCAAAAAATAACAAGTTATCTTTGCTCATATTTATCAAAAATCACAAGTTAATTTTAAGGAATTTTTCAAAGATATTTGATTTCATTTTTTACTACATGAAGTAACTAAAAGACATTATTTTTACGAATGTGCAATTTATGTACAAGTAAAATTAATCTTAATTCTCTAGTTTTTTAAAAATCATCCATTGTCTCAGATAAATTTGTTTCAAAAAATTATATGCCACACGTCGTAATTATTTCTTTATTTCTTACATGGAGATCATATCAGGAAGATCACTTAATTTTATTAAAATTTTCGATTAAACACTCAAAATTTTTATTATTTCGTAATTTGTGATTCGTTAACATCGTTTCACAGAAAGTCATGCTTATAAAAAGTTTTTCGGTTGCTGAAAAAGCTCTCAAATGTGATATTTATTCCGTTACGTAACTCTGGGACGAAGAGATGTGCGTCCCAATGCGACGTCATCAATTCATCCGCTATCTGTGAGCCTAACCTTATACTCTCAAGTAACCTCGAGATTTTAATGTGCAACTTTAATATCGGTGAGCATATTTTTAATTTTAGAAATTTGCTTAACTAAATGTTTTAAATTCTCTACATATTGTTAAGAACATGGAAAGTCGCTTCAAGGCAATATTAGTCTTATGGTTGGGAAGAGACATTAACAGAGGTTCTTACCATCTATTGAGGGAGGTCACCCAATGGCCCCGACCTTGGCGACAAATTTTGCGACTTTGGAGACAAAAAGAAGAAACTCAAAAAGAAATTAGAATAGAGCTAGGATTTTCGCGATATCTGTCATAGGAGCCGAGATCCAGATTTCTTCATAGATTTCCATGTGACGTCACGCCCTGCCAGGAAGACTATAAATACGCTGCAGTATGGATAGACAGAGAACGTGTTGAATCGTCTTTGGACTTTGAACGTGTTGATCGACTGGGATCTTCTTTGGAGTGAGGGCGCCTTTGGAATATCTCTTTACAGTTTTAACTGCAGTGCGAGCTAGTAAGTTGTTAGACGCCGAGCGGTACTGAAAGTGCTGTTTACTGTAACTATTAATGATTTACAGTCTATCTGTGTTGCTAATTTGTACAAGTGCTCATCTTTTCGTGTTACCTGTACTTGGTGTTTTCCGGAATATTCGCGAATAAAGCGTCGTTATTATCCTACTTGTTGGACTGTTTTCACCGTACACATATCGGACAATTTTTGTAACAATATTTACTTTTTATCCGTAAACGCTTTAATATTTCACTAAAGAAAGCTTCTTGATGATGGTTCGACTCAAAGGAGTGTCAAACAACAAGCTGTGTGCAGAAATCTGTTTCATTTCGATGAGTTAGCCGCTACTTGATCTGAGATTTCACATCACAGCGCATTTTCTATAGGCAATCGGGTGGGTAGGCTCATAATGGTAAACTACCTTATCATTCACGGACATAAACAAATAAATTCGTGTTAGTGAATGGTAACCTGAAATTCGCTGCAAATAATTTCAATTTCTTTGCAATTACTGTTGATTAACATACACTAGATATGATAATAATTAAACTGCTGTATAATTGCTAAGGACGAATGGCGCTATCACCCATAACAACCACAAAATGACAGAATGAAAAATGTGCAAAATTTCAGTAAGTGCTGGATACAGTAAGAAGAGATGTGCGTATGCAAATTGTCTTCTTGTTCGTGACGTGATAGCACTGATAAGAGATTTAAAGGATTTGACACGTGTGGATAATTGTTGTTCCAAGTGAAAGTTAGAGGAAAGATTTAATTGGTGAACTTGAAATTTTCTTTATATCTCCCCTAGATCACTTAGATGATTTTAGGTTGGCCGTATTATAGGAAAGATCGAAGAAAATCAAAAAATAGCATGTCTCCAAGGAAGCGACATCGCCCACAGCGTCGCTTCACGGTTAAGCACTTTTTCAAAGGTATTTGTTCACTTTTATATTGTTACGAACCTGTAATGTGACTTCCCTGCAATGTTTGCCTCATGGTTGGAAATAGACATTTACAAAGATTCGTATTGGATGCCAGCCAATGGCTCCCGACCTTGGTGAGAAACATGGCGACAAATTTGGTGACTTTGGCGACATAATGAAAGTTCTCGAATATCCAAAAATTTTCATGATATCTTTATTAGGAGCTGAAATATCGAGATTTATGTAGAAAATTCTTGTGATGTCACGTCCTGTCGGAAAACGTATAAATACCGAGAGCAGATAAAGTGAATGATTCACTTTGGAGTGTTTTTCGCATTACGAGTTGGTCAGCTGTTAGTTGCTGAGCGTTTTTGTTCGCGCTATTGCTGCTGTTAATAGTGACTTACTCTTTGATTGTGCTGCTAATTTGTGAAACTGATGTGCTTTTCGTATTACCTGTTCTTCGTGTTTTCCCGAATATTCGGGAATAATGCTGCTTGTTAGATTAATAATTCTGCTTGTTAGATTGCATTCATGTACACCCACCAGTCTACATTTTTTCATTTCTCCGTACGCATCAGTGGGCACTTTTTTCCTTTCACATGTTTCAAAATCTACCATTATTTTCCAGAATAATAAATTATCTTTATTTTAATGTCCGAACAGTGCGGCAACAATATTTTGTCTTACTGGGCCTCCACCTTGCTTTATGTCATTCTACATTGCAATTTGTGATCCTTTCTTAACAATTGTCCAGCAGTGTATATTTAAAGTTCTTAAAATTTCTTCCTATTATATTATCTGTTCTTATAAAATAAATACGGAAAATTCCGAATATTCATGATCTATATTTGAAAATTAATATTTATTAATATACTCTTCTTTGCAAAAAATAGGTTATTTTTCTAAATACTGATAAGAACATAAAGTAATTATCGTAAAAATTCATATTTCGCATATATTTGTGGTATAAATAATTTTTCTGATCTTTATTCTGCTTCTTAATTATCTCAATCTTCTGTAAAATGAGACTTTACTAGTATAATTAATTAGTGGAAAATAAAGTTGCATGAAAAATAGAAATTATAATAATGAAAATTTCTTTAAAGTCTAGTTTTGGCTATTTTTTTAAAACGTCATTTTCTAAAATGTGCTTTTATTAATGAGAAGAAAGATTACAAAGTAAAATATTTATAATTTAAGAATATTATAATGATGAAAACATCGACTTAAGCTAGCGTTCTAAAATAAAAAAGAGTGTAAGCCACAAAAAACATCCTATTAGAAAATATAAAAAACTTCTGAAAATGTCTCCTTTTTTCAATGATTGAAATGCTAATAGTTCCAGTTTCATTTAATATTTTACTAGTTTTAACACTACATTTGAAGTTCACTTACGACGCCATTTTAGCATTCCTACAGGTTATCATTCACTTCTTAACTGCGTAACGACATAACCCGAGTTAACTCGTTCTAAATATCGTCGGTTTCAAAATAATTCGGTCCTTGATCGGCAGATAACAATGGATAATTTCATTGAAACGAGATTGAAAAAATTTTGGTGGCTGCTAAAAATTCAGTTTTTAATTCCTTTTGCAAAATTTTAAAAATTGAGTGCGGTTGCTTGTTAACCGAACAATTGATATAAGTTAGTCTTGCCTTGGTGAGAAGAAAATATATGTGTGGCATCCAATAGAATGAACTTTACAAATCGGGAAATGATTAATAAAGCTTCGTAAAAACAGTGATGGAAGACACTTTTATTTTAGTTATTATGACTCTTTGTTCAGAAATGGCATAAATTATTGTGGCATTATACTAGAGTGACAGACGTCACCAAAGTTGACATCAAACTACGCATTATCATATACTGTTCTCAAAAGTTACAACCTTAATATTCCTACAAAAATTACACTGGATTCGAAAATCGGTTAGGCTCAGTTGATGTATAACACGACAACATGAATTGGCCCAAATTCTGTATTAAATCACAATGTATTTAGAAGTTCAACTGTTGCTTTAATATTGAGCTTCAAAAGATATATTTACTCGTAAATTTTTCTAAGAATCGTAAATACTGGAAATCAGTATTTACCCTCCAGGAAACCTGTAAGCTCTGCGCAATTCAAAAACTGTACAGTTTCTCAAAATAAAGTAAATGGAACGGGAAATGAATAAAAGAGTGAAATATTTATTTCACTCAGTGATACAGTGGTTGCTTTAATAAAACTTTGAAGCCTGAATTCACTATTTGTTTATCTAAACTTTGATCCCGAATAATCGCGATTCTCAATTTAAATTCTGTCCTCAGCTGAGTAGTAAGATATTATTTACTTTGATTTCTTAACATTCACTATTTTTCTGAGAAATGTGACAACAATAATAATGAATAAACATCAAATTATTATAAATTTTTTATGTATATAAATTATTTTTCCTTTTAATTTCTTTACTTCATTTTCTCGGCATTTGTGAATCTTTTCAACCATTCCTTACTTTTATTTACTTATAACAATATAATAGTAGCTTCAGGTTTCAGTTTCTAATGCAGCTTTAAAATTGAAAGAATATTCAATAAGTGAAATCATCCTTACTTATCTAGAAGAACTCAATGGAAAATAATTTCTTTTAATAACAAACAACAAGAAATTTTATTTGTTTAAAAATTTGTTACTAGAAATTCAGTATCTTATGTCGTAAATTTCTACTTCACATTCTAAGAGAATGCTGTTATTTTCTGTTGCTGTCGTCGTTTTAAGAACCCACAATATATTCAATATGCAAATTCAGTTACATTATCTTCATTAATCGAAAACTTCATCAACATTGAAAATTTCCATTTTAAAAATCGACAATAGTATATTCCCCAACAAACTTTTGAGTTTATACGATGAATTTGTAATAAGGAATGTTGGAATATTCACACCTTGTACATATTTAATAATCTTCTAATCTTTGAATTTTCTATGCATTTTGATTCTATTTTATTTTTGAAAACGAAAATTAACTCTAAATTTAGAGAAGTATAGTACTTTTCCTAGCATCCACGCTCTCTGAATCAAAAATATTCGAAATTATTACTTCTCAAAGGAATAAATACATGGGATGTTCGCACATTTTAAGACGATATATTTACTTTTCAATGTAGGAAAAGTTCGTTTGCTTGAAAAAATTTAGTTTCACAACAATTACATTTTTGAATCTAAAAATTATCATCTGTTACCTAAAAGTTATGTTTATAGGCAAAATGGTGCTTTTAAAGAAACGATAGATGTAAGGCTAGGTTTTTGCTCTTTCCGAGGAGAGTTAATCTTATTCAGTTTTCTAAACACTGACTCTGTGAAAGCCATAGTTTTCCGATATCTAAAGCAAAAATAGTTAATATTTTTAAAAAGAAATGAAAAAAAAATCGTCCAAGTTTTGTTTCAAGTGGAAAAATTATTCCAAATACGTATCCAAGGAAAAAACGCAGTTCTTCGAAAATTGAAAATGTGAGATATTTAATGTTAAAATAAAATCTTCCAAGTCAAAGGTTTGTTTCAAAATCATTAAAATACCAGTGCCAACTGTAAGCAAAATTATTAACTCTGATTTGAACCTCAAAAGTACAAAAAAATGCAATGTTCCTAGTCTTTCTTCACGTCATATCCCTGAACGCAAAACAAGTTGCAGAATTCTTTATGAAAAGTCTTTATCCGGACAAAAATGAAACAATGTTGCAACAATGACGCCTGAGTCTATTGCTGCTGAGTAATGACTTCAAGAAAAATTCAATTTATTATCGTTAATGAGGAGACAAAAATCTTAAAAAAAGGTTCAAAGAATCTAAAGAAAGTTTTTCTGAGGGAATTTGATTGATGCTGGCTTTCATATAAAGGAAAAATAAAAGTAAAGAGAGCGGATAAAAATGTCAAGGTAAATTCCACATATTATCAGGAGCATGTTTTATCCACAATCTTCAAATATGAAATAACATCTCTACACATAATGCCATCAATTGTAGACCTGCCCCAAAATAAAGCAAGCAACCTCACATCACAATCCACTATTAATTTTCCGGAAAAATAGAACAAGAAATGGGTATTAAGACTGTACCCTTCACTGATATTCCTGGTAAATAGATCTGTATCACCCATGAGTTTTGCGATTTTGGATTTTTAAGAAGCGCATTATCCAAACATTTATCGGCTTTGGAAAGCTGTTCAAGAGGAACGGGATAAAATACCTCTTACGATACCACAAGAATCATTATTTTCATGGAAGTTAAGTTGTAAAAATATTGTTAAGAATACGGGCAATCAAAATGAACATCTAAAACACAAAAATATTTTGTTAAATAGTTTTGGAAATACGATTAAAATCGTTTTAAAAATGTGCGAACAGCCTCTGTAGAGAAACCTTGGCAACCGTTTCTTTCTGTTGTCGACAAATCTTATGACACGTTTCAGAAATATGACACCTTAATTATCAATACAGATTTCAATAACGAAAATTGGATAAACAAACACACAACATTGGATAAACAAAGAACAAATTTTCTAACTAAGAAATACGGTTTATTTCGTCCATTTACTTATTATCGTAACAGATCTATTCACACCTGGAAGTTACAATATTCTTAAAAATAACATAGCCAGTAACTCCAAATAAAATCATATCTAAGAGAATGAGTGGTGTATTGTATGTGCACTGACAACGGAATCGTGTTCTCGAATTCATATTCTAATTAATGCTTTCAAGCCCGCCAAAAGTCCTGTTAAGGCGTGTGTTTGAAATAATAACATCTGGTGAAGCCTCATGTCATGCGCTCCTCTGAAAACTCTCCTTTTCAGAAAACAGAAGATAATTAATTAGTCGTAATTAAATGTGTTCGAAAACATGGTGTCTTCATTGAACATTGGAAACGATGTCACGATCTCTTCAAGCCACTAGGGGTCTAATTATTTTTAATTGCCTCCACAAATTCATACGCAACAGTTCTGCATCTGTGACTAAATATTTACCAGGCAGGTTTAATGATTTATCTGAAGAGGTGTGATGCAACTTTTAATTTATACTGTATCAGCTAGTTGTATGTTTTTAGTTTGGATTTGGGTTGTTTTTCGGAAAAATTGAAACGAATTTTGCCTGCATTCAAATTCAATTCGTTTTCATGCTTCACTTTAATAGAAGAAATAGAAAATTTTGAAATCTTTCACTTTGTTATGCTAAAGCTTTTTTAACACAAAACTACTTTTAGATCTACTTTTTCGTTAAATTGTCAGAAAGAATTTGTCCAGGGAAGATGAAATTAATTAGCGCAAGGAACTTTAGGGCTTTTCCATTGGGTAACTCACATTAGTTCGATGAGCATAAACAAAGGCTATATACGATTAAATTTGAATTCCTGGTCCAGATTTACAAGAAGAGAATAATGAATGACAAACATAGACAGCATTTATCTATGTTTACTTTACTGATGAAAATAAATGAAAATTAGCTGAAGATTTTAACATTTGCTTCTCATAAACGATATGTCTAGAGATATCTTATATGAGACGCTTGCCTCAAATCATTGACTACCTGTGTGATATTGGAATCGTACGCAATCAGAAACGAACAGATTTGTGACTTTTTGATTCTCAGACCCAAAGAAGAATCAAAAATAAGAAAGGAAAGCAGGTAAAGTTTATAGTGGGTTTTCCAATTATTTTTAAATAAACGAGGGACGTTCCGAAAGTAAGTGTCGTCATTCTTCTTCTCAAGGAAGCTTTATTACAATCCAAAACATACAATGGCATAACAAAAACAAACTTTCGGCTATTTTTCCACATATTCGACACCGACATTGATATATTTGTCTTACCGTGAAATCAATTTCAAGAAACATTTCTGGTAAAAATCGGTAGACAGCGATCGAAGGAAGTTTATGGCCGTGGATGAATTCCTGTCTCCAATTAGTATTATATCCTCCGACTATAAACATATTCCAAAACGTTAAACTCTAACGTTTGCTAAAATTAAAGGTAACGCAATGAGAGAAACTATATGAAAGGTTTTTTAAGCAATTTATTTCACAAAACACAACAATATATATCAATGGCAAAGACTGTTGCCATATCGCAGAACAGAACTAAAACAAAACAGAACAACTAAAAATGCAAATTACAAAAGGCTCTAGCACAAAATCACAATAGAAGTTCGAAGATCTTAATCGGGTTCGAAGTAATAGATCGGGCTCCAACACTATGCAGTTCTCAATGCGCCACAAGTTATTCACAGTCTGCCGGACCTCTTCATTGCTTCGGAAGTGACGTCCCGATAGTGCTGATTGAAATGTAGGAAAAAGGTGAAAATGGGTGTCGAAGGACCTCATGCGGATCACAAGACTGCGAGAATGGCAATAAGCATCGAGGGGTTTTGTTCTAGGGAGATAATGCAAGACCCCACATAGCAAGGAGCACAAAAGAATTTATAAGTGGCCTGGGATGGGAGAGATTGGATCACCCAGAATACAGACCCCGATCTTGCACCATAAGACTTTCACATTTTTCCTGCACTGAAGCCAGCACTATCGGGATGTCACTTCCGAAGCAATGAAGAGGCGCTGCCAGCTGTAAAGAACTTCTTCGCCCGCTGGACACCGATTTTTACCAGGATGGTTTCTCGAAATTGATTTCACGGTAAGACAAATGTATCAATGTCGGTAGCGAATATGTGGAAAAATAGCCATCAGTTTGTGTTCTGTATGTTCCGGAATGTAATAAAGCTTTCTTGTGAAAAGGCATGGCGAAACGTACTTTCGGAACGTCCCTCGCACTTTAGCAAGTCGATACTCTGTACAAATGCAACGAATTCCAGTTAAGAATTGGCTCGCATCTACCTGTATATTTAACCTCTTCATATAAGTAAATAGTAATGAAATATTCTCTTAAACTGAGCAGAAACATTACTGATCTTTTTCTATTGTAGCACTAATATTAACCAAGGGAAATGGAAACTTAATTCACCAAAGTAAGACCTTTCCATCGCTGTTAATTTCATTTGATTATACATGATATAATCTTTTCGTTTTGCCGTGAATATTTATGGTCAAATGTTTAATCAAACTAAAGGTATAAATAGACATTATAGCTAAATCAACATTTTCTTTATATTGGAAAGTGCACGGAAATAAATCTCTGATACCAATAACTACTATTTTCTCCATGTGATACAAAACATTAAAGTTAGAAACGTTCAATTTTGTTTTGTAACCTGCGTCTTTCATAACTTATGAATTATCAATTTTCTGAAGAAAGAAATCTTAATACGAGTGAAAGCCCCAACATCTATGATTTATAAATAATGATTTTTTAAAATATTAAGTATCAAAAACTTGATATTGAAAGGGGCACGATACCTTCTCAATATTTTTTTCGCCTTCATTTTATTAAGAATTTTTTGATTTTATTGTAACTTAACATTCGAATAAAATCACATTGAAAAGAAAATATTTATTTTAACCTGCCTCTTTATGTAAACTTTAATTTTAACGAAAAAAAATTACATTCACTACTTTTAAATCAAATATGAATAATTTTTCTTCCAGCTTTATTTGTAGATTTATTGAAATATGCTTGCACAAATGTGAGCATGTATTTTAAGATGCATCTAATATTAAATTAAATATTAAATTCTTACTGTTATGCATAGTAAAAAAAGGAGAAATTTTGCAGCACCACATTTTTCCACTTGCGTATAAAAGTTAATTAATTGAATGCTTATTGTTGCATAGTTTTATCATATGCATGATGATAAACATGCACAAGAAATTTGAAAGCCTTATCTCAAATTGAAAAAAAAGCTTTAGCTTCTTTAAGACATGAAAGTGAAGAAAGGCCTAACATGAATCATACGAATATATCTCATTTGCCATCTTAAATAAAAATCTAAATAACTTGTTAATTATTAAATGTGTAGCTTTGAAATTTTGATACAATGAATAAAAGCTTAAGATCTACGAAATAGGCCAACAAAATAAAGTTTGACATCTTGGCTATTTTTCGGGTAGTACGTTCTTTTAAAATTGAAATCAATTAAGAGACGTGAAATTTTAAGCTTAAAATTATTCGAACCGAATTCAGTGGCTTTGCGAAGAGAAAATTTAACAAAGATTTCTGAGGTGCCTGTCCTAAGGATTATTATTGGGGACAATATAGTGCCTCGTTTATTTTAGTCGCAAAAGAAACCAATTTTTAATTGAAAATCTTCCTTTACCAGCCATTTTTGTTTTTAATTCATTTAATATTGGTGAATAATGAATGATTTTACTTAAGATCTTTTCAGGAAAACTGGACGGTTTTCCTGAGTGAATTTTAATATTATATATAAATTCCTTCGTTTTATTCTAGTGATATTTTTACTTCATTACAATAATATCAAAAATAAAATTGATGAAATGACGGAATTTTTGAAAGTTACACCTCCGTTTTTACATTATACTCTCATTTTCAACCAACTGAACCGTTTAATAAAACATATGCAATGATTAAAACCCCTCTTCACTGACATTAATAAGGCGCTAATACTATCAATTGAATACCTTTATTGAAACAACACTTGCGAATAATCAAACCATTAGTTAGAACAGCATCCTTCTCTCCTCCACCGTAAATGGCTTCCTTAAAAGATTGGAACGAAAAGTGCCTCTTTTACGACCTCGAAACGACGCTTCCAAATAATGAAATGATCTTAAGGGCTCCATTAAATACAATTTTCATTCACCTTGTCCAACCAAACTTCACAGTGAATACAATATTATTGATATTAACACATCCTCCCGTGCCCCTTGAATATTAATTACAGTGCAAGGCCGAGGGGAATCGTAGAATTCTAGTGTATGGTCCTTCCAAGAGGACTTTCTCGAGATAATTTCGTCACACTAATTTATCATATTTGTGAATTATTTAACTTCGTTTACTGATGAGTAAATTACCAAAGAATGTTTCATCCTAAGCGATCCATTAATGCTTCTATACGAAAATTATTCAAGAAAGTAATTTTTTTTATTTTTTTCAATTCACACTTTAACCGTATTACCACCACACAAACATTAAAAGCAATTGCATGACGGAATTGTTGAATCTTACATCACAGGTTTTGTGTTACGTCTTTAACCAATTGAATCCTCTATAAAGCACATGCAACGATAAAATCCCTCTTCATAAGTATTAATAACATGCTAATACCATCAACTAGATCAATTTATTAAGACAACACTTTTGAGTAATCAAGACATGATAAGGAACAGCTTCCTCTTCCGTCATGAATGGTTTTATCGTGACAGATTGGAACGAAAATCGCCACTTTTACGATCTAGAAACGAGGCTCCCAAATAACGAAATTATCTTAAGGGCCCCATTGGACACAAATGCCATTCATCCGATCCAACCAAATTTCACGATGCATGTAATATTATTGAAGTTTACACTTCCCAACTCACGCATTGAATATTAATTATTGTGACAGACCTCAGGGAATAATAGAAATTTAGGTCAATGTCATTCCAAGGGCTTTCTCGTGATAATTTGCCCATACTGCTTGGAAACATGATCGAGGATGACCTCTGGGATAAGTCTGATTGAAGAAGCTTGTATACATTCGATAATGTGAGCTTTCTCCGTTTACAGTGAAGACGAAAAAAGAGAGGGAAATTAAATGCCGACCCATCATGAAATCCGAGATTACAGGATGACTAAAGCGGACCGATGATGGGAATGTTTACTCAGCTAATTTTAAGTAAATAAGTGTCAATAAGAATAACTGTAAATATCAAAATCAGTCGAATGAGATAAAAGTTGAAAATTACGCCTCCATATTCCCATTACATTTTTAACCAACCAAACCAACTATGAAACGCATTGCTGCGATTAAATACATCTTCCATCTTCATCATCTCTAAGAGGATGTTAATACCATCACCCGAATCCTTTTATTAAAACAACACTTCCAAATAATCTAGCCATTAGTTAGAACAGCATCTCCCTGCACTGTAAATGGCCTCTCTTAAAGGACTGAAGCGAAAACTGCCACTTTCACGATCTCGAAGCAACATTCCCAAATAATGAAATGATCTTAAGGGCTCCATCAAATACAATTTCCATTCAACAGATCCAACCAAACTTCACAGTGAATGCAATATTATTGAAATTAACATTTCCTCTTTCACACATCGAATATTAATCACCTGTGCCATACATCAGGGAATCATAGAATTTTAGTGCACAGTCCTTCCAAGAGGACTTTCTGGAGATAATTTTGTCACATTTTTTGGCGACAAGAACGGGGATGACCTCTGGGATTAGCCTGATTGAAGAGGTTCATATATATTTGATGATGCGGGCTGCGTTTGGTTTCTAGAAAGGCGATGCAAGTGAAGGAAATGAAATGTTTACCTAATATATATATAGAAGTTAAAGATCTAAATAAGGTAGACCTGTGAGGGGAATATTCACTCAGTTTGTGTTAAGTAAATAAGTATTTTCTTTATTAATTTTTACAATTATGGATATTTTAAATGAAAGTTTATTGACTTGAAACAGTTCTAAATGCATTGAATGAAATTTTGGCGTAGAAAATCGTTATATGCAAGATAGCGAATAGCTTATTTTAAGTTCATACTGCTTTTACTTCACTACTGTAACGAATTGTTTTCAGGCTTCAGTCTTATCTTTTAAATACTGGACTAAGACGGATTTACCAGTGTGTTTTAAAGTATTTGTTCTCGAGGCACAGACTGTGCATAATGTGAATAATTGTGATTGTTTATATTTCAGATTGGACGTTCAGTTCTTCAAATTGCTTGTACGGCCATTTTTTTTACAATCTATGTGGGAATTAAATCAACTCAAACGATGCAGTTTTCCAATAAAAATTTATGTCAAAAATTTCAAATAAAGATTTAAAATTTGAAATTATTGAGATTGACAGATAGTTTCATACAGGCATAGTCCCTAATTATTAAAAAATTAATTTAAGTTATTTAAAATTTATTAAATAATAACCAAAAACTATTAAAATATTTAAGCTACTTGAAACTATATTGAAAGTAAGTAAAGAATAACCTTAGAGAAAAGTTTAAAAATATTTGAAACAACTCAAAATATTATTTTGGATTATATGTAAAACAAAGCTAAAAGATATGATCATAAATGTATTTAAAAAAATATCAATCAGTCAGTACAACCACAAAATTTGCGAATCAGTAGACTGCTTGGTAAGGCTCTGAAAAATTAGTCATCAGCACAGCTTTATGAACAAATGTCTTTCAAGAAAAATATAATCTAATTATCCAAATGATCACTGTACATGTTCGAAAATCATCGGCTGAATTTTTGTTGACATATCAATGTGGAGGTATTCGCGGTGTTTTTCTTTTGCAACTCTCATATAGGTAATTACACTTATGAATTCCTGAAAAATTCATCATTCCTTTAAATATTCGAACCAAATTTTCTACAGATGTGATGCTCCTAGTCCTATATGTCAGAAAAAAAGTTATCTTTCCATTAATGTAATGTGAGATTCTATATTCTTCAATAGATTCTAACCAGAACCCGATATGTGAAACAAAAGCAAGATTATATAGCATTCTTTAAAACTTAGTAGAATAATAAGTACTAACATATCACAAGTCCACTCTGTCCCAAAAGTTTATAGACTCTAGTAAAATATATGTTTTAGCAAAACGGAAAGGCATGCAAACACCAATTACAAATATGTTTATTCAAACCATATGCGACTTGCATTCAACGAAATATTTAGAAAAAATAACAATTTGTATTTCAATTATATAACAAAATGGAAATATTAGGTGTCCCAAAAGTTCATAGAATATATGACTTTTCAACAAAAGGTGCTCAATACAATCTTCTTAATAGTTTAAAGTCTTTCTATTTTTCAGTAAGACATCGTATACACGTTTTTCCATCGACATAATTAAGGTTTGTAATATCTCTGGTTCCAAGTTGTACCATGCACTTTCAATGGATGTCTTCAAGGCATTCACTGAATAAAATTGCCCTCTATTCTCATATACCTTCCGAGACATAATGCCCCACACATTCTCAATTGGGTTTAGATCAGAGCTCATCGGTGGCCACTCAAGAACAGTAACATTTTCGAGTTTAAATAATTTTTCTTAGCACTAGAGGTATGGGTGGGAGCATTATCATGCTGATATTCCCAATTTCGTCCCCAAATGTTTTCTTCAAATGGCATAAGATGATTTTCTAGTGTTTCTATGTATTTAGGAGAATTCTGTTGGCCATCTAAAAAGGCCAAACCCACTTGACCGTTGAAACCGAAAGCCGCCCACACCATCACAGATCCACCACTAATTCGCCTACTGAAAAAGCTCCTTGGCTCTTTTCGTAAAACATGCCAATATTTTATATTCCCGTCAGGTCCATCGAGGTTCCATTATTTTATTATATCACTGAAAAGGACAGCCATCCATTTATCGCCATATGACATATGATTACGAGCCCATTATAATCTCTTACTAATGTGAAGGTTTGAGAGTGGTAATCTGCGAGCCATCTTTGCGTGGATCATATAACCAGATTCTATAATTCGTCTATGAACAGTGTTCTTGAAGATTTGCAACCGGGAAGTCCTAGTAATTTCATGAAACGACATTTTCTGACTGGAAGTCATTCTTTGTATCCATCTATCACTGCGAATATCCATCGCACGTGGTCTTGCCGAACATGGTTTTGGCTCATATGGCGTCTTACGAGATAATACACTATAAATCATACTTTTAGAATGATTTAAAAGTTTCTACATTTCCTTAACAGTCTTGCCGAGCAATTTCAAATGCAAAATTTTACTCACTTCTTCATTAGAGAGCTGCGAAGCTTTATGCATCTTGAAACGCAGAAAAAACTGCAGCTTTCCTTTTCTTACAACATATTTATTAGGCTCCGAATCGACGTCATTAATACCGATATCATATTTGCTTAAAATTGCATTTGTCTATAAACTTTTGGGACTGGTTATTTCTGTATATTCTACGATTTAAAAATTGGCATAAAATAGACGGGGTGGAACTGCTGTTTTTTCAGTATGATAGACATAACATATCCATACAGTAAGTTGCTATCAAATACATCATATACAACAAAAAATATAGGCAAAATACAAGATTCTATAAACTTTTGGGACAGAGTGTACATAACTTTGAAGAACAAAAATCATCATCAAGTTCATCCTTCACAAGCATTCTATGATGCAGGATTTTTTTAAAAAAATACTTAACTTGACTTAAGATTATGTCTTTATTTACTCAATAACTTATATTTTTAGGTAAAACATATTAAGAATATATGTTTTACCTAAAAATATAAGAATATATGTTTTGCATACAAATATAAGATATCAGAAATTAAGAATCTGTATTGCAGAATGCATGTCAGATGAAAAATATAAGGATTACGAAAGAAACTATGAAAGTAAGTAAATACAAAAATGTAAGACTTAATTTTTAAGAATTTTTTTTATTAAATATGGAAAAGGGATATATGTAAAAAAAAATCTGTTAAATTCTGAAATTATCTGCCAAATACAGTTTTATAGCGCAGTAGACCAAATTAAAGCAACAAAATATTATATAAACAAAATGTAGATAAATGTAGTTTACACAACCATTAAACTCATTCTAAAAACCTCACTATAGTCTTAGCCCAAATGGAAATTGTAAAATTTCCCCTTTTCGTAGTCCAACTTTTATTTAGAATCCTTTATATGCAGTCCAAAACCCATATTGCCTTCATTTTCCTTTACGGTAAATTATTTTATCGAAACACTACTGGAAGTTAACCGAATCTCTAATTTTGCGCTCCTCGATATTTATTCATAAATGAATAAATTGCGTCGATCAACTTGTTGGATCCATCCTCTTAGGCAGGACATCAAGGGGGAATGTATGCTGCCAACTAGAAATCCTCTCTCTCTTCGGATTTAATTTCTGACATACTCTTCAGTGGTTAAGTAGCCTTCGTCCATCGACTTCCTCCAATTAAAGGACATCCCGTGCCAATGGGTAAGCTGATATTCTGCCGGGTGGGGACATTCCACACAGCTCTATTTGTTTGTTAATATGTGGAGTCAGGTGGAGCGGTGACGGTATGGAGAGAATGAATATGAAAATTGCCTGATGGAGTTAAAGTGGTGGTAAGAATCTATCTTACATCAGCTATGCAGGTATATGCAGGGTGGCCACTTAAATAAGGGCCACCTACTCATAACTTCAAAACGCCAGCATCTGTAGTCATGAAAGTAGTGTCTAGGTATATTAAAACGTCCATGCGCTACGCGATGAGCCCACTTACAGCGTCACCTAGTGGCAAACTCCGGAGTTAGCGATCCTATCTCTAAAGCGGTATAAAATAGGAGAAAATGTCAATTACAAAGTTGTAGATTGTTATTGATTTAATACAAAAAGACACATTTTGCCTATTAATATGAAGAACAGAACGCTTAAAATGCAAACTTCTTGTTTCGCATTTTCCAAAATTTTGACGCATAAGACATGAACAAAAGAAAAAAATTTTATTTTTCGGACAAAGATTATCCCATTATACTTTTTCCTGTGGGAATTACTGAAACAGCAGGTGTATGCGACCTTTCCGCCAACATTGCAGGACTTTCAGTGACGTATTATGTTGCTTGTGCTAGCCTATCAACTATATGCTAAAATGTGTGCAAAGTGAAATTCAATAAAGGGCTCAAACCTGTACTGTAGATGAAGAAGAGCACTTTGAACACCGAAAATATAGGTATCTTGTGATAAATATTTTTTTTTCTTTTTAACTCGTTTTGTGGCATCATAGTTACAGAAATGGCGAACAATCAAATTGCATTTTAAGCATTCTGTTCTTCGTATTACACAAATATGTATTTTTGTATTAAATCGATAACGCTCTACAACTTTGCAATTGACATTTCCCCGTCTATTTTGTACCGTTATGATAGGAACGCTAACTCTGGAGTTTGCCACCAGGTGGCGCTGGTAGTGGTCTATTCGCATAGCGCATAGACGTTTTATTATACCTAAACACTACTTTCATGACTATAGCAGCCGTCATTCTCAAGTTAAGGGGGATGGCCCTTATTTAAGTGGGCACCCTTTATAAAAGAAATGAACGCGTGGCGATTTTTTCTGGAAATTTTGATCAAAATGTTAAGTAATGAAAACAGATGTCGTTGATGTTCTGTTGTTGTGTTTCCACCGAACACAGAGAAAAATCTGGGGTGTTAACGATATAACCATATAACCCTTGTAATATATTGCCTTACTTTTAAGGAAGACCAAAGGTTTGTGTATCATTGTTGGCCTACGATATGTGAATTATTTCGTCTAATATAAACAATCTTTTTTTAAACCCCTAGATTGTCTTACATGTTTAGTGCACGAAATATCCTTAAAATTAGTTGCTAAGAAAATTATCTTCTTAATAAATTATGAAAAACTATTTTGTAACATACCATACAGCTTTTGGAATCCAATACGCTTCTTGGATGGGCACAGGAACAGTCATCATATGCTTAGACGATATGCGAGATAACACGTCGAAAACTTAATCCTATTGAAAACAAGACTAGTTAGACACAAGGGGAAAGCCACTATTAATAGTCCGTAAAACATATGTGTATAATACTTCTAGAAAAGCTTTATTCCATGCTTTGTCGTTTATCTCAGTTTTAGATACATATTTTTTTTTACATACAGATAATATTATTTAACCTATTGCTTTCGATACACTGTAAAAAAAATCCCGTAAAATTTACGGTTCTAAACTGGCAGCTGGGTTGGTTGTGCAAAACCGTAAAAGATACGAAGTAAATCCGTAGGCGCAACGGTTTTTTACTATACGGGAACAAGTTTTTTCCATAAAAGTTACGAAGTAAATCCATAGTCACAATGGTTTTTTACCATATAAGATCAAGTTCTCTCCGTAAAAAATAAGTAATCGAATTAAGTGACGCCATCGACTGAGTTGAGTTGTTTTTCTTCCTCTGTTCGAGTTGAGTTGAAACGTGCTGATGTGTATTATGAATTAGGAATATTAATTAATCAAGGCTTAATTATCTATTTCAATTAGTTTAATTAATCTAATTTTTAATTGAACTTGGACGATTTCGATGCAAGAAGGTGACAAAACTTCAAACGCCTCCTAGCCGGGGATCGAAATCGCGTTCATAGAGTTAGAAGGCAGTCGCTCTAACCACTAGACCACCGGGGAGTTCAGAGGATGTGGTAAAAATAATCTATTTGAGTTTTAAAGTCACTATAGCTCTAGTGGCGCCACCTAGTGGTGTAAAAATCAACTATTGCCAGAACACGTGTTTTAAGGTTAGCTTTTATGAGTGACAACAGGTTACTGCTACATGTATAAACAGTTAATGTATAAACATGCCCTGTTTAATTTTATATTTCATTTATTTCTTTGTTTTAATTAAAAAGGTTTTTTAATGTGTCAGTTTTCCTAATAAACGATACTTGTTTCATATGGAAAATGGTTGATTCTGAATCGAATGTAATTAAGTTTTTTTCGCAAAATGTTAAAAGCTACATTATTCTTCGAACTTCTAAGCTTATTTTGAAAATTATAGAAAGTATTAGTGGTGATATATTTTTTCTTCCTAAATTATTTCTTTTCCTTTGTCCATGCATAATTAAAGTCAATACATTCACTTATTCCACTATAGCGGAGATGGAACCCTATTAAAAACATGAAATGAATGCAATAAAATTACATTTAAGAAAAGGGAAAGTTATCGTACGGAAAGCAATACCGTATGGCGAAAAATAGAATTTGAACTGACGGTTTAAAACCGTTTATGGCTGGAGCGGAAAACGGTGAAAAACCGTTTTGTCAACAAAACAGCTTTAAGCCGTCAAATATACGGAAAAAGTCCGGGAAAAAAACGGATATTTTTTACAGTGTAGAGATACTACGCTTCGAGATATACATGATGGTTCCTAAAATAGATTAACGGATAATTTACTCTGCGATGTTATGAGTAAATCTCTTTGCAATGTCGGTATCATATTCGTAGAGGGATACAAGACAAACATTTAATTATCCGGTAGAATACTGAATATTTTAATTTATTCAATCGATCAAATCAGTGAAACACCTTCAGAGGTAAAGATGTTGATAATCTATATCAGTTTATTCTTTATTCTATGTATAAATTTAAGAATTGGGAAAATCGTCGCAACTTTCTATATCACCTTATTTATTTAGTTAATATCTTATAATCAAGTAAATGAAGACACCTAAATTTTTTCGATTAAGATACCGATCATACTAATCTCTTGCTAATCCATAATGCCTATATCTGTTCAAGGTCTTCATGCCCTTTTGTAGCGGTTTATTTATTTTGTTAATAAATGAAGAAAATTGGTACTTACTCGAGTGAAAAACAAAGGCTTTTAATTTAAGTAAGAAAACAATTTTACCAAGGATGCTTAATAAATGTACTATTTCTTCAAGCAATAAAATTGTTTTGCCCCAAAACAATACATATCACTTGATAAAACCACACATCGCTGGTAAGAAAACATAGTTGAAGTAAAAATGGTTTCAAAAAGCATGTTTTATAAGTGTACTTAAAAGTTGAAAAAAAAACTTTTTTTTAATCAAAAATATGGGGAGAGGGTCAAAATAAAAACGCAAAAGTGAAGAGCGTTGATAAATATACTCTAAGTAAATTGGAAATTTGATGAAAGTCATAATGTATTTTCAATTTTAAAAAAATTTTAGGAAGTTTTTTTTATGATTTTCATTTTGAATTAATCTCTTTATATGGTTTTCAGCGTCTCAGGCTTTTATGTTTTAGTACTGAACCCCTATCCTCCATTCCTTAATTAAAAAATTATTTTCTACTCTTGAGTACAGTAATACCTCTGTTTTCATTCACTTCGGTTAGCGTCGATTTTTTTCAGCCTGTCTCGGTTTCAGTCGGTTAACCTCGGATTTCGTCGGCCCGCATCTTAAATAGGCAACAAGAACAGATCGTTTTCGACCGCTTTCTTGTGCGACATTGGTTCACTGACTTTTATGCTGGTCCTAGTGCCAATAGAACAAAAAGGGAAGTGACCCCAGATAATGCCTGCATACCTAAGGTTCTTATAGAGGACGATTCCCCTTCCAAACAATAGTATCTGCACTTCTTTCTTCCCTCCTCGCAGTCTACTATACGCCAAGAACAGTCTTCAGAAAAGTATGCAAAATATAAATGCCATGTTAAGGCTACACAATACCCTAAAAATGACAAAAATATCAAAAAAATGTTTTTTGTTTTTGCATTTTTCGATGGTCCATATGGTTAGGAAACTTGACTCCATATTTAATATCTGATATCCAAATAATCTTGAAGATATTTGAAGTTTTCTGAGTGTTGTCAGTCTCAAAATTTGACAGATGAGGGGACGTGTTTAGTTTAGTATTCGTTTTGAAGCATTTTCCCATTCTTAAATTAATTAATTAAAAATATTTTCTGAATAAATCAATTCCTAAGGTGAAATGGTTATTATAACTTCAACGTTCACAACTCAAATCGTCTCTGTTTGTTTATATTCTGCGCTCTTTTTGAGTTCTCATTACTACCTAACTGTTATTCATAAAAAGTACTTTTTCAAGACCGATAATATTTTTAACACAAAGTCTTTTTTATTTAGAAGCTTTGCAGTATAAAACAATTGTTTTTTATTCACTTTTCTGTTGAGTAAATGCCACTAACGAAAAGTTCCCGAATTGCTAAGAGTCATAATATTTTGAAGAGCTGGAAGACTAATTACATAATACTTCTAATCGGAAAAAAGATATATTGAATCATATTGAGTTAAAATAGTGTTTTAGTGCATTTTATAAGTTGGGAAATAACATATTAAAAAATTAAAGCTCTAAAAACATTATTAGCTTTTGTTTTATGCCTTTACAAAGTTTAAATGCGTTTTTCTCAGACTTTTATTTTTGTCGATGCAAGTGTTTTCTATTCCCTAAGGCATTTTTTTGTTCAAGATAGAGTCTTGAAATTTTATGAAGATACTTTCATATAATATAATATGTAATATAAGAATTAGCATGGAGTCAGATTAGCATAGTGTCAGAGTTGATCTTTTTAGAATTTTAATATTTTTTCAGGTTTTTTTCACAAAAATAATTATTAAAAATTAAAAAAAGAGTCAGATCATCAATCCCATTCTAACTTTTGTTCCCAATAATCTAAGAGATATAATTTACTTGAAATAACTAAAGAATATTAAAAATTAAGTATTTTATAAGAATTTAAAAAACTTTAAAATTTCAATTTTTAAAAATTTTAAAATAATTGTTCTTGATAAAATGCCTTTTTTAAATCAGAATCTATTTATTAATTTAATATGAAAAGTCATTAATTTATTTTTTATTACCGTCTCCAAAAAAAAAATTTGAAAAAGTGTACCGGGTAGCCTTAAATGTTCATTTGTTCCTTGCATTGGTCTTTTTTATTCATTTCTTATTGTTTTAAGTATTAAACACTATATTTATTCTCTAAAAATACGCTGTTAAAATGTAATTTGTAGTGCAGAAAACGAATTAATTTGATTTACATTGATTCTTATGGAAATAATTGCCAGGATTTTTGTCAGTTTCGGATTTCGCCGATTGTTTTCGGACGGATTATCGACGAAATCCTGTAACTATTAAAGTTGTGTATTAAAAAGCCTCTATATTTTACTCTTTCTGATCATTAAAATATTTCATAACTAATATGGTTTCTTGCAATCCTTTTTTATAGTTCACTGCAAAATGATACGTTCCATAAAAAAATCGAAATTTGATGATTAAAATTAATTGAGTGAAGGATAATTAAATACTGAAATTCTTAAAATATTTTATTGATATCCGGAACACACACCTGTGGGCCGTTTCTTTCATAGCCACTGGGAAACGATAAAAATTTAAATTCTTAACCTAACAAAACTATTTCACATGCTAGGGAAGCCCATTAAACATCTACGATGTCCACTTTCCCTCTATTACCATTAAACAATATTGCCTCTTCGATACTGTAGCTCTTTGAAACAGGTTTGAATATAGCTTTGGCTGCTTTAAATGCTTAACAAATCCTGACTTCACTGCAACGTATTTGTGAATGAAGCTTCAATTTTATCCAGTCACAACATTAAAAAAATGTCAGTGATGTCATCAGTTATCAGAAAATGCGTTTTATTACAGAAATTAGTTATCTAAATATTTAATTTGCGAACTGTAGAGCTTCAACTGTAAGTTTATTTTCTATAGTTCAACGTAGTGATGTAAACTTCCCATAATGCAACGGGATACCGTGAGTACTTCAATGTTCATTCATTTCGGTAACATGAGAACCATATTCGAGGACTGAGGGGTCAATTACGCATGTGCATCTACAAACGATAATGGGCTGCTATACATGACATGAATAATGGATACATCAGGCATTATAATATGATACCACATGTGTTATGGTAATGATTCAATGCTATGCCATCGTCGATGATAAACCATTAAAGGATACTGAATGATAAGTAAACCGAATGGTTGGTAAATTTACCTCATCGTGAAAGTTTTCTTTTAGGTTATTGCGGCTCAATTAATGAGTTTGTAAGAGAAAAAAATTCACAAGAAGAGATACATTTATTACATTGAACCATGATGTTGTTTGTGATAGAAAATTGAAACAGCAGATAAAGATATGCGTCTTCAAGCTAATGGCATATTGGCAACAAACTCCTAACACTCCTCCTCGGGAGAAAGTGTAATCTCATTTTATATTAAAAAGAACTAATTTGACACACTATTTTACATTAATAATATTCTAAAATATGAAAGAATTTCATTATTTTACAAATTCCTTTCAAAATTAACTTTTTATAAGCCCATTCTTATCAATCCAGTTTCTCATTGATTTCATTGGCATTAAAGCACAAAGTAATAAAGTATTAAGGGGAGAAACATATAAGCTTTTCATTTTCTTGCGGAAGACAAGTATTTGTAATGCATCAGCCGAGCGATAAAGCATCTTTTCTACTCAAAAAGATAGTAAAATGTAAACAAAGCGTAAGATATTAATGACAGACTGATCTACGCTAAATGGCGCATGCGCAGTTACGTTTGTCATGGGAATGTGACATCACATAACATGAAGAATCCACCATGGAAGTGGGGCCGGTGTACGTAGTGGCCCACACTTCTCCATATGGATGCATATTGCAATTAAAGGTGGTAGGTCAGATCTCCTCCTCGTCATGAGAACCCGGTCCCTCTCAAAATGTCCTCCAAAAGGTCCCCAAATTTTTACAGTGTAATTTTTTACGATAAGGTTCTATATATTAATGCCCAGTTTTTAAACAATATGAGGGTTATTTTGTCATAAGTTTGATTGGTGATCGATGACGAGGAGGACTATTGAGCCGGAATCTTCTCTCCAAATTCCCATGTGACACCAACAGGAGGACTATTGAGCCGGAATCTCCTCTCCAAATTCCCATGTGACACCAACAGGAGGATGTTTGATCCTCGTTGGCATATTTAACTTGCACTAGGTGCACATACACAGTGGATATTTGGTGGAATGGGATTTTTAACCTGGAACTCTCCCGTCTCAATTTTATCAACAGCCACTGAGGCCTTAAATAGTGCTTCAGAACAAGTGCTGAAGGCAGTAGGGGGAAACGGATAGCATTTTCTCATTTTAACAGCGGACACGTTCAAGTGCTTTACCATTTAACAGGGACACAACGTTCAACAAACTGCTACGAATCGCAAAGTCGACCAGTGATCTATAGCTCATATTGCAACATCCCTAGTTTTTAGACTAGGTTTTGGCTAATCACTTATTATTTTCTAGATTTTTTTATTTCATGGATTCATGAAGCAAACGATCTAGTTCTTCTGGCCAGATTTGGACTATTCAAAGCAGCAACAATAATTAGAACACTCAGATTCGAAATTCGAGATCTTACCCTCTGGGCACTACAACGATTAACTTGTTGAGGCATTAAAAAAGGGATAAAGTAAATATTTTTGTTATAATTAATTATGAAATAGATTAATCAAAAGTTTTTTTACACAACACTGAAAAAAAATCTGCAATTCCTACTTCCGAGAGAAAGATTCTTACAGAAAACGACAGATTGTTCTTAGATTTATATGATTACCTAATTAAATTTAAAATTAATAAGACTAATTTTTCGTGTTTAAATAATGAACCTTTTTGATGAAATTGGGATCTTAAATCTCATTTTTAATGAGATTTAAAAGAAAAAATGCTCTTCATTAGAGGAATCGATGTATTATTTTTAAAAAAAGCGTTTTAATTCCTTAATCCTTGATATTAATCTGCATTAGTTAAAACAACACCCCAGCGACATACTTTAAGTAGTTAAACTTACTTAATAATGCTGCCTAAATATTTGATAAGATTATCTGACGACGACTCATAATCCGATTTACCTTGAACTCTGTTGAAATTGTGTTTCGCGCGAGTGTTTAAACTATTCTTTCTAGAACGCAGATTAAAATAAATATGCATCAACGCATTCTTTCAATGTTTTCTTTCATGTTTTTCGATTACTTTATAAGAATAAAGATTCATAAAATATTATCAACTTTCACCGTGAAAGCTCTTTAGGAACTTTTTTTGAGCTTAAAATTCGTTCATTTTTGTTTAAAAAATAACGCGTGGATTATACATAATCCTTTTGTTATTATGTATTTAGAAAAAAAAATCCTTCCTGTCTGTTTACTTTAAGATAATTCTGGTTGTACGAAATTTAGCTTCCATTTTATGCAGTCAAAATCGTCTGCTGAAATGGGAATAATTTTTTACAGCTTGTTTTTTTCTAGCTTTCATTTTTAGTGTTTTTAAAATAGCGGGTTACAGCGCTAATGGGATGATCCCTTGCAAAATGAGGCAGATAAATTTTTCTACAATCCTGAATATTTTACACTAGAGAACTTTTTTCTTCGTAAAATTTTGCTCAACGTGTAATTCTAAAAAGTAAAAGTAAATTCTTATGTATTCAAACGCTGAAAAGCTTTTCATGTTGAAAAACTTCTAAATGGCATGTTGACTTAGTGAACGTGTCGTAAAAACTGCAGTTCACTTTCTGCTATGGAATGATAGCAATTAATTCTAACGAAAACAAAAAGTCCTCCTCTCTTATGACTGTTGGTGAAAAAAATCTCTACAGTTAAATTGTTGGAGTGGCAACGAAATGAACTTTATTAAATGTAGTCAGTGAGCATATATTTACTCTCTAAGTAAAAACCAAGAGACTGGAAATCAAGTGACTTTAAACAAACCATTTAAGAAAAACTACACTCAGTGCACACTTTTTCCGTCAAATGAGTGAATATTCCAATGTATAACCTGTGAATACGAAGTACTTTTAAATTAATATAAGTGCATTTTTGTTGTACCCAGAATTATGTTCAAGAAATTACTTCTTAAGCAAGCTAACAATTTAAAGCGTGGTAAGTTTCTTTAAGACAGAAACATATCTAGAGTATCCAGCAGTTAATTATCAATGTTAAGAAGACATATGACTTAAATTTTAACTAAATTGATTAAAATTATTTAAATTGTAAGTTATTATTAAGTAAAACTTTAGAAAAGAGAATATCAACAGATTTTGATTCTTAATAACTAATAAAATCCATAACCTGTGGAAGTGGAACATGTCAAATGTCTTCAGTAGGCATGTTAGAACATGTTAAATTGATTGATATTTTGATTTTTATATAATTTGTTTTTAAATTTGCAAACACTTTAGAAGTTATGTTTTCTTTCTCTGTTTGTGCTTATTACATTTTCCTTAAACCCACCTGTAAGTAAGAGACGTGGATGCAATAATGGTGGTGTGGCTCTTAGGGCCCATTCCCGAGGACAGGTCGTACACCAGCAAAAGTTGGAGTCGTCGCATGAGCCACTCATAATGGAGGTTATTTTGAGTTCAGCCACATTACCTGTTTATGCTGTCGCAGGGCCTGTTCAATCATATTTGATCCGGATGATACGATAAGGTGAGGTTCTTCTCTTTATGATTACCGCGAGTTCACGGATGAGAAGCTGCCCGATAAGTAAGCGGGCTCTCAATTCCCCTGGTGGTATAGAAATAGTGGGTTCCAAGTTACTTTCCACCAATGATAACCCCTTAACAGTTTCATTTTCTTTGCTATGTAATAAGATGCCCCCTTCTGATTTGGAAAGGGGCTGTCATTTTCATTCATCTAAGAAGGCATAGAACATTTTCATTCATCCAAGAAGGCATAGAATACTTGAGATGTTTATGGATTCTGCGTAGTTTTTGTGTCAAATTATAAAGCTAATTAATGATTAAATTTTAGATAGAATCTGAAATTGCGATATTTCGATGTACTTACGGCGTACAGGCACGACTGTTAAAGGGTTAACTTCCCCTCAGTTTTTATGATAGAGTCTCAGTTCTCTGACATAAAAGGCGAATGTCGATTCGGATAATTGAGGGTGTCGGATATTAGGGTAAGAATGAAACGGAAATCTATTTATAAAACATTAATAAAAGTTTCTAAAAATGCACTTTTATTAATATATTTAAAAAATGAATGTAAAAAAAAATATTTTCCTTTTTAGCATTTAATTTATAATCCTATATATTATTTTTGTTGTCAATATCCCTTTATCTCAGTCATTGGATAAAATTCTTTTGCCGTCATCAATGTTAGCATACTTACACAATGTTTGATATAGTCAAAAAGATTCACGATGCTTGCGTTGCTGTTCAAAATCACGTCTCCTGCTGTGTTATTTGTATTCGATGTTTGCTTACTAGATAAATGAGTTTTTATTAATTTCTGTCTGACTTTCTCAAAGTTTCACCAAATTTCTTTTTCCTATTTGTTTATTTAGTTATTTGCTTGGCACGTGTTTATATAATTAAGAACTTAAATTAATTTTAGAGATAGTGAAGGTTAAATATGCGAAGAGTTTACTGCTTCCTTATTATAATTATTACGGAATCTTGAAACTATTTTTTTCTCGAATTCGCTACCAGCTATCGACAGTTGTGGGGAATCAAAATTTGAAAAGATTAATCGATTAATTGCTAATCTAGTTAAGAAAAACTTTAATAATGTAATATTGTCGAAAATACAGAAGTGTGCATAATATCAAAACTCTAGTACATCAAGAAATGAGTGAAAAATCTGCAACAAAATCCAATCTTTAAAAACAGGAAACAAATTAATGCCAAATAAAAATAAGGCCCCTGTTAAACAAAATCTTTCTTGAGATACTCTATTTTAAGATCAACAGAAAATGTCTGCAATCAACAAACTAATCATCATTACAAAGCTTAATACAACTTTAAAATAATCTATAAAGACAACACAGATTTTTTAAATGTTTGTATGAATAAGCTGCTTTCCAGCAGATCCAAGTTTTCTTGATCCTAATCACGACATGACATGAAAGTCATCACGTTCGAACTTGATGCTCTCTGCATTTCATGGCTGTTTCAATAGTATTTAGTCAATCATTAAAAGTTCTTTTGACATTAAGACCAATTTAGGTGAATCACGCCATAATATCCGCAACTTTCTGGAGTAGTGTGCCTTAAACATCGATAGTTCAACTATCGATAGTGCAGTCGATAGGTTTCCCAAATTATCGACAGAAATATCGATAGTTTCAAAACTATCAATACTATCGATAGTTTTCTCCCCGGATATACTATCGATAAGTGTTGTTCCAGTCGATAGTTTAGCAACTGTCGATAGTTCCAGTCTATTGTGTCAGTCGATAATTTTGAAACTATCAATAGTTGCAGTCTATAATCTTGAAATTATCGATGCTATCGATAGTTCCAGTCGATAGTTTCAGTCAATAGTTTGAAAATTTCGATAGTATCAATAGTTTTAAAACTATCGACTGAAAATGCGCCTATCTATAGTATTTCCCAGGAGAAAACTATCGATAGTATCAATATTTTTGAGAAAGTCGATACTATCGATTGTTTCAGTCGATAGTTCCGAAAACACATTGTTATCGACTTGGCTTCGATACTATCGATAGCCTATCGATGTTTAAGGAACAGTATTCTTGAGAGCTTCACTAGATCAAATTTCTTGATGGTATTTAATTTGCACATCAGTGCAACAACTTCTTTCCTTTCAGTTGCCACAATAAACAGAAGTGTAGAAAAATTAATTTGAAATTGACTAATAAAAAAAACATGCACAAAAAATTAACAAAAGTTGTGCAACATTATTTACTACGACAGACTTCTGGTCGACTTAAGTCTCTAGCAACACTTGCTGCATGACAACCCGGGCGCCTGATCTTGGCGCCTTACAAATAGCGAAACAAATCTTACTCAACGGAAGTGAACCTACTGATCGCATTTTTAGATTTATGATTTTCAATTAATTTATAACCGAATGTCTTGTAAAACAGAATGTCGGATAAATAAGATGTTGTTGTACTATCAAGTTTAGTGTATTGGTGTTGGCTGGTTTACTCAGATCGGGAAGGACATGCACTTGTGTATTTGGATTATATCAGTATCTCAGTGAATCTTAGGAGTTTTCTTGACTTGTATACTCGTTTAGTGCCAGTGACTATGCACTTTTCTTGAGTGTAAGAAATAACGCTTGCGAAAGCCTTGGAAATTAAGATAAGATTTATTTTAAGTCTCGATACCGAAAATGCTTAAAATAAAGTTTAGGACTGAGTTGGAAAAGGTTTGAATGACATTGAGATTGCAGTGAAAGACTTCAAACAAAAGAATTAATCTGAGAGATCTCAATTGAGGGTGATTTAAAGGAAATAATCTTGTGATATATTGCCGTATTATGTTGATATTTTGTAAAACTTAAGTCATCGGTACTTTGTAAGACTTAATAAACGTTTGTATGCACATTTTCATTGCTTCGGTTTTGTTTTGCTTTGTCCACTTTTTCGCACATCTAACTCATTTTGATGCATAAATACAATATTTTTATAATATTGATTACTACATTCACCAAATTAAAACTATCTCTTAACCATAATCGAAATACAAGCAAGTCATCCATAACCAAACCCAAGATCATAACCAAAACAAGACGGTCTCTTTCAAACCAAAAGAGTGCACACGTTCATCCATTTGGAAGTAAAAACATTTCCTATTTTTGTTTCCTTCCTGTTTCTTAAGCCGGTGCATTATATCCGGACTCTCAGAGGATCACAGTTTCTGATGAGTTTGTTGCTTGCTCAGAAAGAAGAACAAGCGATCTCGTACACAGGTGTTCCCCAAGGGATGCCCCACTTTGATGGGGAAGGAACGTGTGTTTTGGAAACTGCATCGAAAGGGTTGATGAGCTGAGGGGGGAAGGAGCATTGCATTAACTACCCTCCCCCGCGGAGGTAATGGTGCTGACGTGGGAAGTAATATACACCCCGGTTGGTTAACTTCCAGCGGTGTGGATGGCTGTATTAACTAATTTCGAACTGATGGAAAAGTATTTTGTGAAGGTGATAGTCCTACACAATATCGATCTTATTTAAATCGTTAGAAAAAGTGAAATTACTTCTAAATTATTCATATGAATAATTACTGTTATTGAATAGTTCGTTTAAATTTATTGTCTTATGTAAGTACTTTAGAACGTTGAAATTTATGAAAAAAATTAATAAAACTTTTTTATTTCCTACCTAAAAGGTCATTTCAAAAAGCTGTTATAAAATATAAATCCTATCTTTTTATATACATACAGTCAAAAGGGTGCAGAAAATATTTAAAAGATTTCGAACAGATGCGTCGATTTAAAGTGTATGTTATGAGAAAAGAACATCTATCATTGCTTTATATTATTCTTACATCATCCAAAGTTCTTTATATTTCTGAAATTATTGAAAATTATATTTATATCTTCTTATTTAACTTTCTTCTTAAATTATCGGAGGTGTATTAAATATAATACTTGTTTGAGAATATATGGGAATATGGAGTAATGATTAGGATAAGACCGTTAATATGTGCTGTTAAACCTGTAATTGTATAGGAGGACATATAATAGAAAAGGTCTTTGTCATTTAACCTCAGATGTTTGCTTCTCACTAATAGTCTCAGCCACTATAGAATAGTTTTAATCATACAGCAAATTTTCTTGAAAGTTTTAGTATTTCTCCTCTTTTAAAACTTAGATTAAGAAACAACATCTGCAATATTCTCTTCAAACAAGAATTTTACCGAAGATATAGAAAAGAAGTTCAAGTCATTAGAAGATAAGATTGATCACCCCTTAAGCCCATCTTAGTATTACTATTCTTTTGCTATCGCATCAATAGTCGTCTACCCTTAGGGTTACTCTCCTTCTTTCTTCTTACTAGGAACCTTCTGCCTTTATGGTTACTATTCTTGCTTTATCTCACCAGCAATAATCACCCTTAGGGTTACTATTGCTATCTTATCTCAAATACTGTCAATATATCTGTCAAAGTGTGATAATGTAATTGAAAGTAAAACTGTTTACAGGTGATTAAAGATCTCACCAATGGTTGTACAAGGGAAGTTACCTATTCCTAAAGGACGGTATAGATGTTGTACCAGCAGAAATTTTAGGTTCACCTACGGTAATATATGCAAACACGAGCTGCTTATGTAAACTATTAGGATGTTATTCTTCGAGTTAATCTCATCTGTCACCTCTCTAATCAACTCGCTGTTCTTTTCGGGCATTGAAGGATAAGACCTTTCTCTCATTTCATCCACTCTTAGAGTGTCTCCTTATCTCATTCGCAGTCAATCCAGCCATCACATATGTGGTGCTGCAATTTGAAGCAAAACTGCTTGTTGTTTGATCAACTGATCCCACCGATGATCATACGGGAGAACTTAAGATAACAGGTATTGTACCATCAGAATGAACTGCTGCACCAGTAAACGATATGGGCATCATTCCTCATTGAATTAATCTGTCTTTCCTTTAATAATCTGATTGATTTTCTCCCTTTTCTTATTCAGTTACCCCATGTGTGATGATTAGGTTCATTACTAATGAGGGAACACAAAGTAATTTCATGAGTGATAAATGGAGATCAAGGAAAAAATAGTTTCAATCACTTGAAAGGAGGGGGAAGCGCTTTCCTGTCTCTCTCGTCCCCACTGAAAGAAGCTATTTAAAGGCTCAACTCCATTGGCTTAATGATTGGGCAGTTGAACCAGTCCACACAGAGAGAAAAGAAATCTGCTGGTATAGCATAACATAACAGACATACATGTGCTTTAACACTCGCATATTAATTTGTTTTTGTGGACTTCTTTATTTGATTAGTTTTTCTCTCTTTTTTGTTGTTATTGTACATTTCATACACATTTTTTAAAAATTTTATTTTTATTTTTACTGTTCCTGTTTGTATATATTTTTTATGATAATCCTCAATGTTCCTTGTATATTAACCCAGAATTTTAAATTTGTATTTTTGTAACCTTTTCCATCCCTCTGCCTCTGCCATTATTTGCTAGACAGTTAAGGAACGTCTTCCGATGTCTCTTCCACTTCATGTCCTCGACATTGTTTAAATAACCAAAAGGTTATAGTCACAGGGGCATAAGGTGGTGTTCTGTTCTGCTGGTATAGCATGTATACTATCCGAAAGGTTGTGAAAAAGAAAAACATGTCATAACCCTTTTAATCCGGTGTATTAACCATAATTCGCAAGCGACAAATGCCTTTTAGTGTGCATCGTATACTTAAAGTTCGCATTGTGAAATGGTCTCCTTGTGCACTAATCTATCGCGTAGAGTCCGTTCGAGAGTCGTTACTACAAATGTCGGATTTAATCTGCCCCAACCACTGCGAAGCATTTAGTGAATGCTTAATGCAACCCGAGGTAGACAACGTGAAGCATTTACTGCATGCCGGGTATAATCAGCTGCAACCAGTATGAGACATATTGTAGATGACGGATCATCTTTTCTGTCCATGAAAGAGCTAGAAAGGAATGGAGGCTTTGAGTAGATATATTTTGATGTTTAACTTATTGTTCTTTTCATAATCCTGTTGGGGTTTTGATAATGTATCTTTCAGTAAATTAAGTTTCTAATTATTTTTAATGTGAGATATATATATGATTTGAAATGATTTTAACTCTGGGTCCTCTTTTTCCCAAATGAGGAATTTTTTCCAAGAACATTGTGAGCATCGCAATTAAACAGGTGGATATTGTGCATTTTGACAAGAATATACTGGGTGTCCGTTCTGAACGTGATCCAATGGCTAATTTCTAAACCCTTAAGAATAGGCATCTACTTGTAATTGGAAAAATGCTTTAAACGACATAAAGAATTATATTTTATGTTGTTTGAGTCAATAAGTGTATTGCTGAAAATGTTAAGAAGTTTAAATTTCTATAGAGTCTCCCGGGCCTCTCAGTCATGTTTAGTAAAACATATATGACACATGGACATTTTTTGAAAAATGTTCCACTCTCCTGCGACTAAAACCGACCAGGTTATGAAGCTTTTAATACTACTATTTTAGATGATTTTAGTTTATTTCAATTGGCTAAATTCGCCAATCAAAAGGTGGCGCTTACTCAACTCTGTCGCAGATTGGCTTAAAATCATGAATTCAAAGCTTCATAACTCGTTTAGTTTTAGTCACAGAAAAGTGGAAATCTATTTTTGATTAAAATGTCATTGTGCCAAGAATATTTTACTAAATACGACTAATAGAGCCAGGGATGGCATAAAAATATATACTTCTTAATTTTTCAGCATTACCTTTATTATCACTAAAAACTTAAATATAGTTATCTACGTTATTGAAAGCATTTTTCAGTCTATAAATGTATGCCTATTTCTAACGGTTTAGAAATTAGCTATTAGGTCACATTACAGTGATCGCCTGTATAACAGTTAAATTCGAATCACAGTAACTCGAATCGTCGGTATAACATTTATGTCTTGCAGGTGACATAAATGTTATACCAGCAGAAATGTTCCCTCTGCGTGAAAGACTGGTACAAACCTCCGGCTAAGTGTCAAATATTGTGTATCTAGTTTTTTCAAATATAATGAACTGCGTTTGCTTAAAAGACGATGTTCTTACCTTGTCTTTAAGAAAAATGGTCCAATTATGATACTTACATTTGAATCACACAGAGACTTGATGAGTAACATTAGGATTTTTGTGTGTATACGTATTGCGGTTATTTAACCGTTTCAATGGCCATTTTTTACTGATAGCTGTATAATAAAATAACTTTGGGCTTGAGTTTAACTTAGGAAAATAAATTTATTCAGCTTATTGGATGACATTAATTTTTTCAGTTACCAAGTCAAGACACTTCGCGATGGCTTGAGATACGAAATTTGAACATATAGGTTTTGGTTTCATCGAAATATTTGGCGACGACTTTCTTCAACCTTAAAAATCGTATTTTAAAATTGGTGAATTCTGTGTTAAGTATACTTTCCGCCGGTTAAGTTGACAGCTCAAATTGGTGAAAATTGCAACATTCGTCCTCAACTCCAGAGGCAGGCATCGTCAATATGCATTCGTGCAAGATATTGTTATAATAAAGCTTTCTTCTAGATAAGAGGTTCCCAATCTGGTTTACAGGTTTTCTTGGAAGTTTACGCGACAGACCAAATAGGTGTACTCGAAATTAATGTTGGAACAGGCCGAAAACACCAAAAATAAAGGATTAAAATGTAACAACAGGCCAAAACTTCGTGTGAAAATGTTAAATTTTTGAAAGGGAAAATGCCTACTCACGAAATAATGAGACGGATAAGTCGATTTTAAATCCATTCAAGGATGTTTAAATCCATTTAAGGATGACAAGGATGTTAAGTGTTTTTTCTCGGAGTCAAAAATTTATCCGTTTCTGAAAAAAATGATTAAACTTTCTACAGAATCTTCTTTACAATCTGGTTTCAATAGAAAAATAAATTTTTCGATTATATTCTGAGAAGCAGTGAGAGGAGAGTACTAAGAACTCAACCTTTTACAAACACAAAACTTCTAGAAATAACTATTTTGTCTCATTCGTGTATATAGAATAAATTTCTCAGTAATGGTAACGCAGCTCTCGACACGAAATTATATCTGCCTTCATTTAAACCTAATGCAGTAAAACACCGTTTATACGTTTCTTATTTATACGTCGTTTCTTCACAGTCCTGATTCAATCGTATTCATTGTAATGATAAAATGCTTCGTTTATTCGACGCAAATGATGGTCATCATCTTTCACAGTACTCCTACCACTTGCAAATGCGTTACACCACACGTACATTTGTTTCTGCTACACAACACTCTCTCCGAAGACCTCCAACAATTCTCGATGAATATCACATGGTTTCCCCAACTTGGTCCATGAAAAGCGAACCTCCTCCTCGGAGTAATGTTCAAGTCGATGCGCCATCTTTGATTTGCTTTAAGCGCCATACAGATTGACGTAGAAGTTTCTACAAGCCGTCACATTCCTATCACCTTGGTACCTGCAACATACAGTGCTCCAACCGTTACACCCCCTGAACTTCTAAACGGTGACAGTTTAAGCCATAAAGTTGGTGTCTAGGTATAGTAAAAAGGCTATGCGCTATTCGATGAGACAACTTACAGCGCCATCTATCGGCAAATTTTGGAATTAGCGGTCCTATCTCGTAACAGGTGAAAGATACGAGAAGAATGTCAATTAGAAAGTTGTAGAGCACTCTCGCTTTAGTACGAAAAGATACCTTGTGCACATTAATACTCAAAACAGAATGTAAAAAATGAAAATTTGTTTGATTGTGGTTTTCAACACTATGGCGTCGTGAAACGCGAGTGGAGCGAAAAAAGACCACCTTATGGACTGAATACCAGCCTGTGTTGTGGCGCAGGGGAAACGCACCCGATTTGCATTCATGAGGACCATGGTTCTGTCCCCACCGGTTGCGCATTTTACTGACTGTCTCTACAAACCATGAAAACTTTCTGCTGATCTTGCAGAATCGTCTCTCCAAACACACAACTCAACCATGTCTGGTATAAAACTCACATGGATTTCATGTATTATGCAAATGAGGATGGAACATCATATCTGTTCACCAGAGACTGCTACTATAAATGGGATGTTTCTGCTGAGTTGTACGTTAAAGCTGAGGGTTATGGAATTATTTGGCATTAACGAGTATTTCGGGTTGTTAATTTACGGTGAATGTGGGCGTGAGGCAAAATCAGCTGCAAGGCTGTATCGTGAACGTTTTCCTGAAGGCCCGCATCCTACACGGCAGACCATCTTAAAAGTTGTAAAACGTTTAAGAGAGACGAGCTGCGTGACCAATCAACCTCGAGTTCGTAGACCTCGCAATGTAGGACGCAAAGCGCAACCTGAAGATGTGCTAGCATACGCTCTCGCCCGTTCTCAGAGCAGCACAAAAGTGATCAGTAAAAATTGTGGCCTCTCAAAAAGCCGCGTTTGGGACAATCCTGAATGAAACAGGTGCTCATCCATACCAATCCACACCTGTGCAGGGATTGCTGCCAAGAGATGCTGAGAGGCGTTACACGTGGCGCAACTTGTGATCAGTAACTTAGGGGACCACCCAACATTCCTAGCAGACATAATATGGACGGATGAGGCCTGTGTTTCTCGTAACGGGATGTTTAATAGACACAACGTTCATACCTGGTCGCTGGAAAATCCGAGATATGCTGTCGAAGTTTAATGTTTGGTGCGGAATTTTTAATGACAGGCTCATTGGACCAGTATTTTACGACGGAACGTTAACGGGACAACGGTACTTGGAGCTTCTGCAGGATGTAATAACCAACTTTGTTGAGAATCTACCGTTGCACCAACTCCGAATTGTATGGTTCCAACATGACGGGGCCCCTCTGCATAAGATTTCAAACGTTAAGCAGTACCTAATAGAGGCATTCCAGAATCAAGTCATCGGGTATGGTGGTTTCGTAGAGTGGCCCCCGCACTCACCTGACTTGACCCCATTGGACTTCTTCTTATGGGGACACATAAAAGGGAAGGTATATGCGACTCCTCCGCCAACATTGCACGATCTTCGACGACGCATTACTGGTGCTTGTGCCTCCGTAACGCCTGCCATGTTGCACAATGTACAGCGAGAAATCCAGTCCAGAGTGCAAATGTGTATAGTGACTAACGGAGAGCATTTTGAGCAAGATAAATAAATCATCCAGAAGACAGGGATATGTCTCAGTTTCTTTCTTCCCCTCTTTATGACATGGCAATTTTCGAAATCGTGACCAAACAAATGTTCATTTTTTGCATTCTGTTTTGAGTACTAATGTGCGCGATGTATCTTTTCGTACTAAATCGAAAGAGCTGTACAACTTTCTAATTGACTTTTTTCTCATATCTTTCACCGTTCATGAGATAGGACCTCTAATTCCAAAATTTGCCGATAGATGACATTGTAAGTTGTCTCATCGAGTAGCGCATAGCCTTTTTACTATACCTAGACACCAACTTTATGGCCTAAGCTGTCACCGTTTAGAAGTTAAGGGGTGTAGCGGATATAAGTGGGAACCCTGTATAAAAAAAATTGATTAGTTACACAAAAACTCTGAGTTTTAGAGACAATTCACCTTACTTTTTGTTATAACCTTGTATGTTTTGCTTTATGCCAGTTCTTTAAGCATAATAACAATAATTTAGTACACGTATATGACATTTAATTCATGCGCTTTTCAATATTCTCATAAGATATGGGATAATTTGATTTATAACTGACTAGATCTAAAACTGTGTTGCTATTTTTGAGAAAATTAGTTTCTTTGACAAATTGTTCACAGCATAACACACTATGAATTCTATAATTAATCTCCCTTTATAATTTTAATAATTCAGAATGTAATCAGCGTGTGAACAAATGATAAAAGTTGAATTTTTCATTTCAAAGAGTTAATCCCTTTGAAATCTCAATTAATATATAAACAATTTACTTGCAGAAATGAGGAAGCATTATTGCTTAGCGTTTTTTATTTTAATTAAACTCCTGATTTCTGCGAAAGGCAGTAATTAAGATTGTTTATAGAAGTATGCTGGTTATGACAAATAATTACGTTAAATCTGAATACTTCAATTATGCCCTGCATTGTTGATTATTTCAATCTCTGGGTGCTTTGAATTGAATGTTGGATAGCATTTTCTTTAAGCCTCAAAATTGTTTTAAATGATTTTATATTTTTTTGTAAGAGATGGTATTAAGTGGCTACATGAATTTCCAACTTTATTTACTATTAGTTGTTTTCACTATAGTTTCTTAATAATTGCGTCTTTGTGCTCTTATAATTAAAGAACTTTCATCGCAGTTTTTAATTAAATAGACTTTCATTAATAGAGTGTATTTTGTTTCACAATTATGGAATATGCTGCAAATTTTTAATTAACTAGTTTCTTCCTAAATCAATTTTAATCTCTTGAGACATGCAATTTAACATCATTAAGATTTTTCAGTAGGTAATTTGCAAGTTTCACCAATAATAAGGGAAAAAAATATCATGCTCTAACTGAAATTCAGTTTCTTTAAATCAGTTTCCTTCTTTTTCTGAATCATATGCAGTTAAATCTTTTTTTATCAACTTTAAAAAAACTCATTACGAATTTCGAAATAAAAGGTTATTTCAAGTTGTACTTTTGTTTACATTACATACAATAGAGTACATGTTCTAAATTTTTCACAGTACGTTCAATAATAATACGTTCGTAGAATGAATTTTTGTGTTTTATGCACAATTTCTATAATTCATTTGAAAGAAAATAGTTATGACAAATAAGTATAAATCCGACTTACGACTTAGTCGGAACGGAGCTCGGTAGTAATTGGAGGAGAACCCGTGTTTACCTGGCATCAAAAATGATCTTTTGTTTGACAAGCATAATTCGTTTTCATGGAACTTTCTTCTCCGATAAGTACGAAGGTCTTCATATTCATTATTCAGAACTTTTCAATATTTAGGTGCATTTAACTCTCTGATTCCTAAGAACCTTGTAATTCAGGGACCTGAGACAACTGGAACTCCCGAATTCCACTTTCAAAGATTTTCTCGAAAACCGTAATGACTCCCGAATTCCACTTTCAAAAGAAATACTGGTTTCTCAAAAACCAGCAATGACTTCCAATTCACACTTTCAAGATTTTTTCTTGAAAACGTATGACTCCTAGATTCCAACTTTCAAAGATTTTCTCAATTCGTATGTGAAATTCCTATACTTCAAAGATTTTCTCAAATGTGTGAGTGACTCTGAATTCTACTCAGTTTTCTCGAAAGCCGTAATGACTCCCGAATTCCACTTTCAAGGTTTTCTCGAAAACCGTAATGACTCCCGAATTCCACTTTCAAAGATTTTCTCGAAAACCGTGATGACTCCCGAATTCTAATTTCAAAGATTTTCTCGAGAACCGTAATGACAAAATGCATTCTTGATGGGTTGTTTGTTATAAAAGAGGACTGTGTTTAACTGATGGCTATAAGGGGGAGTTATTACAAGGAAACTGGCTCGGCTGAGAGAGAATTCTAAGAAAACCTCTGACTCCCAAACCCATCGATGTCGGCTACTCTAACGAGCAAAGCACGTGTCTCTAGTATTCACTCAATCGCATTTAAAGAAAGCGGATGGAAATTTCGCAGTGATATTCCGGTGCTTCGGACAAACGCCGTATTTTGCTTGAGTGGATATTTGGGGCATTTCAGTGCTGAAAAAGTTAAAAGAATATGGAACAGTTAAAAATTACATGCTGTATTTCTTTAGTCATTTTACTTTCTATCATTTGGAATGCATATGAAAAGGAAATAATCATCAAAAATTTGGTATAGATTTTTTGATTACTGACGTTGCCGACCTGTTCAGACCATGTCCGAAAAGTAACATTTGGAACTGCCTGAGTGTCTGTCACTGTGTGCGAGTACAATAACTCAAAATAGCAACGAGCTACACAAATAGAATTTGGAATGTAGCCCTTGCAACCGAACAGTAAATATATAGCGAATGTTGGACCGATAAACGGTTCAACGATTTCAACGATAAAAAGGCTTTTTTCCTAATTATTTTTCGATTATCTTCACTACAAAAGTGCTATCAATGGAAAATTAGGCGGAAATTTTATATGCATTTTCAAAAGGTATACTCACTTGATACACACAACAAATTCGCTGCATTATTGTAAGCTGCGACTTCTGCTTCTTCAATTGTGTTTCTTTTGGACATTTTTACTTTCTAGTATACAAAGAGAAAGGATTTTAAACGTCAAAAAAATTCGAACTCGAGATTTTGATGAATCTTCACGTTTTAGACCTCCATGAGTCCGAAAAACACAGTTTTGGAATTACGTCTGTGTGTCTCTGAACATGATAACTCAAAAACAGTTAGCGCTAGATAGACAAAATTTGATATATGGTCTTTGCTCAAAATTAGTAGATGTACATCACATTTTGGACGAAATCCGTCCAAAGAAAGTCTGTGTTGTCTGTCCATTTTCATTTCAACACGATAATCCAAAAACTTAAGTAGCTAGAGAGATAAAATTTGGTACACAGTTATATAATCAAGAATGCAGATCCGTATTGAATTTTAAACCAAATCCAACAAAGTATTGACTGTCTGTGGGTCTGTATAATCGCATGCTTACGTACCAGGTAACTCTTAAACGTAATAACTTAGATAAATGAAATATGGTATGTGGTCTTCTTATCTTAATTGCAGATCTGTGTCTAATTTTGGTTTCAAGTGGGTGAGTGATTGGGGTTTTATGGCACAAGGGCCAGAATTGACCAAGCTGCGCCAAACATTTGTTTAGATTTGCGCCAAACTATATAAAAAACAGGGCAAGATAAAAATGTGGAACTAATGTATATAAAAATAGTGTAAATATTAAAAAATGTTAAAAGTTCTTAAATGAGAGGATAAAAGCCAATTGATTTTAAAAAAGGTAAAAGGTGAACTTGAGGAATCTTTCCAAGTAAATCGGTTAAGGAAATAGAACTGGATTGAAAGTAACGTAACCGTAGAGAGTTAAAATTGTGGCATTCAGAAAGGATATGGAGGACTGACATGATGCAATTGCACTGGGTACACATTGGTGCCTGTTCTCCCATCAGCAGATGACGATGGGTGTATCAAGTGTGACCCACTCGTAACCTAGTGACAATTGTATCCGCTTTTCTATTAGTTAGAGTAGGCCAAGGTTCCACAACTGGCTTAATTGAGCGAAGTTTATTCATTGACTGGAAGTTCCAGTGGTTCTCCCATCTTGAGTGTAAGACGAGATTAATGTAGTGTTTAAAATCTTTTAAAGGAGTAGAATTGTTCAGGACTGCGGATGCATTTTTCGCGGCTATATCCGGATTGCCGGAAATGGCAACATGAGAGGGTACCCAGCAAAGAAGAATTGAGAATCCCTTGCACACAAGACGGTCGTGCAAATCTAAAATGCTAAAAGCTAGTGGATGACTGTGACGGTGCAATGAAGACAAAGCTTGGAGAACACTGAGTGAATCAGAGTAGATAATATAGTTATCTGCAAGGTAGTTTGATATCTCTGATAATGAATGGAGAATAGAATATTTCAGCCGTAAAAATAGAACATGAGGGATGAATTTGAAATGAGTGTTGAGTTAATAAAAACACATGCAAATGAAGTTTGAGTAGTGCTTTTTGAACCATCTGTAAAAACTGGTATGAAATGATGGTAAAGTTCACGATGATGTGTAAAAAGCTGTAAATAAATGTCACTAGCTGTGTTAGTCTTGTCATAGTTTTCAAATGGATTTAAAAATTTCAATCCGTGAGGAATCCAGGGTGTTAAAGAATAACTGGATTTGGTAAAAGCTGGTTTCAAGTGAATTAAATAAAGTATCCCGTTGGTCGGAACCGACTCCATTCATTAAAAGATTAATTATTTTGAACTAATCAATAATTAGCTAAAGTAATTTGTATGCAGTTGACAGAATATATTTCTGCTATGATTGTTTGAGAGCGAAATATTCTTTGAAATCTACATTTTAATAAGGCGTTCAAATAGCATATTCGGTTTCTTCTCCATTCTATTACTCAAAAAAAGTTTCGCCCGTTTTGCGCGATTTTCCCCACTTATGTTAGGGAATGACGCTTGTTACTGCTGCTTTAAATATTTGTTATATATTCCCCACCCGTTTTAGGGCGTACGTGAGAAAGTTTAGGGGAGACCTCTTCCGCTGGTTTATTTAGTATTAAACTAGCCAATGGAATCAATTCGAATAAAGTCACTGTTACATGACAAATGTGACTGAGCTTTTACCCGACTTCTAAAAATGAATATGTTGCGGTGTCCGGTCTTTTTTTCCAACCCGATATATGGATTACGAAATTAAGTTTTCGTTGCATATTTGACGCGTATCCCGTCGGTCAGAATCGACTCCATTCACTAAAAGATTAATTATTTTGAACTAATCAATAATTAGCTAAAGTAATTTGTATGCAGTTGACAGAATATATTTCTGCTATCATTGTTTGAGAGCGAAATATTCTTTGAAATCTGCATTATCATAGTGTTTTTGCTACTGGAAAATATAGCAGAACACGGAGATAAACGAAACAGTGGCGTGGCGAAGGTAAGTGGCGCCCGTGTCATAATGTAATTTTTCGCCCCTCGTCGTATTTGACTTTAAAAGTTTTGTCACCAAGGCCAGTGGAGTAGCGATAGTAAGAGAAACCCAGGAAATATTATGATTTTTTTTTATCCCAGCCGCCATCAATGACTTTAGTTTGTCTTATTTAAGGCTATATCAGACGGGCAGCGTTCCGTCAGCGATTTCCGTGTACACTAGGGTAATGCCACGCACCAAAAGATTCTCATCACGTGACGCAATTGAGAGAAACGGACAGACATGATTTCGGCATCGTGGAAGGCGAAGTACGCCACCGTCAAAGTCACACCCGATTGGTTTCAAATTTCGCTGCTAACAGTTTTCCGTCTTTATCGCATATAGTCTTAAGGCTATATCAGACGAACAGCGTAGCGTCAGAGATTTCCGTGTGCACTAGGGTAATGCCACTCACCCAAAGTTTCTCGCCACGTGACCGGTCAGACAAGTTGTCAGAAATTGTGTACTTTATTCAATCGGCTTAAAATGTACGCAATAGTGACGGAAAACTGTCAGCAGCAAAAATTCAAACCAATCGGGTGTGACTTTGACTGTGACGTAATTCACCGTCCACGATACCGAAATCCTGTCTGACCGGTTCTCTCAATGCGTCACGCGACGAAAATCTTTTGGCGCGTGGCATTACCCTAATGTACACGGAAATTTCTGACGGAACACTGATACAGCCTGTCGACCGTACTTAATGTATCAACAGTAAGGAGGCATGTATTTTCATGAAATAATATCAAAATTAGACTCGTTTTTAGGAAATTTCGCAACAAGCGCAACTGGGGCCAGGGGTATGGTATTATTTTTGCCCCTCATCAAATTATGCTTTAAAAATGGCACAAAAGCAGTTATGTTTTGACTCCATAGTGCCACCTAAAACTGGCACCAGGGGTATCTATACCCCCCTTTCCACCCGGTCGCTACGCTACTAAAACAAAATTCTCCATTTTATTTAGTCGGTGTTGTCCGACTGGACTTCTCAAATGAACGGGCACAAACATACAATTTTAGCTCCAATAGATATTTATCACTCCCGTAGTCGGTGTTGTCCGACTGGACTTCTCAAATAAACGGGGACAAACATCCGTAGTCGGTGTTGTCCGACTGGACTTCTCAAATAAACGGGCAAAAACATACAATTTTAGCTCCAATAGGTATTTATCACTCCCGTAGTCGGTGTTGTCCGACTGGACTTCTCAACTAAACGGGCACAAACATACAATTTTAGCTCCAATAAATATTTATCATTCCCGTAAAACAAACAAAAATTTACTCTTTGCATGACTCCCTCCACTGTGAAGACATCAATTAAAAGTCTAATAAATTGAGTAGCTTTTTCTAGAACATAGCTTCTTTTCTAGAACATCTTAGCATACTTGCTGCCGCCATTTTACTCACGTATGTTATTCAAGCCTACTTTCTAATTAGATGAACGCTTCTCTACTATAGTTAAGAGATAGCAGAGAAGGGGTCAACTAATTAGATAGAAGGTCCAAATCTCTGGCATGAGCCATCGCAGTGAACATGTTAAAACATATAATTCTAGGAAAAATAATTTAGATTTTTAATCTTTTCATGTGTCATAATCGGCAGGATTGTTCTCATCTCGATTTTCTCTTATACTAAGAGAATACGACGCATTAAGTCGCGTATATCTTTGCCAGCCATTTGTAGAAATTATTTTCAGGACGCACAAACCGCGAACCTTCGGAAAGGAATAAACCCACCTCTAAGCTTGTCATTCGCCAATGGAGAGTGGGTGGGTCTTAGGATTCTCTTTGAAATACGCCTTCCTTTAAGTTTAGTTTTATTCACGCCCCGTTTTGAAGCAACACCAGGGCTATATTTGAACGGACCTCGTAATTTTGAACAGCGGTCAGATGACGACGCGTTGCTTTGAACAATTGCTTTCCCGAAGGAAGTTCGGTGGTAACATTAGCGAACTACACTCGAACACGTCCCGATGTGAACTGCGAATCTCTTCGTGGTCACCGAAATCGAACAGGATTTGGCTCACAGCGAAAAAACCGTGGGCGGACCAAAGACTCAGTCCCAATCTGCTAATCAAATGCTCACGAACTGTTCGCCTCGCAAATGTATAAGCGCCTTTAAATGCTTAACTTCGTCGGAAATTAAACAGTTCGTCTCAATCTGTTGATATATTTGATCCAAAATGTTTTCACTTCCATAATTTTGGAGATAAAACCATACTGCAAAAATTTTTCCATCTAGCTTTCTGCTCTTTTTATTTATCATGTTCACTCTCATGATTGGGTAAATAGACAGACTTGTTTCAAATGGATTTGTCTCAAATTTTAAAAATCATAAAGCATTTATTATTTTTCGCAAAACATTTACGATTTTTGTGCAATGTCTATAAACCATATTTCTTATCTTCTAGTTACATCTAGCTCAGTGCGTTTTCGTGTTACTGTGTTCATAGATAGACATAATTACAAAAATTGTTTGTCTCATTTAGAGAGATCTAAAATGTAAAGAGTCATTAAAATATAGAGGACAATAATTATAATGGTTTATCTTTATTTCTTATACGAGAAACTAAAAATGTAGGAATCGTTAATGCAATTTAGGTTTTCGTATTTTCCTTTTTAGTGTCAAATTACATTTACGTGTAGCTCATCTGTTTGCATACTTTCATTTTTACTTTCTACCTTTCGATCATAGTTTTTATTATTATTTTAAAAATTTTAACCATTGTTTCGGTCCACTTTAACACCCAACTTTTTATTTATAAGACAGTAAAATTTCACTTCCGTCTCTAAACCGAACGTATTCCATTATCTCTTTTCTGCTTTGTCTAAGAAGTCGATATATATTATCAAACTCCTAAACAATTTTAAACTTGCATACACAACCCATTACCCTGTCAAAGTGTCGTCATTTTGATTTTTCCCTTTGATATATTTTCGAGGGAATGCAAGGAATTCGAAAGTAATCTTGTAACAGTCTATTGCAATAGTAATGTGGGCTACCAGCCGAGTACCTGTAGATGGCGCTGCCATCGCCAGTGAAGTTCGAGCATCAAGCTGCCGAGAACAGTAGACGACGAGTTATTTATATTAAACCCAACACTGAGACTGCCTGATAACAGACTACAGTAGGGATTACTGAGTGTGCCATCACTTTAACTCAAAGAAAAGACAATTCAGGTTGAAATAAAAGCAGAGCACCATGAGCGATGATATTTAACTTAATGAAAGTTATTTGATTAAATACAACCATTTACGTTTTACAAAGAAAAGAGAAGGAAACATTTTGCCGGTGCTACAATACCGGACCTCTTCGCGTGTCTTACTCACACCCTGTCAGAGAGTCATCTGCGTAGAGGGAAGGAGGTAGCGCCATCTGGCGGATAATTACATCGGTTACAATCTTTAATTTTATATAATTTACTGTATTTTAAAAATCTTTTAATATATGACTATAAAAAAGCTTTTAAATTACTTTTTTTTTATCGATTTTTCGATATTTTACATAAAAAAATACCCCTAAATATATCTTTGAATTCATTTTTACTTTACATTTATCTTAATCTTGGGGTTTTTAATATAATTTTTTAAAAGATTACTGATACTTAAAAAATTTACTATTTTAAATTAAGTTGGACGTCTCTGTACAAGATCTTGCGCGAGAAAATTCGATCCAAACCAATCCAATGCACATTATAATGTAAATCAATCCATACAGTCTCGTAATCTAACGCCTTAGCAAAATTAATCTTAAATTAAAAATGAAAATTCAAAAAATGCATTAATGAATGAGTAATATTCTAATTAATCTCAACGACGTCTCCAAAATTTCTTATAATTATTCATACCAGAAAACTTCATCCCCTGTCATGTATCCGTCATGGTTCATTTAAAGAAATAGTATCATGTCCCACAATGAAGTCGTCTCTCTGCCACCACCTGAAGCTCATTAAAATTGAATTTAGCTACATGAAGATTTTGGGACATAAAAATATTTCCCTGACGCCTTGTAGGTAATTTTCCTGCATGGCTCGAAAAATCTTCATGTAAGGTGTTTTCGGTGTCGAAAGAATGGGGAAAGGGGCGGGGCATAAATTATTCAAATTACGCTCATATTATGCATAAATAAGCGAGCGGTTTCGTTCTAATGTTCGCATCACGTCCCTTCCAGCTCTGCGGGCTGAGTGACGGTTTGAATAATTCTATTTGAAAGCTTGTGCCGGTAAATGAGCTTCATGTGGTTCTCAGGGGGTTGTTAGCTAACGAAGGCAAAGCCTGCTGCATGTTTTAGCAGCAGCAACGGTAAATCGGCCGGAGAGTTCGATAAGTTTTAGACTGCTCATGCAAATGGCTTAAAACGAGTTGAATGGGTGTTTTAGTCTGAATTAAGTTTGCCGGATATCGAGAATGAGTTTTAGCGAGTTGGAATGCTTTATTTGCAGGCAAATTGTTAAAAAGGGTTTTAAAAAGTTTGTTTTTAACGGATGTAATCTTTCGCAAGCAAGAAAGACAGCAGGCAATTGCGACATTTGATTCATAGCAAATCACAGGCTATGTAAATTATGAAAATAATATAATTACATATATTTAAGACCTTACTATTGATTTTACTGTTTTATAGATATCAGATTTCGCCTATCTAATTTTTTCTCATTTTATTTCAGATCTAAAAATTCACCATCTAACAATAATATATAGTAAGTTTTCTCTTCTTCTGATGGTAGTTCTTATTCCAACTCCGATAATTTGACTGATCGAGAAATCTGAATATTACCTATGACAGCCTCACATTGAATCTTTCAGGTATCTGCAGTTGCATTTATATTAATGCGATTTATCATCTGTAGGTAAGGCGAGAAATTGACTTTCTGGATGAACCTAGCAAAGACTTTTCAGTAGCTATTCAGGTGTAAAATTATGTAGTATATAATTACACATGCCCTATTATTTTACATCTATAATATATATAGATGAAAAATAAATGTTTATAGCTTAAATCCTTTTTTCTGTAACCAACATGCATTATAATATTCGCAAAAATGGTGAAGTGATTCTATTTGCGAGAACCATATTGTTGGATTATGTTTCCAAAATGGAGATACTTTCACGGTTATGCGAATCCGACCTAACGTCGGAGGAATCACCCATAGTAGCTTGTACTTTCGTCCTGCAGAAAATTCATGCTCTTTAACTGGTGTCCACATTCAATTTTTACCACAATTACTCATTTGAGGTTTGTACAGGATTCAACAAAGTAGCACACTGTCGAAATTATATCATTCCTTAAGTAAAGCAGCAGTTACATTTGTATAAAAAAAATCACATGCACTGGTTGGCGAGTTCATTTCCCGTCTACGTATCAAGATTTTGTGTCTTAAACCAAATGGAGTGGTCTCCACTTCACTTTCTCATATACTCCCAAATAAAGGTGTTATCCTTCCTGTTGAAACCTGCGGTCCATGGGCAAGATCAGGACCAGGCCGAGGATATCCACTGTTTTTGCCCCTGAATTGGAAATCGGACAAGGCGGAAGGATGACAACACAACGAGAGTATAGCCCCTCCTGCTCTTCCGACTTTCGAGTATAGTGACACAATATGGCACGTTTTGTGCTTCATATTATAATAGAGAAATCTGAATATGCATTTTATACGCTTTCTTCTCACCCGATTTCAATCAAAAGTGGATATGAATCTACAAATTTGGTTACTTGACCACATACGGAATTTCAATTATCTAAGCCATTTCGTTATTGAGTTATCACATGCATTTACAATAGAATAGAAAAATTGATAAATGATCAACCCTTTGTCGGGTTTGGTCCAACATTTGATTCAAATCTACAACTCTGATGATAACACTATGTATCAAATTTTATCTCTTTGGATCTTTCCATTTTTTTAGTTATCGTCTTTATATGCACACGGACAGAGAGATCAACAGATTTCCTTTTGATATATTTCGTCCAAAATTTGATAGAAATCAAGAACTTTTATGCAAAGCTGAGAGATACCAAATTTCATTTGTCCAGTTCAATGAGTTATCGTGTTCACAGACAGACGGATATAATTCCAAAAATGAGTTTTTTGGACTCGGGAAAGGCTGAAACGTGGAGATTCATCAAAAGCTGAAGGTCGAGTTTTTTGACGATTACTATGCTTTCTCTTTGTATACTTCGTATACGTAAAAGCAAAAATTATAAATGTCACACTTTTTTTCTGAAAGTGGCGGGTGGATGTGAGAGGGAAAATTGAATGCTGCTGCTCCAAGCCATCTACTAATCATTCATGCTTAAAATTTATCATTTTGTAGCTGGGAACACTATTGTCATTCTGAACTTTTGGATTTTGCATCAGGGCGAGACGATGACTTTTTGCCAGCTATTGAGATATAAAATAAGTAGTGTAGATAGGTATAAAATAAATATAGTAAAACCTGTTAGTTGGGTACCCTTGATTCTGGCAATATTAGTTCTTCTTTCAGCGGACAGATACTGATTTACACTCTACTAGTAACAAAAAGGAACAGTCATTGTGCGTGTTACAGCTGTTGAATGCACTGCTTCTGAGAAGGTCTGTTTTAAGACGGCAACTCTAATGTTTGTTTGATTTTAAACTATCCTTACTTAAAAATCATTAAACTTTTAAAAACCATTTTAATTCCAGCTTATTATACGTTTACTAAGGACTTATACCCTATCAAACAATAAGGATTTAATCCAATAATTGCGCTGTTCTATTTCGTTTTCTATAAACTCTGCTCTCGGGGTAAAACCGGGTACTCCAAGTGGTGTCAGACCGGGACAGTCAGTATTGATGATTCTTCCGCTGATGATGATAAAAACACATCAGACGTTGATTGATTATATTTTAATGATGCATTTTCTAATTTAAATAAAGAAGAATTGTTAATATAATGTAAAAAAATGGTCTTATCTGTGCCCACGAAAGCTGCAGTGGCGCGGAGGAAGAATAAAACTGCTTTACATGTGAATTTTGTAACTAATAATCTTATATTGTCATATAAAATAAAAACGATTGCAACTTTTCCTATGAAAATCGAGTTTTCCTAATTTCCCATAACGTTAACATATGTACCCGGTTTTACCCCACTAACCGGGTAGTTTGACTTTTTTCATATAAAAAATGATTGATAAAAAAGTAATGAAGCTGTGACTTTTCTGGAAAGATATATTGTACTCCGATGAACAATGAATATTTTAATAAAATTTGACAAGCTCTCTGTCAAATATTTTAGCTCCAGCAGGCCTTCACACCTTAGCTACCCGGTTTTACCCCACTTTCCGCCATTTATTTTAAATCCTCTCTTCTGCAACCACACATACAGTACAATTTTCGCAAAGAGCCTCATATTTAACTTTAAAAACATAAAGTTAACACAGTAATATTTTTTTCTTCTTGGACGAATGCCAACAGAGGCCATTTATCTCTTCCCTCCCACCAACCTCCGCTATCGCTATGTTAATGTAACGGAACCAATTCATGATGCCATGTGTTTCACGTCTACAATGTCGCGCCCATTATGGAACCCAGTGCTTTTTCGGCGATTGGTAAAAGTATGCCACTTCACACTACAATGTGACATAACGTACATAAAAACATCATCATTTCAATTATATCTATTATATTACCATTTTCGATTAATTTTCACAATAGAAAATATTTTGAGTTAAAACCACAATAACATAGATACAACAAAAGCATTTAATGGATGTAGTAGTAACGCGCATGTAAAAAAATAATTTGAAAAGGTATAGAATATTTTTCTTCTGCTTCCGTGGCAACTTGTTGGTAAATAATAGAAATATTTAAATATATAAATATAATATATGCAATCAACATGAATGGCAACACAGGAGTTTAAAACGTTTTATAAATGTGTGCCTTGTTGACATACAATGTGGAGAATCTTGCATTTTTTGAGATAATATATCTCTCAACTTTGGTTGTCACTAACTCAAGAGGGTGGTTGAAAGAACACATGGCCTGGCAATGATCGAATCCTTTATTGTATCATTAATCTTATTCGGTTGTTTCACAATTTTCCATTATAAAATTTTAGCAAACGTATCTCGCAAAACAGCATGTTAGCCGCAAACTTATAGTCATTCAAGTCGAGAGTTACTATGTATGTGTGAAAGCGGAAAATATTCAGAACCGAAATATATGAAATCTGGAAAGTTTATTATCAGAATGGACAGACTCTATGAAAGTTTGTGTTTACACAGCAATTCTCTTCCAAACGACGCATAACTTAGTTCACATCTAGTTTGATGAAGAATTATTTCAACTATATGTCACATATAATTATGGCAGAGAACTGAGTTAAAGCTTGAATGAATAATTTAACACAATAATTTAGCCATTATAGACGAATGATTAAATGACTATATGGGCCTATAAACAATACTTTGTTATTTTAATTAATATTAAAATATTTTTGTGGGTTCTTGCACACGAATGTACTGCAGTAAGTGGTAAACACTAATGTTTACCTAGTTGGTCACTGAAGCTATTCCGGCAGCATATTTCAGATCGGACCACTGGGTACTTCCCAGTAATGGTAATTTAAAGTTTCCAGGAAATAGCGATGTTTAGCAGTCTTGCTCCAAGAATTCCGCAGCATGGAGCTGTGATTCCGTGAAAGCCTACAAGGTGGGCTTTTCTGATAAAACGCGAGATTTCACGTGACTTGCTTACATTTAGCGCTTCCACGAACTAAACGAGGTATACTTAGAATCTGAAAGCTTTGGAATGGGGGGAAGGGTTCTGATTTCGACAGGAATGTTTTAAGAAATAACGTCATTTAATATAGTATTTTGAAAAAGGAAACATTATCTGTTTTTTAGTTAGATTCATATAGTTCGATTTGTAATTTTCATTTATCTTTTCTGTTTGTTAAAATGAGACTACATACATTTCTGTAAACAAGTTACGTGCATGATGGTGTAGGATGTAAGCTTTTTGAGACTCATAATAAATGTGGCAAGTAGGTTCTCTCTCCGGCGGCCTTTCAGGCCTCACACCCTTTAGAGTAGGCGGATCGTCATGGTGTATGTAAGCTAAATCCATGCTATTGTATTTAGTTATATAATATTTAATATACTTTAGATGTGATTCGCAATGATTTAACTTATTATCCTTATATATTTTGTGAGCATGTTTCGATTCAGCAATTAAGTTATTAAGTTAGTTGAAGTTTGACCATATCTCGTGTCAGATCAAAGTTCAAATTTCAGGTGAGATAGCAGATAGGATTGTGTAGGTGTAGTTTAGTTAAGTTGAGTTATATTTACATCTCGTTTTGAAGCAATAAGAGGGCTATATTTGGACGAACCACGTAACTTTGAACCGCAGTCAGATGACAAGGACGACACCTCAGCAGTCATCAATCTCTCCAAACTTCCGCACTACACCAACAGGAGGACGTTTGGCCACTACGTATGATTTAATGTACAACAGGCCCTATGCAGAGCGGATCTTCAGTGGAATCGGATTTCGAACCTAAAAGTTCCCACTCTCGAAGCCGAGACTATACCAATAGATCGCCGTGGCACATTGGGTAGGTGTGAAGCACCATGATCAGGAAAGATTTAGGGTTCTAATAATTAGCACGAGCTAAGGTGTATCAAAATTGAAATTGAAAAATGCATTGCTGGGAGATTCGTTAACATCAAGATACGATAAAAAAAAATTTATTGAGATTTTCGAATGCAACAGTTCCGCCAAACCAGCTGGTCGCCAGGGGCAACAAGTATTCATTAGAAACTATCCCCGTAAAAAAAATTCTTTTAGATCTGAAAAGATGTCGTGCCATACCAATCCGCGATATATAAAACGAAGAAATATGAAAAGACGATTATATTTCAAAAATTACAAAGGAAACGTGTTTTCATAATTACGAAAAATACTTTTATAAAAGCAATTTTTAGAAGCCTTATATTAATATGTTCAAAATGGCATTTTCTTTGTCATTCTAGGTAGCACTATTAAAACGAGGGGATTTTCTCTTTCAAAGAATATCTTGATATTTAAAACGCATTTCAGCATCATTTTGGCTCTTTTCTCCATTGAAAAAGAAATACATAAACAATATTTAAAAATAAACAACTGAAAAAATTATTTTAAATTTATCGTGTTTGACTTTTATAAATTTTGCTATCGGGTGATTAATTCTTGTGAAGTTCTTAGCAAGTTTTTCTGCGAATGGATTATTACTCAGAAAAAATAGCTCTTAGTGTTCGATTAAGTGAGGCATTTCATTATGGTTTTTGAAGTGTGTAACATTTCATAATATTCCTGAGTATCATGCTGTCGTTCCCTGAATTATAATATCATGAACCTAATGTCATTTCCACCAAATTATTATTATTATTTCTTTTTGAAAAATCCTACGGGGGACACCACGAGAATGCGGATGAGAAATTTATTTATAAGCAAGCGAGATCCAACTTCCCTTGGAAGTACATATATACTGATGTGGTTATTTTGGTATTTCCAATGACGGGACGCATCTCTTATGAGAGATATTTGTACATGGCCAGGAGGTGGACATTTGTAACGGACTATAATATGTTAATCGCAGCGACCTTTTGAATTGGGGCCCTGATCCCGGCAGGGAGAGAGTTTATTGATATTGGTTCCTTTTCTACCAATCATTGAACCATGTTATTTAGAGTGTGACAAAATTAATGCCCCGATTCCAAAGCTTTATTTTGAAAAGGTAGTTGCTATATTTGTTTCCACTCTTCCAAGAGGTAATATGGTAAACTTTTAAATGCAATCATCAGAGATGTTTACTATGCGTTTCTTTTATGACATGGCATACAATAAATATATAATGCAATTTTTGCCAAACCTTTTCTGGTATCTCTCCGTCAACGCTGTCAACATCAGCTGTGATACGGACTTTCGAAACATTTGTGGTTGTTGGACACGAAAGCACAGACAATCCACAAAAAGAAATATCGGATTGTAGTGACTAAAATCACAGTTCATTATCTCTGTAAGCCGAGCTATTAATCGAATGATGTGGTTACGTTATTCAAAAGTTAAGTAATTCAGAATTTCTGTAAGAAACTACGGTGGAATATCATCTATTTGTAGAATACAGCCAGGCAGTTCCTGTTGTAGAGTGAATCGTCCTTTCCTGTGAGTGAAAAGACGGGATTTCTGCACCTCGAAATGCTCCAGATATATCTTCTGTCGTTGCTACAAGATGAATTGCCTGGCTTTAATCTGCACAGAGCTTCTATAAGAAAGAAGCATCGACAAAGACATACTACAGAAGATTTGGTAAGAATTTCAATAAAGACTTGATTTATGCCATGACATAAAAAGAGAGGTTATTGAATATCTGTAATGCTCTCATATATATGTGAATATTTGAATTTATATCTTCTTGAATTATATATATTTCAAATAAATGTCCCAATTAACTGTCGCACCGTAAAGCTTTGAAATCAGGGCAATCATTTTGACTCACGCTGTAAAAGTGTCTGTTTCACATCAGTTCATAATATTTGTTTAATCAAGAATTTGATGAATTATCCTTTGTTGATTATCGATTTCAATGCATGAGTGCAGTTAAGAACTTAATCTTTAAACAATAAATGTTTAATCTTCGAATATTGAGAATATTGATTTAAATTGCATTGGATTATTACAATAAATATGTATTATGCCATTAATTAATTATACCTTTGTTTTTCTTTTCAGGTTTGTAATTTTGCTGTTGTTCTTTAGACATCAGACAAATCAGTAAGTTATTAATGATTAAATTACTTAATCTTTTCAAAGTGAATCTATGAATGTTTATCTTTTAAAAAAGAATCTTATTAAATTTAGGCACGTAGGTTTTCGCTTATGACTTTTCGTTAAATCCGATTCATCAGGTTAAGTGACGAAATCTCAATAAAAAAGAGACTAGTAGATATTAAAAAGTAATAATATATCAAGTATTATTATCTTTAAGTGTTATGCTATACAAAGACACGAGAACGAACATTTAGGCTATCATTTATTTTAATTAATCTATCCAGATTAATCGAATATTTTATGATTGTTGCAAATATTCGTTGACAATCTTATTTTGGTCAAGAATGGTTAATACACTGTCATATATGACACTGCATTATTATGAAACCATTAAATGATACATTAAGCTGTCCGCAGAAATTCTGTTAACAAAAACGTCAGCATTTTGACCGCTGGTAATGTTATTTGGATAAAATATATTAATTTAATTTCTTCTGGAACGTCAAGAATTCCCGTTTCAGCTAATATTTACGAGATATTCAAATGGTGCTCTTCCAGCCAATATGCGTTCATGATTGTTTTCTATTCGAATTGAAAGGGAGTTCGTTGATTATTAATTAATTATTGCAGAATTATAATACGAACATCAGCTCTCGTAGATTGATAATTTCACCCATATTAATTCAATCATTACTGAAACTTAATAATGCATTTGTCAAGTCCCTCAATCCTGTTAAATTTAGAGATCTATCGTGGTAGTAATTAGTCAGAAATTCTAATAATGCTGTTGCAATCTCTACATTTCTCTTAATAAGGAATCCCCCTTGTCTTTTGTATTAATAATGCATGCACTGAAATTTTTATTAGAACTTGAACAAGTGTGATGATAATTTTTAGCAACAAACTTGAAGGAAAATAAGAGCTTTAAAGGTTTAGTTTTTTTAAGTATTTTAATATAGTTTTAGACAAATATACTTTATAATCTCCAAAAATGTCAGATAAACAGGTTTGTTAGCATATGAATAATAATCGATAATCAGTTAAATATTTTAGTTACATTTTTTTGCTTAAAATTGTTCTTAAAATCTGAATTTTTTGGGAAAATTTTATGTGTATCGAAATATTATTTCGATAGAAAGAGTGTTTTTTTATCTTTTAAGAAGATTGTTAAAAGGCATACTTTAATCAAACTTTTCTTATGAAAAGATTATATCAATGGCAACCTGTTTGACTTATTAGCTGACTAGTTACACAAAAAGTTGTTTTGCTTATTCCTTGCAATTCGTTGTTAGACTGTTTTTAAGTAGCTTTAACGTCCATCTAATCTTCCTATCAATGGGAAAATCTAGTTTCAAAAATGTAATTGATTCGTCAATGTTTTCAATAATTTTTAAAAGACTGAAACTTGAGTGAATCCACAGAAAATGATTTTGAACAAAACTGATTTCTCTCTACTTAGTAAAAATTAAAGAAATTGAGTAAATATTTATTGCGAAGCTTAAAATTTCTGTTTGGTTTGGGAATGCTGTTTACTGAATTTGTTCTGTTTTGTTTCAGAAAATAAGCCAATGCATCAAAAATATGACCAATTCACTATGAAATTAACGTAGAATTTTTTAAATGTAATTTTCAGAAACATCATCATTACTCATAAATCAACATCAATTTAATCCCTTTGTTTCCACAAATAAAACTTTAAATATCAACAGTCCACACTCTTCGTTATGTCTTTATGTAGCAAATTTCAACAAACTAGAAAACCACACTAATAAACAGGGAAGAGAAACACCAATTTTTGCCCATTTACATATTTCTAAGCTCTTACCAAGACAAACGTTTGTGCCTTTTCGATTATTGGAAAAAAAGATTCAACTTTACACTCTAATACTACACAGTGTGTTGCATATAAAATATCATCAATTCAATGATGCTCGTTCTATTACCGTATTAACTATTTCTAATTCATGCAATAAAAAGCTTTTTAAGTTAAAACTACAATAACCTGGATACAATAAATGGATTCCTTTAGATGGAGTAGCAACACGTAAGAAATAAAAAATAATTTTAAAATGTGAATAATGCTTTTCTTTTACCTCGGTGGCATTTTGAGACATTATCATTACTCTTAACTCTTCACCGATTCAGTCGCTGTTTCCAAAAAATTAAACTTCAAATATGAGCAGTTCACTTTCTTTGATATGCCTTCATGCAGTACATTTTTAAATTTATTAATACCGTAAGCCGTGAATTAACATTGATTTAATTCTTGCGTTTCCAAAAATAAAACGTCAACTATCAATAGTTACTGTCTTCGATATACGTGTAGACAGTGCATTTAAGCAAACTAAAAATTACAGTAATAAACAGAAAAGTTAAACAATTTTTTTCCGGCGTCCATATTTCTAGGCTCTTACCAAGACGCACGTCTGTTGTTTTCTGACTGTTGGTTAAAAGATACCACTTCATACTTCAGTGTAACACAGCCTGTATAATATATCATCATTTCAATAATGTCCGTTCGATTAACTGGTCATTTATCTCTAATTTCCACAATACAAATTTTAAATTAAAGCAAAAAACCGTACTATGAAGCAGAAAAGAAAAACACCAATTTTTGCCGACGTCCATATTTCTAGGCTCTTACCAAGACGTACGTATGTCTCGCTAAATTATGAAATGTTGCAATTCGTCGCATAAGAGATCGAGCTTCGAAATCTGCATACATTTTATTGAAACCTTTCATTAGAGCTACGCCTCCCGCTTTGAAAAGTCAGTATGCATTTTTTAATAAATTTGCACGGTAAGTCGTAAATTAACATCGATTTAATTCCTGTGTTTCCACAAATAAAACTTCAAATATCAACAGTTCTCTATCTTCGATATACCTTCATTTCAACATACTCTAAAACCACCCTGATAACATGAAAGAAAAACACCAATTTTTGCCGACATCCATATTTCTGGTTCTTACCAAGACGCACGTATGTCTCGCTAAATTATG